>CM070789.1:17710466-18047966 GCA_036346955.1 Dipus sagitta
ATATTGATTGAGTTATAAGAATTCCTCCTATTTACTAAATATAAGTTCCTTCTGGTATATGTTGTTTCTTTTCTCTCGTTCTGTGAGCTTTCTATTTTCTTGGTGTGTCCATTGAGACACGGAAGTTTACAACTTTGTCTTTTATGCTTTTGATGTCATTTCTAAGAAGGATTCAGTTAACCTCAGGTCATGAAGGTTTGCTACGATATTTTCCTCTGAAAGTTTTAACACGTTTTCCTGTTATTTTTCAAGCCCTGGGTCTATTTGGGGTTGGTTTTTGTGTTTGTGGTATACAAACACAAATCTGTGTGCCGAAACGCCCGTGCTGTGATGGCATCTAGGGACAGGATCTCTAGGAAATCACTCAGGTCAACTAGAGTCACGAGGGTGGGCAGACAGCACTATTGCTTAAGCCCCTGCCCCACTCAGGGCTGTTTTGCTCTGGTCTCCCAGGCTGACCGACACCGGGATCCAACGCCCTCCTTCTTGGTGAATCCCAGCATCACTCGCTGGAACTGCTCTCCTTGCCTGCTGAGATGTCTTGGCTCTCCTAACTGTGAGCAGAGGCGAACCAGGGAAATAAACAGCACTAGTCTCATCTCCAATCCCGGCAGCCAATCGGGACGTTCCAGAGCCTTGATCTGAGGCTCGGTCCACACTGAGCATGAGCCTGAGTCCCCCCCTCCTTGCCAGCTCTGGTGGTGACTCAGTAACGCTACATCTGTTTGTGCTGGCAGGATAGTGGAGTGACGTTAGGCGTGTCACGCTTAGCACCCTAGGCAAGGGTGTCCCGGCGCCTGGAGGCGGCAAGTGGGAGAAGGGGTAGAAAGAGTACGTGTGTGGAAGGGAATAGTGTCCGGAGCAATCTTGACTATAAAACTGTGGATTTGTTCAGAAATCATAATCCCAACCACAGAAACAAAGGCTTGTCTTCCCTTCATAGCCCATGGCCAGGGTTGCTTTCTGATCCAAACCAGCACGGAGAGAGAGGGTGAGGGAAGGCCACGACAAAACCCTTTTGCTCTCCAAAGAATACAATGGGTTCATTGATTTGGAGACAAGTTACTTCAATTGCTTGGTTTACATGCTGGAGGGAGGAAAAATAAATAAATAAATACAACCTCCTGTGAAAACATGGCTTGTGGGAAAAGGTGTGATTACTACAAAAAGGGCTTTCTTTTTTTTACTTTTTTAAATTTTTTAAAACATTTTTTTGTTCATTTTTATTTGTTTATTTGAGAGTGACAGAGACAGAAAGAGGCAGATAGAGAGAGAGAGAGAGAGAGAAAGAGAGAGAGAGAGATAATGGGTGCACCAGGGCTTCCAGCCACTGCAAACGAACTCCAGACGCGTGCGCCCCCTTGTGCATCTGGCTAACGTGGGTCCTAGGGAATCCAGCCTCGAACCGGGGTCCTTAGGCTTCACAGGCAAGCGCTTAACTGCTAAGCCATTTCTCCAGCCCAAAAAGGGCTTTCATTATTGCTGTGGACACCCCTCCGCAGAGCTCGAGCTGTGTTGTGAGCAAGACCGGAGTGCAGAGCTGGAAGTCGGGCCCGGCGAAGCTAGTGATGCGGCCCATGGCTCTGACCCGCCAGGCCTCTTGTGAAAGCACACACTGAAAAAGGGGAGGCGCACAGCGATCACCCAGCACCGCCCCATGGCTGGATTTCCGCCCTTCGGCTCCCCCGATGGCACTGGGAACCCACGGAGAGGGGAGAGCAGGGAGTGACCCGCAGCCCCTTCTCTAGTCTTTGGGCTGGATATGATATGATATCAAGAATCAGAATTGTTGGGCTGGGAAAATGGCTTAGCGGTTAAGGCGCATGCCTGCGAAGCCTAAGGACCTCGGTTCGATTCCCCAGGACCCACGTAAGCCAGATGCACAAGGGGGCGCATGCATCTGGAGTTGGTTTGCAGTGGCTAGAGGTCCTGGCATGCCCATTCTTTCTCTCTATCTGCCTCTTCCTCTCTCTCTCTCTGTCTTTCTCTCTCAAATAAATAAATAAATATTAAAAAAATGAATCAGAATTGTGAAGACCAGCTTGGAACTACAGAGTGAGTTCCCGGTCAGCTTGGGCTAGATTGAGACTCAACCTCGAAGAAAAAATAAATAAATAAATAAATAAGAGGGGCTGGAGAGGCTGGCAGTGGCTTAGCAGTTAAGGCGCTTGCCTGCAAAGCCTAAGGACTCAGGTTTGATTCCCCAGGACCCACGTAAGCCAGATGCACAAGGTGTCACATGAATCTGGAGTTCATTTGCAGTGGCTGGAGGCCCTGGCACGCCCATTCTCTCATTATCTGCCTCTTCCTCTCTCCCCCTCCCTCTCTCTCATAAATAAATACATATAAAAGAACCTGAATCAGTGAGGCAGATGTTAATAATCCATACATCCCTCAGTAGAAATGCATTCAGATAGATAGTTCCTTTTTTCTTTTTTCTTTTTCTTTTCTTTTTTTTTTTTTTGGTTTTTTGAGGTAGTCTCACTCTGGTTCAGGCTGACCTGGAATTCACTATGTAGTCTCCGGGTGGCCTCGAACTCACAGTGATCCTCCTACCTCTGCCTCCTGAGTGACTGCTGGGATTAAAGGTGTGTGCCACTACTCCCGGCTTTTCTTTTCTTTTCTTTTCTTTTCTTTTCTTTCTTTTTTTTTTTTAAAGAAACATAGAAGAGGCAGAGTACGTAGACAGAAGGACACAGATTTATTTTATTTATTTATTAGAGATACACAGGAGGGAGAGAGAGAGAGAGGGAGAGACAGAATGGGCACACCAGGGCTTCTAGCCACTGCAAACGAACTCTAGACGCATACACCATCATGTTCATCCGGCTCATGTGGGACCTGGAGAATCGAACCTGGGTCCTTAGGCTTCACAGGCATGCACCTTAACCGCTAAGTCATCTCTCCAGCCCCAGATGGATAGTTCTAAAGTGGACCTTCCGTTTACACGGTCAAACTGATATAAGAGTTTCAAGGATCTTTCTCCAGTGTGTGGGTGTCGCAGACCTGCCTCGGGTTTGCAGGTGTGATCGGCATTGGCATGTGCAGGAAGATGTGCAGGAGGCTGACAGGCACGTCCCGATGCAGTGGTCCCTCTGCGTGGCGCAGGAAGTCCTGTCGGCTGTTCTCTTGAATCATCCACGCTGCTCCCCTGGACCCTGATGTGGCATTGGATCACAGACTGCTGCCACAGGCGCCTCCTGCTTTGCATTTATACCTAGGGTTTTGCTCTTGCCTTTTATTTAACCATAAGTTAGTCATTAATCACATGTTAAGTTGAAGTGGAGACGTCAGAGTCCCTCAGATCAGAGAATACTGTGATAGGTGACAGTAACACCACATTAGGGAAAAATATGAAGTTGGCCCACTAGGTTAGAAATGGCCTCCAAACCAGGCCTGATAGCATTTAATAGTCACCCACTTCTAATCTGGAGAGAGAGAATCCCTATAGTTTCTGTTTTAAAATTAACTTTTTCTGACAATTTCCACACATACAGACAATATACCATGATAAAAATCTCCTCCCACAACCCTCTCTTTCACCTCTTTCCTATCCGCCCCCCACTGAACCCCTTCTTCTTTCCAGCTAGTCTAGTCTCTTTTCTATTTTGACGTCATCATTTCCCCCCTTCTGTTACACAGGTCTTATCCAGCTAGCATCAGCCACCGTGAGGTCATGAATACCACGACCATTTGTGTCTACAAGACAGTATTGCAAAGCACTCCTCCCCGTCTTTTGGTTCTTACATTCCTTCTGCCACCGCTTCCACAGTGGTCCCTGAGCTTCGGAGGGTGTGATAGAGATGTCTCACCTAGTGCTGGACACTCCACTCTCACTTCTCCTCACACTTTGCTGAGTTTTGAGTCTCCGCAGTGGTCACTACCATCTACAAAGAGAAGCTTCTCTAACCAAAAGTGAGAGTAGCGTTTATATTATGGGCAAAAACCTAAGTATTTAGAGGACAGTTTGGTGGCATAATATATCCATTTAGCCAGACAGCAGGTTTCCTCTCCACACCCCTAGGGCTTAGGACCCTCCCCAGGCCATAGGCTTTGTTTGTTTTTGTTTTTTCGAGGTAGGGTCTCACTCTAGCCAGGGCTGACCTGGAATTCACTATGGAGTCTCAGGGTGGCCTCGAACTCATGGCAATCCTCCTACCTCTGCCTCCCGAGTGCTGGGATTAAAGGCGTGCGCCACCACGCCCGGATAGGCTTTGGACTAGAGTTTCAGGACCAGGCCTGAATTCCCTCCCATGGAGAGGCCCTCATATCCAGTCAGAGAGCCGTGGGTTTCCCCCATAGAGCTGCAGTTCGTAGGTAAGTGAAAGAGGTTCATTTGCTTTGACTAGCAGACCTGTGCCGTGAGAGAAGGGAGCCCGCCTGGAGTCTTCTTGAAAGGCTCTGTCATGAAGCTTCCCTAGAGGACCAAGCGACTGGAAGAAGCAGCCTGTCAGGAGTCTGCACGTCTGGGGGAAGCCAGACCCTTGATAAGTACAGTGATGTCGTCTAAATGGGGACTCGATATGAGTTCCAGCCCTGCCAGAGCAGGCAAAGTGGCATCCGTGTTTCTGTGGGCCGCTTCCCCGCTAACTACTTACCAGAAAGAAAAGTCTTGCTCTGTTAAAAAAAAAAAACAAAACAAACAAAAAAACCATTTTTGTTATTGAGGTAGAGTCTCACTCTAGCCCAGGCTGACCTGGAATTCACTCTGTAGTCTCAGGGTGGCTTTGAACTCTCGGCAGTCCTCCTACCTCTGCCTCCCGAGTGCTGGGATTAAAGGTGTGCACCAGGGCTGGAGAGATGGCTTAGCAGTTAAGGCTACTCTCCCGAAGGATGGGATTAAAGCACGCTCGCTATGCTAAATTTTGAGAAAGGCAACCTGCAACTGCATCCCACCGGAGGGTCAGCTTCGTATGCGCTCTGGTCTCAGCAGGTCCTGCTAGTCCCAGCCATGGAAGACTATTTCTTTCTTCTTTGGGATCCAGTGAGGACACCGGGTAGCAGGTGGCCATGCCACTCCTTCTGACTGCTGGCAGACAGACTGTGGAGGAACACCACACAGGAAGAAGAGCCTAGCTTAGATAAAAGCTCAGAACTTCTTATTGCCATGGTCTTGGGATTTGAGATACTGAAATGAGGGCTGAGGAGTTAGCTCAGTTGATAAAGTGCTTGCTTTGCAAGCCTGAGGACCTGAGTCGAATACTCAGAACCCACTTTTAAAAGGAGGGACTTAAGCTGGGCATGGTGGAGCACGCCTTTAATCCCAGCACTCGGGAGGCTGAGGTAGGAGGACTGCTGAGAGTTCGAGGCCAGTCCTGAGACTACATAATAAATTCCAGGTCAGCCTGGGCTAGAGCGAGACCCTACCTCAAACAACAACAACAACAAAAGAGGGACTTATATATAGTGTGCACTTGTAATCACAGGACTTCCCAGTGGGAAGGCAGGTGGGTCCCTGGGGCTTACTGGCCAGCCAGTCTAATCGACTTGGTGATTTCTAGGCCAATGAGATCCTGTCACAAAAGAAGATGGATGGCACCTGAGGAACAGCATCCGAAATTGTCATTCTTTCCACATTCATGTACATGTGCACACACATATGTATACAGACAAAAAAATAGATATTGGGCTAGAGAGATGTCTTAGCGGTTAAGGTGCTTGCTTGCAAAGCCTAAGGACCCAGGTTCAATTCCCCTGGATCCATATAAGACAGATGCACAAGGAGGCACATGCGTCTGGAGTTCATTTGTAGTGGTTAGAGGCCCTGGTGCTCTCTCTCTTTCTCTTTCTCTCTCAAATAGATAAATAAATAAAATATTTAAAAAATTAGATACTGAAATGAGGTTGGTGCTAGAAATGACCAGAGAACTTCTAGATCTATTTGAAATCTTCAGGAGGGTCAGGAAAGGACTTACTTTAAAAATAGGTTTGGGGGCTAGAGAGGTGGCTTAGTGGTTAAGCGCTTGCCTGTGAAGCCTAAGGACCCCTGTTTGAGGCTCAATTCCCCAGGACCCATGTCAGTCAGATGCACAAGGGGGCGCACGCATCTGGAGTTCGTTTGCAGTGGCTGGAGGCTCTGACACTCCCATTCTCTCTCTCTGCCTCTTTCTCTTTGTCTGTAACTCTCAAATAAATAAAAATAAAAAAAAATTTAAAAAATAGGTTTGGAGCCGGGCATGGTGGTGTCCACCCCAGCACTGGGGAAGCTGAGGTAGGAAGACGAAGATTATGAGTTGGAGTCCAGCCTCTGCTACAGAGTGAGTTCCAGGTCAGCCTGGGCTACAGTGAGACACTGCCTTGAAAAAAAAAAAAGAATAGTAGGGGGCTGGAGAGATGGCTTAGTGGTTAAGGCACTTGCCTGTGAAGACTAAGGACCCATGTTAGACTCTCCAGGTGCTACGTAAGCCAGATGCACAAGGTGACACATGTGTCTGGAGCTCAATTGCAGTGGCTGGAGGCCCTGGTGGGCCTGTTCTCTCTCTCTCATGAAAAAAATTACACACACACACACACACACACACACAAAGTAGGGTTTATTTGCTTATTTGGTTGGTTTTTGAGGTAGCCCAGGCTGACCTGGAATTCACTATGTAGTCTCCGGGTGGCCTTGAACTCATGGTGATCCTTCTACCTCTGCCTCCCAAGTGTGTGTGCCACCATACCCAGCTCTAAGAGGAGGTTTTAAAATTTCAATTTATTTATTTATGAGGAGAGAGAGAAAGAGAGAGAATATGAGTGTGTCAGGGCCTCTCATTGCTGCAAAGGAATTCCAGGTACATTCGCTACTTTGCGTGTCTGAATTTACGTGGGTACTGGGGGAATTGAACCTGGCCCATCAGGCTTTACAAGCACCTTTAACCACTGAGCCATCTCCCTAGGCCAAGATTAGGTTTGAAGGGACAATGGATCATAGTTCAAGCTATGACTGATCACACAATCCTAGTGTGGCACTGTGAGAGAAGCTCTCCGAGATGCCGACCATAACGTTCCCTTAAGCACTGAAACGAAGCCGGGATACAGTTCAGGAGACAGGTACCTAGGGAGTAGCTCAGACCTAAAACCCAATAAACATGAATGAACTAAAGCTTGTATAAAGATGTGTTGAATATCTACTATGTGCCAGAGACATGGGTTATCTTATATCCACACCTACCCTGAGGGTTAGTGTCCAAGATCCCACTCGTCAAGAGTGGAGTTAGGATTCCAACTTGAGTTTCTTTCTATGATACTTTCTTTCTTTTTTAAATTTATTTTTATTTATTTATTTGAGAGAGAGAGAGAATAGGCGCATTGGGGCCTCCAGCCACTGCAAATGAACTACATATGCGTGTAGCCCCTTGTGCATCTGGCTTATGTGGGTCCTGGGGAATCGAACCCGGGTCCTTAGGCTTTGTAGGCAAGTGCCTTAACCGCTAAGCCATCTCTCCAGCCAAGTACTTCCTTTCCATACCAGGAGTTTCTAACATTAGTAAAGATGTGCATTCCTAATTTCATGGGCTGCTTTGGGGTTCACGACTAGGAAGCTTGGGACCAGGAGGCCTATGTGCAGATCTTACCTCAGCTCATTGTGAACTGGGTGACCTTGAACAAGAGATCCAACCCTTCTGTGACCTACTCATGATAATCATGGTGTCCATTTTACAGTCGTGGCAAAGTACAGATTAGCTAATACATTTCAAAGAGCGTCAGGTTTTTGTGTGTTTTAAAAATGGTTGACAGCGGGGCTGGAGAGATGACTTAGCGGTTAAGGTGCTTGCCTGCGAAGCCTAAGGACCCAGGTTCGATTCTGCAGGTCCCAAGGTGGCGCACGCATCTGGAGTTCCTTTGCAGTGGCTGGAGGCCCTGCTGTACCCTTTCTCTCTCACTCTAATAAATAAATAAAAATAAATATTTTTTTAAAATGCTGACAGTGGAGAGGACAAACTGTGACTAGTACTACTACTATACTTTGATGAGCTCATTTCCCAGATGTTTCGAGAATGACATTCTACGGCCAGTGAGATTCGGAAACGCTGGGCCCCCACCCGAAGGACTGTCGCCCGCTCCGTCCTGCTGCGCCCGCTTGGTTGCCACTCTGCCAACCTCTGTGGGGTAGCGCTTGAGTCAAGACCTTTCCTGCTCGTGGGATTAGATCTTTGTCAAGATGGCCCAAGTCTTTCCTCTTGTTGCTTCTCCCCTTTGCCATTTTATTTGCTTTTCTTGACAAAGGAAACTTGTGAGTTCAGTACAAACTTCCTTCAGCAAAATCCCCCTGCCCCCCAGCCTCATAACGTCCTTCTCAGGAGGCTACTTGGATACAGGAATCTGGAAGCTTCCTTTTTCCTTTTGTTTGTTGGCAGAGTTTCCTGTTTGCCTTGAAGGTTGAGCTGGCCAGCCCCCTAGTAGGTCTGGGAGGAAAAGACTCTCCAGGGAGCTTCCCTCAAGACTGACAAGAGATGCCTTACTTTGAGTATCACCATGCCCCCCGAGTTCTCTCCTTATCTTGCCCTCCCTCCCTCTTTTTTTTTTTTGCCTTTTTCAGTTTATATTACCAGACTCAGTATTGGTCCCACCGCCAGCCTGGAATTCACAAGCAAAGAAATAGCATTCCTCCTGATTTCACATCTAGCTTTTGAAGAGGCCCTGCCTCGTGGTAGACAAATTCTATTTTAGGGGTGCTGCATATGGGGGTGGACTTCAAGGAGGCGGGTTCTGCAGCGGGCTGTGAGCTCCTAGTTAGGCAGCCAAACCACAGGCGGCAATCTTTGAAGCTGTACCAAGTGTCTGGTCAAAGTAGACAGAGATGGTAAGATTTCAAACACACACAACAGCCTTAGAAAGTGAGAATTGGCAGAAGAGGCACTTATTCCATGCTGAACGTACTGAGAGGAGAGAATGCCAGTCGGAATGATGAGATCAATGAAAGGCCAGCTGGTAGGAAGCCTAACCCAGGTGGGGAGACCACTCGGAAGAGGTGCGGAATGAGCCGGGCCAGACCGTGGATGCTGCTGGGGTCAAATACCTGACCAGAAGCAACTTAAAGGAAGGAACAGTCTGTCTTGGCTTTTACGGTCGGTCATGGAGGAGAAGGCATGGGGGCAGGAGCCTGCGGAAGGTGGTCATCGTCAGTCCACAGTGAGGAAGCTGAGAGGGGCTGACCTGGGATTCACTGTGTAGTCTCAGGCTGGCCTCGAACACATGACAGTCCTCCTGCCTGTGCTTCCCCAGTGCTGGGATTAAAGGCCTGCGCCACCTTGCCGGGATAAGATAGGGTTTTCTATCTCAATTGACCTACTCAAAATAATCCCTCACAGGCATGCCCAGAGGCTAACCTAATCTAGATAATCTAGGCTCGCTTCCTAGGTGATACTAGGTCCTGTCAAATAGACAATCAGTCAATACAAGCACATATAAACAGCTTCACACATCACAACCTCTTAACCTGGAATATGGAGGTTGGGCCAGTTCAGTTTAAGGGTCCAACTGTCAGGCTGGAGAGATGGCTAAGCGGTTACAGCTCTTGCCTGTGAAGTTTAAGGACCCAGATTCCATTCTCCTGGTCCCACATAAGCCAGATAAACAAGATGACGCATGTGTCTGGAGTTTGTTTGCAGTGGCTAGAGGCCTGGCATGCCCATTCTCTCTCTCCCTTTCTGTCTCTCTCTTTGTCTCTTCCTCTCTGTCTCAAATAAAAATAAATTAATTAATTTAGAAAAAAATGGTCCAACTGTCTTTAGCAACTATCAGAATTACCTCCAGGGTTTGCTTGTTGGGTCTTGAAATGGGATGTTAGGGGTTCTGGAAAGTCCTTGAACCCCCAACCCTGGGGGATCATGTTTGTATCTAAGTAAAGAATTGGGCGAATCAAACTGAGAAAGAAACTTATTAAATTATTAGATGTACTGGGGGACGTACAGAAGCAAGGGAAGGAAAATGAATACCCCCACGTGGCCTGAGGTCCCACGTGCTGGGCCTGGAAATACCATAGAGAGGACAGATGAGAAAGTACACAGAGCTCCTACTATGTGGAGGGCAGGCAGGAGGGGATGAAGAGCCCATGTGGAAGTAGGGGTTAGGGCCATTCTCACCAGAAGCTGGAGGTTCACGAGTGGTCAGGCAGCCCAGAGAGCTTGCCCTTGTTATGCCCAGATCATGGAGTCCCCAAAGACCATCGAGAGTCAGACACGTATGCAAGGGCAAGGAGCTTTATTTCGGGCTTAAGCTCGGACTCTTGACTTCACCAACACAGTGGATCAGTACAAGAGCCCTGAGTAGCAGGGGGCAGGTATTTTATAGGGATTTGAACAAAGAAGTAGGGGAATGGTTACATGATTGGTTGATTTAAGCAGTAACTGCACTTGTATTTTTCTGATAGGCTTAGGATGCTGGGGGGCAAAGCTGGTGGGCAGGGGGCTAGGGGGATTCCAAGCAGATTAGGTAACCTTTATTGTGATTGGCTATGTGTATTTGAGGAACTTTAAACAAACTTATTTGAAGCAAACTTATCTATGACCACGGGAACGCATGGTGCAGACAGTCTATTCCCCCTTATCAGGAACCTGACCTTGCTGGGAAGCAGAAACTTAGGCCTGTTGATGATTCTGAGGCCTGTCATGGCTTCCTGAGTCCTTCAGCACCCCATCCCCCACAAATGTACTTATAACCTTATGGTGGTGGGCCCTACCTTCCCGCTCAGGTGAGTGACTGCTGAACGCTACTGACCCCCTCTTGGCCTGGCCTCCCAGAGTTTCGGATCCAGTGGGTCTCTGGTGGGCTCCCGGGGAGCACTGAGGCTGCTGATTCAGGGAGCACACTTTCAGCAGCACGAGAGACGACATGGCTTGAGAAAGCCCCGCGCCAGCGAAGCACGGTGAGTGAGAACACGCGTGTGTGAGCTCAACTGAGCTGGAGCCTCAGAAATTTCTTTGCTGGGAACTTGGACAAATGGCTTCAACTGTCTCACTTTTTTTTTTTAACATTGAATTTTTTTATTTGAGAGAGAGAGGGAAAGAGAGAGAGAGAATGGGCATGCCAGGGCCTCCATTCACTCACTGCAAATGAACTCCAGACGCATGCGCCACCTTGTGCGTCTGGCTTGTGTGGGCCCTGGGGAATTGAACCTGGGTCCTTTAGCTTTTCCGGCAAGCGACTTAACCATTAAACCATCTCTCCAGCCCTTTCTTAACTTTTGAAATGGGTGGATAGTAAGTGTGGACTTCTTGGGTTGATGTAAGGCTTGACTGATATAACTCATCTCACCTAGCCCTCACAGTAGGTCTACTACAGTCAATCATGATGCACCCATCAGGCAGAAGTAAGGCTTGGAGTGAGCTGTTAGCCTAGAAGAGAACAAGTTTCTACTGAACAAACAGAATTTATTTAAATAAAAATATTTTAAGGCTGGAGAGATGGCAGGTGCATGCCTGTGAAGCCTAAGGTTTGATGCTCCAGGTCGGCAGGCTTTGCAAGCAAGTACCTTTAACCATGGCGCCATCTTCCCAGACTCAAGAAATTCTCATCCAGCTGGATTCAGTGGCTGAGGTGCGATTCTCTCATCTAGGATAGATGTCCTAGAGTGCCATCGAGGGCGGCCCAGTCTGGAGTGATGAGGCACTTTTAGTCCCTTGGAAGTAGCTATGGGAGAAGTAAAAAGCATGTTGTGGAGGTTTGATTCAGGTGTCCCCGCCATAAACTTAGACATTCTTTTTTTTGTTTGTTTGTTTATTTATTTATTTGAGAGCGACAGAGAGAAGGAGGCAGACAGACAGAGAGAGAGAGAATGGGCGCGCCAGAGGTTCCAGCCTCTGTAAACGAACTCCAGATGCGTGCGCCCCCTTGTGCATCTGGCTAACGTGGGTCCTGGGGAATTGAGCCTCGAACTGGGGTCCTTAGGCTTCACAGGCAAGCACTTAACTGCTAAGCAATCTCTCCAGCCCCAACTTAGACATTCTTAAAACCAAAAGAAAAACCAACCAACCAACCAACCAAGCAAAAAACCATCTTGCTCCTGTCCTACTTCAGGACATGCTTGTTGTAGTGGTTTGATTCAGGCGTCCCCCCTAAACTTAGGTGTTCCGAATGCTAGGTCTCCAGCTGATGGAGATTTGGGAATTAACGCCTCCTGGAGGGAGTGTGTTGCTGGGGGCGGGCTTATGGGTGTTATAGCCAGTTTCCCCTTGCCAGTGTTTGGCACACTCTCCTGTTCCTGTTGTCCACCTGATGTTGGCCAGGGGGTGATGTCCACCCTCTGCTCATGCCATTGTTTCCCCTGCCATCATGGAGCTTCCCCTCAAGCCTGTAAGCCAAAATAAACCTTTTTTTTTTTCCCACAAGCTGCTCTTGGTCGGGTGATTTCTGCCAGCAATGTGAACCTGACTGCAACACATGTCTTCCAGAGTGATGCACCACAGTGATGATTTTGCATTTGGAGAGCACAGTGGTTAGGGACACAGCTTTTTTTTTTATTTATTATTTTTTATTAGAGAGAGAGAAAGAGAGAACAAGAGATTGGGCACTCCAGGGCCTTTAGCCTCTGCAAATGAACTCCTTATGCACGTGTCACCTTGTGCATCTGGCTTATGTGGGTCCTGGGGAATCAAAACTTGGGTCCTTAGGCTTTGTAGTCAAGCACCTTAACAGCTGACCCACCTCTCCAACCCCCTCCCACCCCCTTTTATTCCTTCTTTTTCTTCAAATTTTTTATTAACAACTTCCATGATTATAAAAAAGAAAATCTCATGGTAATACCCTCCTCCCCCCCCCCACTTTCCCCTTTGAAACTCCATTCTCCGTCATATCCCCTCCCCCTCTCAATCAGTCTCTCTTTTATTTTGATGTCATGATCTTTTCCTCCTATTATGATGGTCTTGTGTAGGTAGTGTCAGGCACTGTGAGGTCATGGATATCCAGGCCATTTTGTGTCTGGGGGGAACACATTGTAAGGAGTCCTACCCTTCCTTTGGCTCTTACATTCTTTCCACCACCTCTTCCGCAATAGACCTTGAGCGTTGGAAGGTATTATTTCCTTTTTTTTTTTTTTTTTTTATGAGTTCTTACTATGTTGCCCAGGTTTATCTCAAACTCTTGGGCTCAAGCAATTTGTCCTGTCTCCATGCATTACCATGCCTGGCTAAAGGGTTCAATATTTAAGGGGCCCCTGTCTTTAGCAATCACCTCCAGCTTGCTGGTGTCTGACTCCCCAGACTTCCTGCTTGGGTGGGAGAGGCTCCGCAGAGGATTTCCAGGAGGTGGGGGCTCTGAGAATCCCAGCTACGGAGTCGCTGAGATTGTAGTCCATCTTGACCGAGCTGGGTGTCCTTAGGCCAATGACGAACCATCTCTGAGCTGAAGTTGTCCCATCTGTAAACAGGACAGTCATGCCCACCTTGGATACATTTTGAAGATTGGCTTTAAAAAAAAAAAAAAAAAACCAACAGGAGAAATGCCTAGCCTTAAAAAAAAAAAGAAAAAGCCACCGTTCACAAGTGGATGTTGAAGACTTCGCAGTGGTGGGAGATGCGAGGATCTGGGAACTAATTAAAGAGGGCCGACGAGCGGGAGCTGCTCCTTCCCTTCTGGACCTCCCTGCTGGCGTCACCGGCACGAGCGTGGGAGGCCGAGTGTACGTGGGTGGAGGCGCCCAAGTGGGATTTGGAGAACTTGGTGTAAGGGAGGAGGATTTGGTTATTTTTAGAAAGATAGATTCCCCCTCCCCACCTCGCCCCCCCGGCTCATTTTTCAGCTCAGTAACACAAGGCAAAGATCACAGAAACACAAGAACTCAAGTATTAGGAAGACAGAGAGGAGACCTCACCGAGCTGTGGACCCCCCCCCCCCGCCCCCCTGCCGTCTGATCCCTATGGAGGTCCGGCTGCAGAGCTGGAGCCTCAGTTCAGCCTATGCTGCCACAGACCTCCCCCCACCCCCATGTAACCATCTCATCACGTTTCTTTGCCACAGCCCGGCGTGGTGGCGCACGCCTTTAATCCCAGCGCTGGGGAGGCAGAGGTAGGAGGATCTCTGTGAGTTCGAGGCCACCCTGAGAGTACATAGTGAATTCCAGCTCAGCCTGGGCTAGAGCGAGACCCTACCACAGACTGCTTTAATTTTGATTTTATCTGTTGTTTTTGTAAATATTTTATTTTTCTTTATTTATTTGAGAGAAAGAGAGAGAGAGAAAGAGAGAGAGAGAGAGAGAGAGAGTGGGTGCGCCAGGGCCTCCAGCCACTGCAAATGAACTTCAGATGTGGTGCCCCTTGCGCATCTGGCTTACGAGGGTCCTGGGGAATCGAACCTTGGTCCTTTGACTTTGCAGGCAAACGCCTTAACCGCTAAACCATCCCTTCAGTACCTCTTTTTTTTTTTAAATTTTATTTATTTATTTATTTGAGAGAGAGAGAGAGAGAAAGAGACAGAGAATAGGCATGCCAGGGCCTCCAGCCACTGCAAACAAACTTCAGACACATGGGCCACCTTGCTAAGCCATCTCTCCAGCCCATGCCCTTATCTATTTATTTATAATTTTTTTTGAGGGGGGGAGAGAGATAGAAAGAGGCAGATATAGAGAGAGAAAGAATGAACATGCCTGGGCCTTCAGCCACTGCAAATGAACTCCAGATGCATGCATCACCATGTGCATCTGGCTTACATGGGTCCTAGGGAATCGAACAGGGTCCTTTGGCCTTGCAGGCAAGCACCTTAACTACTAAGCCATCTCTCCAGCCCTGTTTTAAAAAAAAATATTTTTATTTTTTTTGTTTACCCCCACTCCCCCCAACTTTTTTTGAGGTAGGGTTTCACTCTAGCCCAGGCTGACCTGGAATTCACTATGGAGTCTCAGGGTGGCCTCGAACTCACGGTGATCCTCCTACCTCTGCCTCCCGAGTGCTGGGATTAAAGGCGTGCGCCACCACGCCCGGCTATTTCTATTTTTCTACTAACTTTGTAAAAGCATGACTTAAAATTTACTTTTACATGCCCTGTATGAATTCTAACAGAGAATCAAATATTTGGTAAACTATAGCAGGAGGGAAGAAGGAAGGGAGGGAAGGAAGCAGGAAAGAAGAAGGAAAAAAGGGAGGGAGAGAAGGAGAGGAGGGAAGGAAGGAGGAAGAAAGGGAGGAAAAAATGAAAGGAGTGAAGGAAAGTAAGAAGGGAAGAAGAAAGGAAGGAAAAGAGGGAGGGAAGCTAGAAGGAAGGAAAGGAGGGAGAGAGGTATGGAAGGAAGAAAAGGGGGGAAGGGTAAGTACATTCCCCCCCCCCATTTCTTTGTTGTTATTGTTTTGTGTTTTGACACGTAGCCCGGGCTGATTTTGCAGTGACTATGTAGACAAGGCCGGCCTTGAACTAGCTGAAACTCCTGCCTCACCTTCCAAATGCTGATTAGAGGCGTGAGCCACTGTGTCGGGCGCATGTTTTCTTTACCTCCATTGCCTTCCTTCGTAGGGCTTGATGTTCCCATTTAAAAGAGCTAAAAGAGAGCAGCAGTCTTTTTCTTGGTAGAGCACCGTTCACGAAGCACGGCAGAACAGAGGAGAATCAGATGGAGTTGAGGGACATGGCTGGGGAGTTCACGCTCTCTCTCCTGCCAGATCCCTCTCCCTGCCCACCGCCTGCTCCTGGAAGGATTTGACCTCTGTCCCCTCTGAACCTGGAAGCACCCCACTCTGGCGACATGGAGTCGTGGTGGGTTGTGGACGCTCCTGGGTGGGCGAGGCATCTGACTAGCGCTCTGAACGTCTTTTCCCCTTTTCCTCTCGGGGCTTGGATGAGATTCGCACGTGCTCCAATCACCACAGACAGCAGGAAACCCACTGATAACAGGAATTTTTGTTGTTGTTGTTTGTTTTTGGAACTAGGGTCTCACTCTAGCCCAGGCTGACCTGGAATTCACTATATATTCTCAGGGTGGCCTCGAACTCATGGTGATCCACCTACCTCTGCCTCCCCGAGGGCTGGGATTAAAGGCGTGCGCCACCACGCCTGGTCAAAGCAGCAAGAATTTTGACGGTGCAGGTTCCCAGGAGAACCCAGCTCTAGGCCGGTCTGAACTTTCACCCTCACCTGTGGGCCTCGTGCTGGTTGTGATGGTTAATTTCATGGTCAGTTTCACCTAGGAGACCAAGGCACCCATTGGGGGTGTCTATGAGAATGTTTCCAGGGAAGTAACTGAGGTAGGGAGCCCCCCACTGACTGTGGGTGACATCATCCCATGGGCTGGGAGTCTAGATAGAGCAAAAGTGTGAAAAGGAGAGAGAGAGAGAGAGAGAGAGAGAGAGAGAGAGAGAGAGAGAGAGAGAGCGCTGATGTTTCTCCTGCCTGTTTCCTGGCCTGCCATGATTTGAACTGATCTGTTGTGCTATGACCTCCTTCCCAAGCACATGGGACCCTCCGAAACTGCCAGCCAAAGTTAACCTTTCTTTTCCTTTAAGTTCTGCCAGACATTTTCTCACAGCAGCGGAGAAGTAACTAATACATTAGCCACACCTCTTCTTTGGTTTTGGTCCCGACTGCCTGAGACAGAGTTCAGGCTTGGTTTAAGTTCTCAGCTGTGGCCTTGATACTTCTGCGCTCTCATAAGGCAAGTTCTCTCTTACTGAGCTGAGTTTAAAGGGTGATGGGCTAGTGAACTTGCTGGAGAACGTTTCAAGACAGATGTGGCACAGTTATTGTGGATGCTTTTAGCCAGATCTATACCGAGAACCCGGAGTCAGAAGCAGAAAGCCGGTAAGACTTGGATAGCATGCGCGTTACAAAGTCATGCAGCCTTCCACCCAGATCCCAAAGGAAGGCCTGGGAGACCAGGCAGTGTGTGGCAGGGTCAGGATCTCGACAGGAAGCTTCATGGGAGGGCAGTGTCAAACGCCGTAGGGCTGAAGGCTGGGTGGCAACGGAGACCCAAGGATGTTGGCATTTCCGGAAATGGACTACCTGCAGAGGGAGTTTTGGGAAATGAAACCTGCTAGCTTAAGAGCGAGGCCACGTGGGCTAGAGCGAGCAGATAGAACGCAGAGGTGTCGAAGCAGGACATCAAATCCCTCTAGAGGCCACCTTCTAACACCATGCGCTTCAGGGGCTGAGCAGGGAGCCCTGCTGGGGTCTCCGCTTTTCCATGTTTTCTTTCTTTCGATATGCGAATGTTTTCTCTGTGCCCTTATTTGTTGGGAGGGTGTAACTTCCTTTTTAAAAATTTTTAAAAATGTTTTATTTATTCAGCGAGAGAGAGAGAGAGAGAGGGAATGTGTGTGCCAGGGTCTCCAGCCACTGCAGATGAACTCCAGATGCATGTGCCCCCTTGTGCATCTGGCTTATGTGGACCCTAAGGAATTGACCTTGGGTCCTTTGGCTTTGCAGGCAAGCGCCTTAGCCACTAAGCCTTTTCTCCAGCCTGTTGTCTTTTTCTTTTTTAAGTTTTTTAAAAAGGTTTTTATTTATTTTGAGAGAGAGAGAGGAAAAGAGAGAGAGAGAGAGAGAGAGAGAGAGAGAGAGAGAGAGAGAGAGAGAGGCAGTAACTTGCCCTTTGATTTGATAGGAGCCCATAGCTTAACAATTACCTTGAATCTCAAAAGACACTTTGGACTTAGATTTTTGAAAAATGTTGGACTTTGGGCATTTTTAGAGCTGGACTAAATGCATTAATTTTTAAAAATTTTATTTATTTGAGAGAGCAAAAGAGGGAAAGAGGAAGAGAGAGAGAGAGAGAGAGAGAGAATGGGCACGCCAGGGCCTCTAGCCACTGCATACGAACTCTAGACACATGTGCCACCTTGTGCACCTGGTTTATGTGGGTCCTGGGAAATTGAACCAAGGTCATTTGGCTTTTCAGGCAAACGCCTTAACCACTAAGCCATCTCTCCAGCCCTAAAATTTATTTTTTAATTAATTAATTTATTTATTTGCAAACAGAGAGAGACTGAGACAAAGAGAGAGAGAAAGAGAGGGGAGGAGGGAAAGAATGGGCATGCCAGGGCCTCCAGCTGCTGCAAATGAACTCCAGATGCATGTGCCACTTTGTGCATCTGGCTTTACATGGGCACTGGGGAATCAAACCTGGGTCAACAGGCTTTGCAGGCAAGTGCCTTAGCCACTGAAACTTCTCTCCATCCCTAAATGCACATTTTTTTTTTCCAGGTAGGGTCTCACTCTAGCTCAGGCTGACCTGGAACTCACTATGTAGTCTCAGGGTGGTCTCGAACTCACAGCAATCCTCCTACATCTGCCTCCCTAGTGCTGGTATTAAAGGCGTGTGCCACCATGCCTGGCCTAAATACATTTTTAAATTTAATTTAATCTCTACATGGACTGGAGGCCCGTTCCACGGGAAGAAATGCATATCTGGTACTGAAAACCTGATCAAAAGCCTATGGCAGGAGAGATCATAAGCCCTAGAGGAGTAATGACTACTGTTGTCTGGATAAATGAGTTTAGTGACACATTCTAAAAGAATAGACAATAAACCATGATAATTCCCTCCCACTACCCCTAATTTTCCTCTCCCAAATCGACCCTCCACTGAATCCTTTCTTCTATCCAATTAGTCTCTCTTCTATTTTGATGTCATCATTTTTTTCTCCTGTTATGAACGTCTTGTGTAGGTCATGAATATCAAGGCCACTTTGTGTCAGGAAGACAGCACTGTAAGCAGTCCTAGCCTTCCTCTGGCTCTTATATTCTTTCTGTCACCTCTTCCACAATGAACATTGGAGGATGGGATAAAGATGTCTTACTTAGTGTTAAATACTCACTCCACTGTCACTTATTCTCAGCACTGTGGTGAATTTTGAGTCATCCCAGTGGTCACGGCCATCTGAAGAGAGAAGCTTCTCTAACCAAAAATGAGAGTAGCAACAATATATGAACAGAAACGTAAGTATTTAGAGGACAGTTTGGTGGGCATAATATATCCATTTATCCAGACAACAGTAGTCATTACTCCTCTGGGGCTTATGATCTCTCCAGCCATAGGCTTTTGATCAGGTTTTCAGTACCAGATATGCATTTCTTCCCGTGGAAGGGGCCTCCAGTCCATGTAGAGAGCAGTTGGTTTTGCCCGTAACAGACGTGCCTCGATTGCACCAGTTGACACACTTGGCATGGCTGGCCAGCTTTAAGGCTTGCAGGGTCCACTGGGAACAGCGTTGATGACTTCTCTCTCCCAGAAGGCTGCATGCTGGATAGCTCTTTCCAGATTTCTGACAGCTAGTCAATAGGAAGGAAGGGGTGGAATGTTATGGCTTGAATATGAACTTCCTCCACAGGCTGATTCGAATGCTTGGTCCCCAGCTGGTGGCATTATTTTGGAAGTTTGTAGAAAGTTTAGGAATTGGGCTTCAGTGAAGTAGGTCAGTGGGGGAGGGTCTTGAAGGACTCTTGTCTTTGGCCCTTTCCTGTCCCTCTCTGTGCTTTAGGGTCACCACGGTGTGAACTGAGATACTCGGCTCTCTCTCTCTCTCTTTCTTTCTCTCTCTCTCTCTCTCTCTGCCATGACGGGATGATACTTCTGAAACCGTGAGCCAAAATGAATTTACTCAGTCTTCCTTTAAGTACTTTCTGTGATGGATTCTTGGTCACAAAGATGAGAAAAGTAATTAACACTGGCTGTCATAGCCAAAACGCCACAGTGGATGGTTCACACCTCGGGCGTTTGCTTCTCTCAGCTCAGAGGAATCTCGGCTCAAGCTGCATGGTGATTTGTTTCCTAGTGAGGGCTCCTTTCTTAGCTTGCAGGAGGTGACCCCTTGTCAGGACCCCAAGTGGCCTTTCCTCTGGGACACGTGGAGAGAGAGCACGTGCCCTGGTGTCCCCTCCTATACGGTCCTATCAGCTTAGGTGCTGCCACTATGACCTCATTTACCTTTAATTGTCTCCGTAAAGGCTTCGTCTGCAGACACAGTGTGGGTGTTGGGAATTCAACATAAACATTTTGGGAGAAGCAATCAGGTGCTGACACCTTGGTTGCTCCTCTCCATAAGAGGAGGAGGAAAAAAAAAAAAAAACAGTGAGGACTGGAGAGATGGTTTGGTGGTTAAGGCACTTGCCTGCAAAGCCCAAGGACCCAGGTTTGATTCCCCAGGACCCACGTAAGCCAGATGAACAAGGTGGCCCAATGCATCTGGAGTTCGTTAGCAGGGGCTAGAGGCCCTGGCGCACCCTTTCTCTCCCTTCCCCTCTCTCTCTTTCTCTTTCTCTCTCTCACTCTCACACACACACAAATAAATAAATGAGGAGTTAATTGGATTGGGCCATATTTTTAAAGAATGGGGACATGATGTGAAGAAAAAGGGTCCTTTTGTCTTACCTGAAACCCATGGTGTTCCCCAGGTAGGCTCTTGGACCAATATCATTTTCTGGCCACACTAATTGAGAAAGACAGTGAGCCAGCTTGGGCTCCCCCAGCTAAACCTCTGCTGCATGTCTCCTGCTTCTTAGCTGCTGCGGGAGGCCCGGCAGGCCGGTCGAACAGGGCTACAGTGCAGGTCTGTCTGTTGGAGACTCAGAAGGGTGAGAATGTCCCCATTTTGGTGTAAGTCTCGCTGTCCAATCAGACTTTAAGGGAAAGCCCAACTCTTTGGATGTGCGCTGCTTGACATCTGCATTCTAATTGTTTTCAGTGAGTGTCCAGAATAATGGGGTGTATTGTGGCATTTCATATACACAGGTTATCGCTTGTTCTTTTTATGTGTGTTTATGTAGGAGTGTGTGAGTGTGTGTGTGTGTATGTATGAGTGTGAGAGAGTGTGTGTGTATAGGTAAGAGTGCGTGTGAGTGTGTGTATATGTATGAGTGTGTATGTGAGTGTATGTGTGTGTATATGTACGACTGTGAGTGTGTGTGTGATTATGTGTGAGTGTGTGTGTGTGCATCTCTGTGGGGGAACACATATATGTATGAGGAGGACAGAGGACCACTGCAGGTGCTCCTCAGGAAGGCCATCCACCTCCTTTAGAGTGCGTGAGTGTGAGTGTGTGAGTGTGAGTGTGTGTGGGGATCGAACTCAGGTCCCCATGTTTACGAGGTAAGCACTTCGTTGACTGAGCTCTCCCCCCAAACTTACAGCTTGTTACTCATCTCTGTCTCCCACTGCCCTCGCCTCTGCTTCTGTAGTTACACTTGCACCCCACACGTTGCTCCTCTCGCTTTCTTTTTTTAAAAAATATTTTATTGTAATATTTTAGTTTTTTCATTTATTTATTTGAGAGTGAGAGAGAAGTAAAGAGAGAGAGAAAGGCAGATAGAGGATGAGCGCTCCAGGGCCAACAGCCGCTGCAAGCCAGACACATGTACCACCTTGTGCAGCTGTCCCGGGGAACTGGGGAATCGAACCTAGGTCCTTTGGCTTTGCAGGCAAGTGCCTGAACCGCTAAGCCATCTCTCCAGCCCTGGTCCTCTCCCTTTCTATCTCCTTGCTCTCTTTTAGGGTTCTGCTGTTTTTTTCTAACCCACTTTCATCTTCTAACATTTCTCCAGCACATCTATCATAACCTTTTCCTTGCTTTTTTGAGACAGGGTCTTGTTATGCGTCCCAGGCTGGCTTCCTTGCAGCCTTCACCTCCTGAGTGTGTGCCACCACGTCTGACTCTGAGAATCCTTCAACATGCTCTCAGTGGCTTTCTGGATGTTACTCTCTTGAGAAAAGCAGGGGTTATTTAATTCAGAAGAAAAGCCAGGTGTGGCGGCACACGCCTTTAATCCCAGCACTCGGGAGGCAGAGGTAGGAGGATCGCTGTGAGTTCAAGGCCAGCCTGATACTACATAGGGAATTCCAGGTCAGTCTGGGCTAGAGTGAGACTCTACTGTGAATAAACACAAAAAAGAAAGAAAGAAAAAGGAGAGAGAGAGAGAGAGAGATGAAAGAAAGGGGGGAGAGAGAGAGAGAGAGAAGGAAGACAGAAGACAGACAGACAGACTTTTAGATAGAAAAATAAAGCCTTTTAGTAGAGGACTCATGTGACCTGTTAGCAGATAACCTATAACATGGGCTTTGGAGCAGAAGTATTTTACAGGTTTGGGTTTTATTCAGGCAGTTGATGGTGGTGAACATTTACTGAATCCTTTGATGTGTCTGGTAGAATGCTTAATGCTTTGCATAGATTCTTTCTTTCCAGTATTCCTGTGACATATAGCTAACACCCCTTGTCTCATTTTACAGCTGGGGAAACTGAGTCCTCAATTGTGCCGCATTGTGGAGTCCCTCTCTGCTACCAGTAGCGCTGAGTATTGTGGAACGAGAGAGAGAAAAGAAACCATCAAAAACGACTCAAGGGCTGGAGAGATGGCTTAGCGGTTAAGCACTTGCCTGTGAAGCCTAAGGACCCCGGTTCGAGGCTCGGCTCCCCAGGACCCACGTTAGGCAGATGCACAAGGGGGTGCACGCATCTGGACTTCGTTTGCAGTGGCTAGGAAGCCCTGGTGCGCCCATTCTCTCTCTCTCTCTCTGCCTCTTTCTCTCTCCGTCTGTCACTCTCAAATAAATAATTAAACAACAAAAAAAATTTAAAAAAAAAACGACTCAAAACCCAAACAAAACCCCAAAGCAAAGTGAAGTAAGAGACTGGTCCGAGAGTCTCTCTGGATTCTGCCTCATTCCAGGGCCCGTGTGCGCGCTGCTAGGCTTAAGAAAAGAACATTCTAACAATTAGAGTTGGCCAGGGATGCAATGGCAGTGACAGCCATGTGGTCTCTTCTGCGTGCTGAGCCCGATCCAGCAGAGGCTGGGTGACCATCTGTTAGAGCTGCTGCAGAAGGAAGATCAATTTAGACAAGTTCTGAGTCTCTTTCCAACCGTAAGATCCTGTGAAAACTTGACGGGCAGTCCTGCGGGGAAGGAATTGGAGGTGCTCTTTGTAACTCCGTTCAATAGAGTGGCTCTGCTCTCATGTTTCCCTGTAGATAGCTTCCTGTGTCAAGGGCAAGTAGCTACTCCTGGGAGGTCTGAGGGAGAGCTGGCAGGGGCTGCCTGAAATAATATTTTACACCAAATCTGAACAAGAAATCATTTGAACTTCTGTTATCCACTCAAATATGCTTGTTTGTTTTAACACAAATATTCCAAATTAGAAAATATATTTTTTTTAACTGCAGGCATTCAATGTGATGCTTAAATTCCATCCTCTTAACAGATCTTTGTTTCAATTTGGTTCATCAGGAAAGTATGCCGTATTTATCTTAGGGTTTTTAGATCCCTATTTTATCACCAAGAGACCCCGGGGGAACATTATCCCATTATGAGAGGTAAGACGGCAATGTTAAGACCAATGGGGAAAAGTTATAGAGGCAGGTCAGTCTTTCCACATAGGAGGGATCTTTTTAAGTGTTGCAGATGTCCAACGGGGGAGGGGGTCTTCCTGCAGGGTAGAAAGTGCTAGTTGCCAGGCCCTGTTCCCAAAGCTTTGCGGTGTCATTCAGTCCTTAGAGTGCCCCACCTTATCTTCAATCCCATTTTCCAAATAAGAAATCAAAGGCACAGGGAAAATGGGTCAGTGGACCTGTGCCTCAGAGCTGTCAAGAACAGACACAGTGGTGTTTTGTTTTTCTGGTTTTTTTTTTTTTTTTTTTTTTTTTTTAAAGTACGGTCTTGCTCAAATCCAGGCCGACCTGGAATTCACTACGTGGTCTCAGGCTGGCCCAGAGCTCATAGCGATCCTCCTACCTCTCGAGTGCTGGGATTAAAGACGTGCGCCACCACGCCTGGCCAGACACAGGTTTTGAACCGAGAGCGTTGGTGTTAGGGTCAGAACTGATCTTATGTGTGTGTGTGTGTGTGTGTACATGTGTGTGCATTATGTGTGGACCCATGCACATGTGTGGGTATGTGTGTGGAGGCCAGAGGTCACCGTTTTCCTCAGCCACTCGTGCCCTGCCCACCGTGTGAAGGTGTCTCTTTGGTTCACTGGCCTGACGTGGAAGGAGGCTCACAAGGGCTAAGGAGGACTGGCGGTGAGGTTTGGACTCCTGGGTTCTGGCGACACACGACCAGTAGCCAGAGGACTTCGGGAGGGTCACACACTTGCTTTCTTTCCCCTTGAGTTTCTCCGCGTGCTGATCACCATTTCTGAGTGGGGCCGCGGGAGTCATCCTTTCTCTCTCCTATGCTCCTCCTGTGTGCATGTCTTTTACTGAAACCCAAGGGGATTGTGCCCCACAGTGGAGTCCTTCCTGCTGCTGATAGAAATGAGCTACTGGGGCTGGAGAGATGGCTTAGAGGTTAAGCGCTTGCCTGTGAAGCCTAAGGACCCTGGTTCGAGGCTTGATTCCCCAGGACCCACGTTAGCCAGATGCACAAGGGGGCGCACGCGTCTGGAGTTCATCTGCAGTGGCTGGAGTCCCTGGCGCACCCATTCTCTTTGTGTCTCTCTCTCTGCCTCTTTCTCGCTCTGTCTGTCGCTGTCAAATAAATAAATAAATTAATTAAAAAAAAAAAGAGAAGTAGCTGCTTTAAAAAAAAAAAAAAGAAAAGAAATGAGCTGCTATGAAGTGAAAACAGCAACGCAGGCAGCCACGAAGGCCCCAAAGCGAGGAGGCCCCTAGGGCAGCTCCTCTTTGCCCCCTGGGATGTGTGGTCCATTGGCAGGTGGAACGTTGTCTTCTAAACCAGGGCTTCCTACACTTCCCCCACTCGTGACCCTGTTTCTCTCAAAAGAAATTCTTATGCGACCCCGGGTGCCTACGTATATAAAATACAGGGCTGGAGAGAGAGAGCTCAGCAATTAATGTGTGCCTGCAAAGCCAAAGGACCCCAGTTTGATTCCCTACTACCCACGTCAAGCCAGACGCGCAACGCGGCCTCTGTATGTGCGTGCCGCTTTACCACGCCTGGGCCGTCGTCAGGTTTTGAGGGCAAGTGCCTCCACTGCTGAGCCATCTCTCCAGTCCCACTTAAGGCTTTTTTAAAATGAAACTCAAATCAGCAACTAAGCAAGCGATTTTTAAACAATTTAACAGTTTTAAAAAGCTTATTTATGCCAGGCGTGGTGGCACACGCCTTTAATCCCAGCTCTTGGGAGGCAGAGGTAGGAGGATTGCTGTGAGTTCGAGGCCACCCTGAGACTCCATAGTGAATTCCAGGTCAGCCTGGGCTAGAGTGAGACCCTACCTCGAAAAACCAAAAAAAAAAAAAAAAAAAATTTATGTGTGTGTTTGTGTTGGGGATGGGGGACTCTAGGGTCTCTTACTACTGCAAATGAGCACCAGACATTTTCACCACTTTTTTTTTTCAAGGCAGGGTTTTGCTCTAGCCCAGGCTGACCTGGAATTCACTATGTAGTCTCAGGGTGGCCTTGAACTCATGGCGATCCTCCTACCTCTGCCTCCTGAGTGCTGGGATTAAAGGCGTGTGCACCACCACACCCCGTTACTATCACCACTTTTTGTGCCCAGCCTTACATAGATGGCTTGGGGATTGAACCCAGGCAGGCAGCTTTGCAAGCAAATGCCTTTAACCATTAAGTCATCTCCCTGGCCTAACACAACACAATGCAAGCATGCTAAGGAATGAGACTAGGAAGAAAAAAAAAAAATCAAGTCTTTGTTTCCTGTAAGGACGTCGTTATGTTTCTGTGAGAGCAGAAACTTTGCATGTAGAGTGGAGACGCTGCAGCTCACAGCAGACAGGAGTCTCGGATCCGAGCCAACGCGTCTTAGGCAGCTTCGGTTGGTGTGACGGCGTGCTCGGTGCAAAGTGTGCACGTTGTACGTTCAGAACCAAGGCCGAAGAAAGGGTGCGCAATACAATAGGAGCACTGCCAGAAAAAAATGCTTTGACTTTGAAATACTTCTTTGTTGCGTGTTCAGAAACCTTTTACTGTTGCCAACTCTCTGTGATTCCCCTATTCAGTTATGTGACTTCATGTGGGGTTGCGATCAGAGTTTATGACACTTAGCTTTAGACTGTATAGGGGACATGTCTTCTACTAAGCTGGGAAACATCTATTAAGAGGTGTTCTGGGCTGGAGAGATGGCTTAGCAGTTAAGGCGCTTGCCTGTGATGCCTAAGGACCCATATTCGACTCTCCATATTCCACATAAGCCAGATGCACAAAGGTGAGGCAAGCACAAGGTTGCACTTGCCCACTAGGTGGCGCAAGTGTCTGGAGTTCGATTGCAGTGGCCGGAGGCCCTGGAGTGCCAATTCTCTCTCTCTCTCTTTCTCACTCTCTCTCTCATTTGAAAAGGTGGGCTAGTGAGATGGCTTAGCGGTGAAGGCACTGGCTTGTGAAGCCTAAGGACCCATGTTTGACTCTCCGGATCCCACGTAAGCCAGACACACAAAGGTGAGACAAGCTGCAAGGTCGCACATGCCCACTAGGTGGCGGAAGCATCTGGTGTTCGATTGCAGTGGCTGAGGCCCTGGCGTGCCAATTTTCTCTCTCTAAATTTTTTTTTAATTAAAAAAATGTTTTTCATGGTTTCCAGCACTAATGTCATAATAGAATTTGACTGGACTCCTTACTCATGTATTTACAGCTTGCAAAATTACCCACAGATTGTGCCCAGGTGACCATCCACTTTCTAGTGTAAGTGGCCACAATGATGTGATGTGCTGATGTGGACAGTAGCTTGAACTGTGAATCATCACCAGGCCATAGCACTCCCTCTGGTCCCCCAAAACCCTGAAAGCAGTAAACACAGGGCGCCAGGAGCTCCTCACTACAGAAGCCACAGTGACTGCTGAGAACTGAGCATTCCGTAGCCTGGGATGGCTGAGGAGAACGCCAAAGATTCTTTCTAAGATGCCCTTAACTCACAAGAGGATCCCCGAAGGTGGCAGCGGCTTTGGGAAAACCCACCCCCTTCTCCACTTGTTCTCTGAAGAGATGCTACTTTTCATGAGGGTGTTTTCAAGTCTGTGGGAAAGTTTGATTAAGTGTCCTGGGTGGTCTTATACTTAAGATCAGCTGCCGGCCTTTGATGTCACTGGGAATTTTCCCAGGGGCCTAACATGACGGGAGCAGCTCAGAAGCAGCAGTCTGCTCACGCGCTGACACCATGACCGTGACCCCTTAAGGACCTTTACTTCTTTCAAGGCGCTCACAATGTGGCTAAGAAGTGTATCCCATAAGCAAAACTTGGCCATGCCATGAGCCAAAGTACAGTGTCAGGTGGGTTCAAAGAGCAGTGCAGGGCTGGAGGGATGGCTTAGTGGTTAAGGCACTTGCCTGCAAAGCCAAAAGACTCAGGTTTGATTCCCCAGGACCTACGTAAGCCAGATGCACAAGGTGGCACATGCGTCTGGAGTTTGTTGTTTGCTGGAGACCCTGGTGTTCCCATTCTCTCTCTCTCTCTCTCACTCTCTCTCTTTCTCTCAAATAATATAAATTTAAAAGGAGCAATGTACCAGGGATCATCTTGCAGAGGATGAGAGTGCTAGGCATTCCAAGAAAGGAGTAGAAAGAACTTAAGGACGGAGATGCATCGAAGAGCTGTCACCAAGGAGACCTGGGGAAAGTTCAATGTAGCCAGTGTGCTATGGCATTTTATGATTGTACGGTGGCTGACGCTACCTACACAAGACCTGAGTAATAGGAGAGGAAAAAATAATGATGATATCAAAATAGAAGAAAGACATGTTAGAAAGGAGACAGGATTCAGTGGAGGTGGGATTCAGGAGGGGGAGAAGGGAGGGTGGTGGGAGGGGGCTATGATCATGGTATATTATCTGTGTGGACGGAGATTGTGAATAAAAAAATAAAAGATAAGAACAACATGGCCAGTGTGATGTAGAATTTAGAGCTAGGGGATTATTTGGGGTGGTGAAAATAGATTGGGATAGATTATGAGGAGGCTTGTTAACCTGGTGTGGAGAGGTGGGAACGAGGTTGGTGAGGAGGCTGAGGCCAACAGAAGTGGGATTGAGGAGATGACACAAGTTTAAAGGGGAAGAAGGGGCTGGAGAGATGGCTCGGTGGTTAGGGCGCTTGCCTGTGAAGCCTAAGGACCCATGTTCTACTCTCCAGATCCCATGTAAGCCAGACACACAAAAGTGAGGCAAGCACAAGGTTGCACTTGCCCACTAGGTGGCGCAAGTGTCTGGAGTTCGATTGCAGTGGCCGGAGGCCCTGGAGTGCCAATTCTCTCTCTCTCTCTCTCTCATTTGAAAAGGTGGGCTAGTGAGATGGCTTAGCGGTGAAGGCACTGGCTTGTGAAGCCTAAGGACCCATGTTCTACTCTCCAGATCCCATGTAAGCCAGACACACAAAGGTGAGGCAAGCGCAAGGTCGCACATGACCACTAGATGGTGCAAGTGTCTGGAGTTCGATTGCAGTGGCCGGAGGCCCTGGAGTGCCAATTCTCTCTCTCTCTCTCTCTCATTTGAAAAGGTGGGCTAGTGAGATGGCTTAGCGGTGAAGGCACTGGCTTGTGAAGCCTAAGGACCCATGTTCTACTCTCCAGATCCCATGTAAGCCAGACACACAAAGAGGTGCATGCCTCTGGAGTTCGTTTGCAGTGGCCGGAGGCCCTGGCGTGCCCATTCTCTCTCTCTCTCTCATTTGAAAAGGTGGGCTAGTGAGATGGCTTAGCGGTGAAGGCACTGGCTTGTGAAGCCTAAGGACCCATGTTCTACTCTCCAGATCCCATGTAAGCCAGACACACAAAGGTGAGACAAGCTGCAAGGTCGCACATGACCACTAGATGGTGCAAGTGTTTCTCTCTCTTTCTGCCTCTTTCTCTCTCTCAAATAATTAAATAAAAATAAACTTTATAAAATACGTACTTTTAGAACCATGAGCTTGAGGGGGACGTTTCAAATTCAAACCTTAATAGTCCTTTCACAATAAAGGGTGAGCTCTGTCTTCCTCAGCTTGGGACTTGAACATAGACCTGTGTACACAAAACACAGCTCTCACCTCAGAGCAAGTAAGAAAGAACTTATCCTGCGCCAGATATGAACACCCATGACTCAGAGACACAGATTTGGTTACCCTGAATAGCACAGTCAATGGGGGCAGTTGTATGAACTTTCATTGACTACAGAACAAAGAAAGTAAAAAATGAAGACATTTGCCAAATACATTGGTGGGAATATTTTTTTTTAAAGTGCTATATTAAGCCGGGCATGGTGGCACACGCCTTTAATCCCAGCACTCGGAAGGTGGAGGTGGGAGGGTTGCTGTGAGTTCAAGGCCACGCTGAGACCACATAGTGAATCAGGTCAGCCTGAGCTAGAGTGAGACCCTACCTCAAAAAACCAAAAAAAAAAAAAAAAGAGAGAGAGAGAGAAATAATTGACATATAATAACATAGCACTATGTAGTCTCAGGGTGGCCTTGAACTCATAATCCCGAGTGCTGGGATTAAAGGTGTGTGCCACCACACCCAGATATCAGTTATATCTTAACAAAGCAGATCTAAAATAAAAAAATAGATGCTTAATGTAGACGATGCTAATTACTTAGGCGTACCTCACTGTGAGCAATATCCAAAGTGATTAAGCTTAAATGACATAGGAATTTGAGCCAAAAATATTTTGGTCAGCCCAGGTGGACCTGAAGGAATCTTTGATAGCATGGGTATTTATTCCCTTGTGTCATTCAGCCTCAGGATTTTTGTTTGAGAAATAGCTCTTAATGATGAAGCATGTTGGTATTTACAACTTCAAAATAAAAACTTCATCATTGGCTCTTCAGATCCCATATAAGACAGACGCACAAGGTGACACAAGCATGCAAGGTTGCACATGCGCACAAGGTGGCACACGTGTCTGGAGTTCAATTACAGTGGCTGGAGGTGCTGACATGCCAATTTGCTCTCTCTCTCTCTCTCTCTCTTTCCCTATCTCTCTTTCACTCTCGCTCTCTTGCATAAAAAAAAGGCCAGTCTATTGGGCTTTGCCTCAAAAAAAAAGATAAAAATAAAAATAAACTCTGTCGTTTCTTTGGCTGTATGTATGCATGTAATGTATAAATTATTATTTATTTGCTTTTGGATAGGGTCTTGTTATGTAGCCCAGGCTGGTCTTGATTTCACAGCAACCCTCCTACCTCAGGCTTCTGGATGCTGGGACTAAAGGCGTGTGCCATCATGCCCAGCTAGTAACTTTTTTTAAAAAGTTTTCATCAGTTTAATGGTTCAAAGGTTTAATGCTTTCCTGAGACTGCTCCTACTAGCTTGAGTCTGGTGATGGTGTGCTGGAACGGGAGGCAGTGGCTGCAGCCAGGGAGGAGCAAGCAGGTGATGTCCTAGGTATCTAAATGCTTTTTTATATATAAAAATCTGAACAGGGCCGGGCGTGGTGGCACACGCCTTTAATCCCAGCACTTGGGAGGCAGAGGTAGGAGGATCGCTGTGAAATTGGGGCCACCCCTGAGACTACAATTCCAGGTCAGCCTGGGCTAGAGTGAAACCCTATCTCGAAAAACCAATATATATATATATATATATATATATATATATATATATATATATATAGAACAATGTTAACAATTTAACATATTTACATGATGGATACATTGAGGTAAGGTCTCGCTCTAGGCCAGGCTGACCTGGAATTCACTATGTAGTCTTAGGGTGGCAGCGAACTCACAGTGATCCTGATCCTCCTACCTCTGCCTCCCAAGTGCTGCGATCAAAGACGCGTGCCACCACGCCCAGCTTGGATACGTAGATTCTCAACTGCGGTGGTGCATGCCTTTGATCCCGGCACAGTGATGAGATGGGCTTGTGCTATTAGGGAGGATGGATGAGTGGCATGGGAATAGGAATGAGGCACATTGCAGAGAGGCTTTTAGAATCTATCAAGACATGGATCTGCGTATCTTATTTTCAAAGATCAAGCCAGAAAACGAGCCAGAGGCTCTCTCTCGGGATAGATTAGGAGGGAGAGTCTGGAAGAAACAGAGCTGGTGTGTGTGGCGGTGGGGGGTGGGGGGGGGTATGATACAAAAACAGCCACAGAAACTTCTGGTGAGGCTGACGTCAGTTCAACGAAAGGACACTTTGCCTTTTCCTTCAGCGAACGTGTTCCGGAGCACAAGGCCGCTTCACGCAGCCGACTCAGGGGAGGCCTAAGTGGCTCAGGCTCGGAGGTCTCCTGTCATTGGGTCTGTGGTGGCTTTAGGTTTGCACTTGGGGGGAGGGAGGTCGAACATCGAGGGTCAGGGCTCTCCCCTGTTTTCACACACCTTCTTCTCCTACAAGGAGACAGGAAGCCTGTCCTCGTCGAAGAGGGAGAGGATGTTCTAACATGCCAGTCTCCCCACGGTCGCAATGTGGGGGTCCACCCGCAGGTGGGGAACAGATGGCCAGGTGTCCTTGAGTTGCTGGAGAAGGCCACAGTTTCAGCGCGACATCACTAGGTGCCCACTCGTAGTTACTCGTGAGCAAATGACCTGCATTTCCCCCCCTCAAACAGCTGCACAGAACCAAGAAGGGAGGCGAAGGTCACAGTCAACACGACGTTTATACAACGCTCCAGAACTGACCTCTGAGGGTTTCCGTGGCTCTCTGACAGGCACAAGAAAAATGACTCTGATCGCTCATTTGTCACGCCGATCTGGCTGGTGAACAGAGTTCACGGCCCAGTCCTGCATGACCCACGTCATCTGGAATTCAGCAGCTGGCTGCCGGCAGCCGGGCACACAGTCCTGGCCCGGGTCCACATGGAAACCAGCGTTTGTCTGAGGACTGCTTAGGATGGGGCTTTTCCCAGGGTCACCACCAGCCAGCTGTCCAGGCCCGCTCAGGTGGTTGGACAGCTGCCGCCTTTGTCACGCTGCAACACGTAGCAGCTCTGCGAAAGCCCCGGGCCCTGTGGTCAGGGCACAGCCGTCTGACCCAGCGTCCAGCCCGCAGGGTCACAGCGTGGAGGGCAGCACTTGTGTGGCGCTCCAGTGAAGGTTTTCGAGGTGCCTCCCTGACTCATTTGGCCCTTTTGTTAATTTAAGAGCTAGACAAGTGGCCAGCTTGCACTACGTCTGTGTAAGCCCAGAAGAGATGGAGAGAAGGAGCTGGTGTGGGAGGATGCCGGCGTTCATTTCTCTTCCTGGCTGCTCACCCTATGCAAAGAGAGAGAGAGAGAAGCCGGGCGCGGTGGCACATGCCTTTAATTCCAGGACTCGGGAGGCAAAGGTAGGAGGATCGCTGTGAGTTCGAGGCCATCCTGAGACTACAGAGTGAATTCCAGGTCAGCTTGGGCTATAGTGAGACCCTACCTCGAAAAGAGAGAGAGAGAGAGAGAGAGAGAGAGAGAGAGAATCAGTCCTTCCTGAAAGAAAGGATGTTTGGATTATTCAAATATTGTATTTAGTGGAGCCTCACCGATTGCTAAAAGGGCAAACTGAGTTTTGATCAGTGGGAATTCATAGGAAAATAAAACTAATTTTTTATTTAACTTATTTATTTATTTATTTGAGAGAGAGGGGGTTTGGTGGTTTGATTCAGGTGTCCCCCATAAACTTAGGTGTTCTGAATGCTAGGTTCCCAGCTGATGGAGAGTGGGGAATTAATTCCTCCTAGAGGGAGTGTATTGCTGAGGGAGAGCTTATGGGTGTTACAGCCAGTTTCCCCTTGCCAGTGTTTGGCACACTCTCCTGTTGCTATGGTCCACCTGATGTTGGCCAGGGGGTGATGTCCACCCTCTGCTCATGCCATCGTTTTTCCTGACATCATAGAGCTTCCCCCTCGAGCCTGTGAGCCAAAATAAACCTCTTTTTTCCCACAAGCTGCTCTTAGTTGGGTGATTTCTACCAGCAATGTGAACCTGACTGCAACAGCGGGGGAGGGGGGGGAGAGAGAGAGAGAGAGAATGGGTACATCAGCACATCCAGCCACTGCAAACAAACTCCAGATACATGCACCACCTTGTGCATCTGGCTTATGTGGATCCTGGGGATCAAACCTGGGTCCTTTGGTTTTGCAGGCAAGTGCCTTAACCACTAAGCCATCTCTCCAGCCCCAAACTAATTTTTTTTAGCATCTCTCTCTCTCTCCCTGTGTGTGTGTGTGTGTGTGTGTGTAAATGTATGTGTGTGTAGGTGCAAGTGAAGATCAGAGTTCAGCACGGAGTGTCTTCCTCAATTGCTCTAAACACACACACACACACACACACACACACACACACACACGAGACAGGGTCTCTCTCACTATGCCTGCAGCTCATTAGTTCAGCTCACCAGTCTGCCTGGCATTCTTCATGCTTACTGGGGATCTGAACTCGAAGCCTTAATGCTTGCGTAGTGATTTACTGCCTGAGCCATCTCCCCAGTCCTTTTCGGTATTATTTTCAAAGCACTTTTGGACAATCTTCTTACCTGCTCCTTCTACTAAGGACATTATCACTGTCAGAAGATTCACCCAGTGACCGGCACGTGACAGCAGGTCATGGGCTCAGGGATCATGAAGGCAGACCTGGGTTCGGGCTCCGGATTTCAAATCCCATTCAGTCCTCATCACACCAGCCTGCCTGCTGCGCCTTGGTTTTTCAACACTCAGCTTTGGCAGGGGCTGCCTGGGTGGCACCTAAACATACGGATACCCATAGGCCGTGAAGGGACCCAACACCAGGAGCCAGTGAGGAGCCTGTAAGGTCTCTGCCACTGGGCTTCGTGCACGGGCCACTCAAGTCACAGTTGCTTCTAAGAACACGGCTTCATTGTTCTCCTCATCCCTGGCTTGCGAGCGACTTGAGCAAACGCACCTGACAAACGCTTCCTGAATCACTTTACTGCAGTCTCAGTTTTCCTAGTAGGTTTATAAGGGAAAGGGGCAGAGTTATGGTCAGTGTGGTGGTTTGATTCAAGGTGTCCCCCATAAACTTAGGTGTTCTGAATGCTGGGTTCCCAGCTGATGGAGATTTGGGAATTAACACCTCTTGGAGGCAGAGTACTGTTGGGGGTGGGCTTATGGGTGTTATAGCCAGTTTCCACTTGCCAATGTTGGGCACACTCTCCTGTTGCTATTGTCCACCTGATGTTGGGCAGAAGATGATGTCACCCTCTGCTCATGCCATCGTTTTCCCCTGCCATTGTGGAGCTTCCCCTCGAGTCTGGAAGCCAAAATAAACCTTTTTTTTTTTTTTTTTCCCACAAGCTACTCTTGGTCGAGTGATTTCTGCCAGCAATGCGAACCTGACTGCAACAGTCAGTGATGTTTGAACTGTGAACCGTGAAGGGAAATGTTGTAATGAAATGTTCTGATGGTGGGGGGAGGGGAACACTTTTACATACCACAGTCTCAGGCTTGCCGTGTAGCCAAAGATGACCTTGAACTTCTGATTCTCCTCCCAAATGATCAAACTCGATGGCTTTTAAGAAGTAAGTAAGCTTCATATCTTGGCTCTACTCATCCACCCTTGAGACTTTGGGTTACTCACCTCACCTCTCCCGAGCCTTGGTTTCATTCTGTTAAGATGGAGAACACAGTAGAGCTTCATGGCTTGGATTCTTAGCGTACACAGAACATTTTGTTCCCCACCATGGACTTGGATCACCTGGACAGCAAGGCTAGTCCCCCCAGCTAGACACAGTGGCGCCCAGTGTTGATGCAGCTCCTGGAGGGAAGAGGCCAAAGGATCAGTTGTTCAAGGTCACCCTCAGCAACATAGTTACGTTGAGGCAAGTCTGGGTGCATGAGATCCTAGCTCAGCATACAAAAAAGTAAAACAGAGTCTGGAGAGATTGCTTAGTGGTTAAGGTGTTTGCCTGCAAAGCCTAAGGACCCATATTTGACTCTCCAGATCCCATGTAAGCCAGACACACAATGGTGAGGCAAGTGCAAGGTCGCACATGCCCACTAGGTGGCACACGTGTCTGGAGTTTGATTGCAGTGGCTGAGGCCCTGGTGCATCAATTCTCTCCCTTTCTCTCTGTCTGTCTGTCTCTCTCTCTAGAATAAAATAAAAAAGTAAACAAACAAAAAGGCTTAGAAGAGCAGGACGCCTCTCTTGCCTCCAGCTTCTACTCCCATAGGTGTTGGGCCAGGACCTTCTTGATACTTACCCATCAGGCACGTCCGGGATCTACTGCACACGACACACTCTGTAGCAGTATCCACTATAATCCTCAGCTCAGCTCAGTGGTTAAGTAGTATCACCCCCGTTTTATAAAGGCAGGAAAGGAGGTGTAAGGATGGTTTACCAAGGCCAGAAAGTAGCCAAACCACTGAGCTAAGGTATTCTGACTGCCATGCTCAGCACATTTCTTATTTTCCAGCTGTAGGCTGCCACCATCAAAATCATCATCAGTCTGGAGAGGAGGCTTAGCAGTTAAGGCACTTGCCTGCGAAGCCTAAGGACCCATATTCGACTCTCCAGATCCCACATAAGCCAGGCGCACAAAGGTGAGGCAAGCACAAGGTCGCATATGCCCACTAGGTGGCGCAAGAGTCTGGGGTTCGATTGCAGTGGCCGAGGCCCTGGCATGCCAATCTCTCTCTCTCTTTCTCTGATAATAAAAACAATTTTTAAAAATCATCAGCAGCTATGATATCAGAACTGTCCTCTCCCCTTCCCTACCCACGTCTCCCCATGAGAAATGAATCAAACTCAGTGCTTCACACATGGAAGAGTCCACCTCCCATCTACACCTCCAGCACAGAATATTTCAAGATTGGGTTATTGTCTGTTTCTTTTTATTTCTCTTTCCTCTTGGCTTTCGCTTAAACTGATTTGTCTTATTTTCTGAAGGAAAAAGCTTTGACTTTGGGGGTCTGCTTCCCTTACTTTCCCCAAGGTCGCCTCAGACATTTCAACTATAATGATCACAGTTTCTGAACTTGGAAGGCACCATGTGGTCCCTCGTATTTCCCTCAGCACAGCTGACCAGCCGTCCGTGTGGGCAGAATGCTTCTTGCCTCCATTGCAATAAAAAATTTTAAATTATTCATTGGCACGGTTGCTATTAGACAAATGCCCAGTTATTACCCATCCACATGTAAGTAACCTACCGAAGACTGGAGACAAAGCATGGCTCTTCCAGAACTGGCTTTGTGTCTTGCTTTTGCACCCAAGACAGGGAATGAAAGCCGTCCTGGGCCGGCTCCACCACCTGCCCCTCCCCCTCCCCCGCCCAACTCCCAGCCTGGAGTTAGGAAAGCTGGAGTGGGGGAGTTGAAGTCCCAGTCACAAGACGGGCAGCTGTAGATGCTCGCACCTTGCCCCTGGCTCACCTGGCAGAGGTACCCTGGGCTGGCAGCTGCACTGGGCCTTTTGTCCAAGGAGAGACAGGTTTGCCAATGAGGGTAGAGGTTGGCTTCCGATCACATCTGCGTTGTGGTGGGTTCATCTTCCCAGTGGTGGCCGGGAGGGGGCTGCATTGGCACATCTGTCTGTCCTTTGGCAAATCCACAGGAGCGTGGGGCCTTTGTGATGGGATTGTAAAAAGGAAGCTGGAGCTTGCTTTCTTTCTTTCTTTCTTCCTTTCTTTCTTTCTTTCTTTCTTTCTTTCTTCCTTCCTTTCTTTCTTTCTTTCTTTCTTTCTTTCTTTCTTTCTTTCTTTCTTTCTTTCTTTCTTTGTTGTTGTTTTTGTCGAGGTAGGGTCTCACTCTGAACTAGAACTACCCAGTAGTCCCAAGCTGGCCTCAAACTCACAGTGATCCTCCTGCTTCTGCCTCCTTGGGTGCTGGGATTAAAGGTGTGCGCCACCACGCCCGACCCTCTTTCTTTCTCTTTCCTTTCTCTCTGCCCCCGGCCCTTTCCTCTACCACGTGAGGACATGGTGAGAAGGTGACTACCTACATGCCACAGACAGCCCTCACGGGCACTCCACCATGCAGTTACCCTGATCTCAGACAGCCACCTCCCAGGACTCGGAGGAATAAGTTTGTTTATTCCTCAGAATAATACTGTAATATTTATCGGCTCCAATGGATACACTTAGTGCCCCGTATAGCAACAGACAGGAAGGAGCGGGAAGCTAAGGTTTTGCTGCTGTTCCCCTATGACTTGCTTGTTCCCCGCTGCTGCTTCCGGTCTTGTGTAAAGCCATTCCTTCATTCCTGGGCTGGAATCATGACCTCCGAGCTCTGCCTGCTCCTTCTCTCCCACAGCCTCTTGCGACGCTCTCACTGGAACTTCAGGATCTGACCTCCTCCTTGCTCCAACCTTGACTTTTAGCATCCATTTAGATGACCAGTTTCCCCAGTGGTTTCCTCACTGCCAACATCTCCTTAACGTGCTTTATGTTCCCTGGCAGCGTGTTACTTCCCACCTCAAGAGTTCACCGTCAGAACTTGGACTCCTGAGTTTCGTGTTGTGACCCCAACACCTAGCTGACTTCCATCATCTCTCAGTCCCACCACACATGCCCTTTGACTTGGCAGGCACAGGCATTCCAGGCCAAAATGCCTCTGATGATTGGTTAATCTTCATTGTCAGCTTGATTGAGCACACCCCCTCGTATGTCTATCAGGTTGTTTGAAGGTAGGAGAAGGCCTATGCCAGATGTGAGAGGCACCATGTCATAGGTTGGGGACCAAGGACCGAATAAAAGGGGGACATGGGGCTTGAGGTGTGTCTGAGCGGTTAAGGCGCTTGCCTGAGAAGCCTAAAGGACCCATGTTCAACTCTCCAGATCCCATGTTAGCCAGATGCACAAAGGTGAGGCCAACGCAAGGTCGCACATGCCCACTAGGTGGCGAAAGCGTCTGCAGTTCAACTGCAGTGGCTGAGGCCCTGGTGCGTCAATTCTCTGTCTCTCTAAAAATAAAAATATAAATAAATAAATAAAAAGGGAGGGTGGAGAAGCAAAACCACTCGCATTCCCTCTCCTCTGCTTTGTGGTCCTCGGGGATATGAACGGTGCTGCACACAGCTGCCGCTGTGACCACGATGGGCTGAAACCCTGAAGCCCCGGGCCAACTCCTTTCCCTTCGGTTTCTGCCTAGTATTTTGTATAGCTCTCACCTCAGTCCCACAATGTCTGTCTTCCCAGTCAGTCACAAAGGGCTGTCCCCTGTGCAGACTGCACAAGGCAGGCAGAGGCTGCAGCCCTACATGGCTCAGCAAGCTATATACCAGGGCAGGATGGTGCCCCTAAGAAAATCAGCATGTTTTTCTCTTCATATATATATATATATATATACATATAGATAGATAGATAGATAGATACACACACACACACACACACACACACACACATATATATATATATATACACACACACACATATACATATACACACACACGCACACACACATATATATATATACACACACACATATATATACACACACACACGCACACATATACACACACACACATATACATACACACACACACGCACACATATACACACACACATATACATATACACACACGCACACATATATATATACACACACACGCATACACACACACACATATATATACACACACACACATATATATAATACACACACACGTGTACACACACACACGCACACACACACATATATACACACACACACATATATATATAATTTATTTGAGTGAGAGAAAAAGAGAGGGAGAAAGAGAGAGAGAGAGAGAGAGATGATAATGGGCACAGCAGGGCCTCCAGCCACTGCAAACAAATTCCAGATGCATGTGCCACCTTGTGCATCTGGCTTATGTGGGTCCTGAGGAATCGAACTGAGTTCCTTTGGCTTTGCAGGCAAACGCCTTAACCGCCAAGCCATCTCTCCAGCCCATGTTTTTCTTATTATGGAGGACACACCTTGCCCCATGACATGCCACCTTGGCCCAGAAGGACATTTGAAGAGATGTGGAGTCACCACGCAGGCTCCCAGAAGCCTTTGCCACCCCTAGAGTGGCTGGCTATCCGAATGGGGCGCACTCTATTCTAGACCTTAACGTTTCTCCACAGCGCAAATACCCACTGGGGTGCGGAGGAGAAGGGCGAGGAAACACAGCCTTGTCATTGGCTTCCCAGACTCCTTTGTAGCCACCGTGGACATGGGCGGCAGTTTCCACCAACCTCGGCTCCTCTGCGAGGCTTGGACTCAGCGCCGAGCTGCGCAGGGGAGGAGGCGCTGGGCATGGGCCATGCTGGGAGGATGGTGGCTTTGAGAGACGCCTTCACAGTTGGCAGCTGTGGTAGTCCAGCTCGGAGTTAAAGCGTCGTGACTACGGCGGAGGCCCAGCTGCTTTGATGGGCCGGTTCCACAGTGTGTGGCAGAGAGTCATTCCTGGAAGCTCAGCCAAGAGTCTATTTCTTGACACCTCTCAGGGATTTATATATATATATTTATATATATGCATCTCCAGCTATCTATATTCTTTTCTGCTCAAACTGGCTGCCACGGGGTTCTGTTCTCTAACAAAAGCCCCAGATCGTATGGGTGCCCTCCTTGTCTCTCTCCTGTCTCTGGGATTATCTGAATTGCTCTCTCTACTTCCCCCCCCCACCGCCTCACATATCTGGGTGCCTTCTCTGCATCTACTCAACAAAATATCTGCCCCTCTTTCCTTTGTCTCCTGGGCACTGGGCAGTGTTTGGAAGCAGTCACACGACCACGCAGAACTGCCACATTCACATCTTCTTGGACCACCCCAGTGTTATTTTTATTTTCCTGCCATGCCCATCCTCCATTCTCTCTACTCAGAGCGCTTACCATGCCTTGCGCATGCGCCTTTGTTCTTACCTGACAGCCCTCTCATGCCTCGCTCTGCTCATCCCACAACTCTGGCTCCCTGCTAGCCCCTGGGGATCTTTGTGCTTCCTTCCTAAGCTTCCTGTAGCACCAGAGCATGGAACGGCCCTGGTCTTACCCAAAGTCACCCTCTGACTGTGTCCCTCCTACCCCTCGTGGACCTTGCTTTCCCTGGCCTTGCTACTGGCCTGTGCAACTTTGGCACTTCTCTCTTTTCAAAAAAGAACTTGAGGGCCAGGCGTGGTGGCGCACGCCTTTAATCCCAGCACTCGGGAGGCAGAGGTAGGAGGATTGCCGTGAGTTCGAGGCCACCCTGAGACTCCATAGTGAATTCCAGGTCAGCCTGGGCTAGAGTGAGACCCTACCTCGAAAAACCACACACACACAAAAAAAAAGAATTTGAGGGCTGGAGATATGGCTTAGTGGTTAAGGTGCTTGCCTGCAAAGACAAAGGACCCATGTTCCATTGCCCAGGACCCATGTAAGCCAGATGCACAAGGAGGTGCATGTGTCTGGAGTCATTTGCAGTGGTTAGAGGTCCTGGCATACCCATTTTTTTTTTCTTTCTCTCTCGGCTCTTAAAATAAATAAATAGGGCTGGAGAGATGGCTTAGCAGTTAAGGTGCTTCCCTGCAAAGCCAAAGGACCCAGGTTCAATTCCCCAGGACCCACATAAGCCAGATGCACAAGGTGGTACATTCCTTATACAACCTTGACCCCATCCAATCTGGGACCAATTGGGGTACCCAGATTGAGAGCAGACTGATGTGCCAATACTTCACCAAGGTATAGTTTGTCTGTCGAGCAGGAGGACTGGCTGAATCTTCTGTGGAGTTACAGCCCGTCACTGGTAACATCCACGAGGTACGAGCACTGGGGGGGGGGGGCAGAGTGCTCCTCCCGCTGGGCCTGAAAAGAATCCTGCAGTCGTCAGCTTCACATCGGTGGATGAACTTCCAAACCAGGCACAGGTTATGAGAGGAGCTGGATTTATTTCTGGCTTGCAGATCCAGGGGAAGTTCCGTAATGGCGAAAAAGAGAAAACCCACCACAAAAAGCAAGAGAAAAAACCTGCACCCAGACAGCGGGGAACCCAGGCAGAACTCAGACAGCTCTCTGCAGACCTTAGGCTGCAATTCCAGAGCCACGCCCAGTAACACCTTAGGGCTGGACCCTACGATCTGACCACAGTGACAACTCTTCCAGCCAGGCAGCTGGAAATGCAAGAAGCTTTAATAAAACTGAGTCGATGGAGGGGCATCCATTCAAACGACCACACATACTAAAATGCCACCTGTGTGGGCTGGAGGGATGGCTTAGCAGTTAAGGGGCTCACCTGCAAAGCCAAAGGACTCCCATTTGATTCCCCAGGACCCCCGTAAGCCAGGTGCACCAGGTGGCGCATGCGCCTGGAGATTGTTTGCAGTGGCTGGAGGCCCTGGCGCGCCCATTCTCCCTCCCTCCCTCCCTTCCTCCCTCCCTCTCTCTCTCTCTCTCTCTCTCTCTCTCTCTTTCTCACTTGCTCTCTCAAATAAATAAATAAGTAAATAAATAAATAAATGAATGAATGAATAACTAAAATAAGATAAACGCCACCTATGTGATCAATGTCTGCGCCAATGCTGTCACAGGTTGTAAAATTAGCTTCTTTTTTCATGGTCCAGTGAATAGGGTTCCAATGTAAGTCCTGGAGCCCATATGTGGCTGAGGGTGGGGTATCAAATAAAGGGTGCTGTTGTTTCTTCCTTGACTTCCAAAACAAGCTATGTAGTTAAGAAGATGGTAAGAAAACAAACTAATCCTGCTCCCTTGCCCTCCCCCTCCCCCTCCCACATACACACATTCTCTCCTCTCCTGCCCCCTCCTTTTTGAGTTTGAGTCTTGCTGTGTAGTCCAGGCTGGCCTTGAACTCTCAGCGATCCTCCTGTCTCAGATGCAGGAAACGCAGATGTGTGGCTCTGTACCTCGACTTTCTAAGCTCGATCTTTGAACTTATGTTCTAGAAATGGAAACAGTGAGGTCTAGATGAGTTGGTTGACCCTTAACCCAGTGGAGTTTCAGCTCCACAAAACGATATTTCTCTTATCTCTTGTTCTAGCCATCTTATAATTTTGCATTTCACATTTAGGCCTATGATCCCTTCTAAGGTAATTTTTGTGAATGGTATAAGGTCTGTGCTGAAAGTTTATTTTTTCTTCATTTTTTTTGTCTCTTTACTTTTTTGCCCATTGGACACCGGTTGTCCCAGTACCATTTGGTGACAAGTACCTGCTCCAGTGTACTGCCCCTTTTGATCGTTGTCACACATCGTTGACTATATTTACACGTGTCTACTTCTTTCTGTCCGCTCTGTGGATCTGTCTGTCTGTTCTTTCACCCGTGCCGTACTGTCGTGATTATTGTCACCTTACAGTAAATCTTGAGGTCAGGTAACATCAGTCCCTGGACTTCTTCTTCCCTTTCAATTTTAACCACTCTGGGATTTTTGTCCCTCGCTATACACTCTAGAATCAGTTTGCCAAATTCACAAAATAGCTCGCTTGGATTTGGGGAGGCTTGTGCTGAATCTGCAGATCAAGTTGGAAAGAACTGCTGTCTTGACATTAACCTCCTATCCACAAGCAAGCCATTCTCTCTGATTCTTCCTCTGCCTTTTTCATCAGAAGGAAACCCTTGTAGACTTTAGAAATATTTGATTTATACCTAACTATTTCACTTTCACGGAGGACAATATAAATGGCGAATGTTTCAAATTTAATTTAAAAAATATTTAATTGATTTATTTATTTGCAAGGGGGGAGAGAGAGGTCTAGCCACTGCAAACGAAGTCCAGACACATGTGCCATTTTGTTTTGTTTTCAAGGTAGCTCTGGCCCAGGCTGACCTGGAATTCACTATGTAGTCTCAGGGCTGGCCTCGAACTCACAGCGATCCTCCTACCTCTGCCTCCCGAGTACTGGGATTAAAGGCGTGCACCACCACGCCTGGCTTACATGCACCACTTTGTACATCTGGCTTTACATGGATACTGGGGCATCAAACCCAGGTCATTAGGCTTTGCAGGCAAGCGTCCTTAACTGCTGAGCCATCTCTCCAGCCCTTAAATTCATTTTTTACTTATTCATTACTGGTTGCTGTGTGACACTGTCCTCTAAGCACAACAGCCGTTACTATCTTCATCAGAACATCTGTGGCTACTTGCAAGAGACCCTCGAGATTGGGCCTGTTGCTACTCCCTCATGGGAGGGTCATCAGAGCCTCACCTGAGATCTTAGCCACTCCTCCCGTGCCTTGCCGCCAGCTATATGTAACTATAGCTTTCATAGTGCTGGAAGGTGCTATAGGAAGGCAACTGGGGGAGAAGAGCCACCAACAGTTTTACCCAGTGGTGGACCCTGAATGCTACACTGCCAATCTACCAGGCATGATATGCCCTCTGGTGCAACAGTGGCACCACTGTTTTGGGAGAATAACCAACTGGTTTCTGATTGGATTTGATGCCTTCTCCACAGCGGGGAATTCATACCTGGTACTGAAAATCTGGTCAAAAGCCTATGGCTGGGAAGATGGTATAGACCCTAGGAGGGAAGTTACTACTGTTGTCTGACTAAATGGATGTATTATGCCCGCCAAATTACCCTCCAAGTATTTGTTTGTGTCCACAGTGCTGCTCCGAGAGAAGCTTCTCTTTGCATTTGGTGGTGACTGCTGGGGACACTCAAACTTTGTTGACGTGCTGAAAATACACGACAATCGAGTGCTCACCACTAAATGACACATCTCTAGCCTGCTCTTCAAGGCTCAGGACACTGTGGAAGAGGGAGAAGAAAGCACGCCAGAGGCCGGGGAGCCCTGCTGTGGAGCCCTGTCATTCGGATCTCGTAGCGATTGTCATTACCTGTCGAAGAGCCACACACTCGGGAGCCCACCAACACCCCGCCACGGTGGTGGAGGGAAGTGGAGTCACTGGCCGCTAAGGGTCGCTGGGGAAAGGAGAGCACTTTCTTTCTCCGGTGGTGTAGCCACTGCTCAGTCGCATGTGCTCTGGCAGATAAACTTTCACCCACGCTCACGCAGGCAACCCTAGTCAAAATCAGTGCATGCACACACACACATACCCCCCACTTACACACACACACCCACACACACACACCACACTTACACATACACATACACACACCACACACACACCCCCACACACATACACACATATACATACACACACACACCACACACATACCACACACACACACCCCACACATACACACACATATCAAGCATACCACATACACACATATACACACATACCTACACACATCCCCCACACACACCCCACACACATACACACACACACCCACACATACACACATACCACACACACACCCCCCACACATATCAAAGTAGAAGAGGGAGTAGCTTGGGAAGAAAAGGTTCAGTGGGAATGGGAGGAGGAAAAGAGAAGGTGATTACAATCAAAATACATTTTAAGGGCGTGGTGGCGCACGCCTTTAATCCCAGCACTCGGGAGGCAGAGGTAGGAGGATCGCCATGAGTTCGAGGCCACCCTGAGACTCCATAGTGAATTCCAGGTCAGCCTGGGCTGAGAGGAAAAGAGAAGGTGATTACAATCAAAATACATTTTAAGGTTGGAGGGATGGCTTAGTGGTTTAGGCACTTGCCCATAAAGCCAAAGGACCCAGGTTCGATTCCCCAGGATCCATGTAAGCCAGATGGACAAGGATGCATGCGTCTGGAGTTCATTTACAGTGGCTAGAGGCCCTGACTTGCCCATTCTCCCTCTCTCTTTCTCTCTCTCTCTGACTCTCTATCTCAGATAAATAAATAAAATACATTTTATACATGTATAAAATTGTAAATAAATAAAAGTTAAAATTATCCTATGATTTTATTCTTATTGCTTTTATCTTACCATGATTCACCCTTTCTTGGCAATAATTTTTATTTATTTCTGATTTATACTTCCATGTTTATTTTTGCAAAAAGAAGCAAATAGGTGTACTCATATTTTATTTCCCTGTCATTCTTAAATAAAAGATGACATACTCTACATACTTTCGTGCTTTGCTTTATCCACTTAGCAAAATATTCTGGTAATTATTTAATATCAGTTCATAGATACCTTTCACATTCTTTTTATAGCTGCATAATATACAATTGTGTGTAGGTATTATAGTTTGTTCAACCAGACTCCTTTGAAAGTGCATGTGAATTATCTCCAGCATTTTGTTAGTACAAAACTGACTTTTTTTTTCTTTTGTTTTGTTTTTCGAGGTAGGGTCTCACTCTAGCCCAGGCTGACCTGGAATTCACTATAGAGTCTCAGGGTGGCCTTGAACTCACGGCAATCCTCCTACCTCTGCCTCCCGAGTGCTGGGATTAAAGGCATGTGCCACCACGCCCGGCCAAAACTGGCTTCTTACGTACATGTTGTGACATATCATAAAAGCTTATCTTGAGGGTAAATTCCTAAAAGAGCACTTCCCAGAGGGAAGCGTAAAGACACGCATCGCCCCTGTCGGACACTGCCCAGTTCTCTCTGTATGGCTGCACTTCACCCAGCAAATCCGAAGGTCGTTCCCCACAGCCTCGTCTCAGGCGTGCTCTCGAGGACTGGAGCTGTGCTTTCTTAACCAGTGAGAAATGGCATCTCAGCATGGACTTAGTTTGAGTTTCTCCAATTTTTTGGCGTTGAGCACAGCCTCCTGGCCGACTCCCCTGACTTTATCTCTTTCAAGATTCTGAAAATGCACTAGGGAATTTTTCCCAATAAAAGCAATCTGACTATGAAGGACACTTGGTTAAAAAGTCACTCAGTCATGTCCATTGTTTTTAGGGAAAAGGTTAAAATTTTCACATGATGTACAATATGCTGTATCATATTATCAATTCCCTGTCTTCCTTGATCCCACTTTCTCCTTTTTAATAATTTTTCTTATTAACAACATGATTATAAAAATATCCCATGGTAATACCCTCCCTCCCCCCACTTTCCCCTTTGAAACTCCATTCTCCATCATATCCCCTCCCCCTCTCAATCAGTCTCTCTCTTTTTATGTAATGATCTTTTCCTCCTATTATGATGGTCTTGTGTAGGTAGTGTCAGGCACTGTGAGGTCATGGATATCCAGGCCATTTTGTGTCTGGGGGGAGCACGTTGTAAGGAGTCCTACCCTTCCTTTGGCTCTTACATTCTTTCTGCCACTTCTTCCACATTAGACCCTGAGCCCTGGAAGGTGTGATAGAGATACTGCAGTACTGAGCACTCCTGTCACTTCTTTCCAGCACCATGATACCTTCTGAGTCTTCCCAAGGTCACTGCCATCTGAAAAGAGAAGATTCTCTACCAAAAGTGAAAGTATCATTAATATAAGGGCATGAACATTAAGAGAAGTACTTACAGGGCAGTTTGATAAGCATAGTATATACATCTAGCCAGACATCAGCAGACGTTACACCCCAAGGGCTCATGACTACCCCTGTTTTAAGTTTTCAATATGAGAGATGTATTCCCTCCCATGGAGCAGGCCTCCAGTCCAATTAGAGGGTAGTTGGTTTCCACCATGACAGATGTGCCACTATTGCACCCATTGGCTCATTTGGCCTGGCTGGCCAATTATAAGGCTTGCAGTGTCCACTGTTGAGTATCTTCACTGGTGTTTTCTCTTTCTCCCATTGAACTGCATGCAGAGTGGCTTCTTCCAGCTTTCTGTCAGATGGTCTACATGGAGGAGGTTCTCAGCTCAGTTCTAGCAGAATTTCTCAGTGGCCTTGCAGCCCAAGTATGTGGAGTCTTCAGCAATATCTCCTTTCTTTTTTTTAAAAAAAAATGTTATTTTTATTTGAGAGAGAGAGAAAGAGAGAGGGAGAGAGGGAATGGGCACACCAGGGCCTCCAACCACTGCAAATGAACTCCAGATGTGTGTGCCCCCTTGTACATATGGCTTATGTGGGTCCTGGAGAATCAAACCGAGGTCCTTTGGCTTTTCAGGCAAACGCCTTACCACTGAGCCATCTCTCCAGCCCCCTGCTTTCTCCTTCCTATGCTTCACTCATTCCAAATATGCCTTTAAGTTGCCTGTTCCTTCTTCCTGGCAAATGAAACTCTATTTTGGTGCTGAGTCTAAGGACTCAGAAATGGTCTATTTTACTAAGCTCCAGCCGCAGCCCCTATTCCTTCTTCTTGGTCTACCCTGCCTCTGCTTCTTTTCCTTCCCCTCTTCCTTCTTCTTGTAAGTGTGTGTCTTTCGTGTGGTGTGATGTGCAGTACATGAACATATGTGCACCCCATGCAGGTGCACCTGTGGCGGCCACAGGTATCTTCCTCCTCTTTCCACTCACCTGGGTGTTTCCTTGAGATGAGGCCTCTTACTTAGCACGGAGCTTGAGTTGCTGTTGGTCCAGACTAGCTGGCCAGTGAACCCTAGTGATTCTCTGGACTCTGCTCCCCCAGAACAGGCATGTGTGATGATATCCCGCTGTTTACATGGGTGAATCCTGCCCTTTGAAGCCCTCATGTTTGTGTGGCAAGTGTTCTTGCCTGCTGAGCCATCCCTCAGCACCCCTCCTCTTCATTACCAGAGAACTCCCACCCATATGTCCAAGCCTGGTTCCAATAGCCTCTCCTCATCAAAATCTTTCTGGATGCCCTTGGCAGAGCTACCCCCACCCAGGGCTCCTACAGGATCCATGCCAGTGCTGTAGTGATTTATCCGAAAGTGCCCTCCAGTGCTCTTTGAACGCAATCGTTTAACATGTCTACCTTCAGTTTCAAGCACTGGGCTAGCTTGCGCAGGGAGCACTAAATGAAACTTTCTTTTAATTTAAAAATTTATTTATTTGATAATAATAATAAAGGGCTGCAGAGATGGCTTAGTGGTTAAGGCACTTGCCTGCAAAGCCTAAGGACCCATGTTTGACTCTCCAGATCCCACTTAGGCCAGATGCACTAAAGTGAGGCAAGCGCAAGGTTGCACATGCCCACTAGGTGGCGCAAGTGTCTGGAGTTCAATTACAGTGGCTGAGGCCCTGGCATGCCAATTCTCTGTGTCTCTAAAATAAAATAATAATAATAATAAAATTTTAAAGTCCTGAGCCAGGCATGGTGGTGCACACCTTTAATCCCAGCACTTGGGAGGCAGAGGTACAAGGATCACCGTGAATTTGAGGCCACCCTGAGACTACATAGTGAATCCCAGGTCAGCCAGACTAGAGAGAGATCCTACCTTGAAACCGCCCCCTGCCCCCCCAAAAATTTAAAGTCCTATTTTAGCTGGGTGTGGTGGTGCATGCCTTTAATCCCAGTACTCGGGAGGCAGAGGTAGGAGAATTACTAAATTCATGGCCAGCGTGAAACTACATAGTGAATTCCAGGTCATCCTGGGCTAGAGTGAGATCCTATCTTGAAAACCAAAACAAAATTTTAAAGAGTCCTATTTGGAGGAGGAAAAGATCATGACATCAAAATTAAAGAGAGACTGATTGAGTGGGGGGGAATGTGATGGAGAATGGAGTTTCAAAGGGGAAAGTGGGGGAAGGGAGGGCATTGCCATGGGATATTGTCTACAATCATGGAAATTGTTAATAAAAAACTTTTTTAAGTCAAAAAAAATTATTTATTTGAGAGAGATAGGAGAGAGAGAGAGAGAGAGAGAGAATGGGCAATTCAGGGCCTCCAGCCCCTGCAAATGAACCCCAGATTCATGTGCCACCTTGTGTATCTGGCTTATGCGGGTACGGGGAATCGAACTTGGGTTCTGAGGCTTTGCAGGCAAGCACCTTAATCACTAAGCCATCTCTCCAGCCACAAATTCTCGCTTTTAAACACACATATTATTAGTTACTGAAGAAGTCGGTTTCTCTATGGCTTATTCATACATCTTAAATTCTGATTAACCCTCTTCCCACCCCCTTCTCTCCTCCATCCCCTCCCCTGTGACCATTAATGAAATTTTCTTAATGAGCAAATAAATGATGAATGAGAGTTCATGCTTCTTGGGTTTTGCTGATATATATAAAAATATTAAAAATTGACAGTAAAAAAAGATAAAATTTGGGGCTGGAGAGATGGCTTAGAGGTTAAGGCATTTGCCTGCCAAGCCCAAGGACCTCAGCCCAATTCTCCAGGACCCATGTTAGCCAGATGACAAGGAAGTGCATGTGTCTGGAGTTCGTTTGTAGTGATATATATATATATATCATTTGCAAGCAAAGAGAGAGATAAAAGATAGACAGAGAGAATGGGCATGCCAAGGCCTCCAGCCACTGCAAACAGACTCTGTATGCATATGCCACTTTGTGCATCTGGTCTTACATGGGAACTGGGGAATCGAATTTCGGTCATTAGGCTTTGCAGTCAAGTGCCTTAACCTCTGAGCCATCTCTCCAGCCCTGGATAGGTCTTTTTAAAAAAATATTTTATTTTTATTTATTTATTTGAGAGAGAGAAAGGGAGGCGGGGGAAGAGAATGGGCATGCCAGGGCCTCCAGCCACTGCAAACGAACTCCAGAAACATGCAGCATTTTGTGCATCTGGGTCCTGGGGAATCAAACTGCGTCCTGTGGCTTTGCAGACACACACCTTAACCACTAAGCCATCTCTCCAGCCCCCTGGGTAGATCTTTTGAAAAACAAGTAGTATGCACTAAGGGGACCCAGATGTCTGAAATGACACAATCTCCTCTTTTCCCACTCACAACAGAACTGAAGCCCAACTCTTGCCGTGAGGAGGAAGAGGCTCTACGATTTCTCTATGATTCAATAACTGGATGACCTGCCATGGGCTGAAGGAGAGTGGCCTAAGACTGGAGTGACAGTGAGCTGTGAAACTTCAAAGCCTGGGAAGACCTACTGCTGTAGTTACGCTCTGTTCTCATGGCTGGGACAATATAGAGAAGCAGCTGATGGGAGGAAAGGGTTTATTTCAGCGTACAGCCTCAGGTCTCACATTTCAGCGTGCCAGGGAAAGGATGGCAGAGCAGAGAGTGGACATCACTTCTTGCCACAGCAGTTGGCAGAAAGCAGCAAAGCCCCAACAACACACCTCCTCCAGCAAGGCTCTACCTCGCAAACTGCCACCAGATGTAGCCCAAGCAAGCATTCAAAACACACGAGTCTAGGAGGGACATCTGATTTGAACCACCACACCCACTAAGCTGTTAAATCTTTGTGTGTGTGTGTGTGTGTGTGTGTGTATGTGTGATATGTATGTATATATGTGTATATATATATATGTGTGTGTGTGTGTGTATATATATATATATATATATATATATATATATATATATATATCAGCATCTTCCAAAAATGAGCCCAGAGGCCCAGAGATATATATATATCTCCTATCCAAGAGTGCTAATTTGGGGGCAGGATGGGAACTAGAGGTGACATGGATGAAATAAGGTGACAATGTGGATATGTTTATTTGATTTGTCATCAGCAGTATTGTAACTGACTGCAGATCTTTGTATTTTTTTTTAATTTTTTTATGAGGGAGAGAGAGACAGTGTGAGAGAGAATGGGTGCTCCAGGGCCTCCAGCCACTGCAGTTGAACTCCAGACACTTGCACCACCTAGTGGGCATTTGCAACCTTGCATGTGCCTCACCTTTGTGCATCCGGCTAACGTGGGATCTGAAAGTTGAACATGGGTCCTCAGACTTAACACACAAGTGCCTTAGTGGCTAAGCCATCTGTCCAGCCCAGAATGCAGATCTTTTTAAAACATTTTTTATTGACAACTTCTATACTTACAGAAAATAAGCCATGATATTTCCCTTCCCTCCCCCACTTTCTCCTTCACAACTCCACTCTGTATCATATCCCCCCCCCGCCTCTCTGTTAGTCTTTCTTTTATTTTGATTTCATTGTCTTTTTCTCCTATTATAAGGGTCTTGTGAAGGTATTGCTAGGCACTGTGAGGTCATGGTTATCAAGGTCAATTTCTGGCTGCACAGCTGCCTTGTAAGGAGTCCTACCCTTCCTTTAGCTTGTACATTCTTTCTGCCACATCTTCTGCAGTGGACCCTGAGTCTTGGAGGGTGTGATACAGTTGTTTCATTGCTGGACACTCCTCTGTCACTTCTTCTCAGCACTATGTTGCCTTTTGGGTCATCCAGTGGTCACTGCCATGTGATAAGAGAAGCTTCTCTAATCAGAAGTGAGAGTTGCCCAGTAAGCACTTCTGTTAATGTTCACACCCTTATATTAATGCTACTCTCACTTTTGGTAGAGAATCTTCTCTTTTCAGATGGCAGTGACCTTGGGACAACTCAGAAAGTATCATGGTGATGGAAAGAAATGACCGCAGTGCTCAGTACTGCAATACCTCTATCACACCTTCCAAGGCTCGAGGTCTAATGCGGAAGAGGTGGCAGAAAGAATGTAAGAGCCAAAGGAAGGGTAGGACTCCATACAACATGCTCCCTTCCAGACACACAATGGCCTGGATATCCATGGCCTCACACTACCTGCAGAAGACCATCATAAGAGGAGGAAAAGATCATGACATCAAAAGTAAGAGACTGATTGAGATGGGGAGGGGGTACGATGGAGAATGGAGTTTCAAAGGGTTAAGTGGGGGGGGAGGGAGGGTATTCCATGGGTTTTTTTTTATAATCATGGAAGTTGTTAATAAAAAAAAGTGAGAGTAGCATTAATATATGAGTATGAATATTAAGTGTAGTGCTTATAGGGCAGTTTGGTGAGAGTAATATATGCATTTAGCCAGACAAGAGGAGCCTTTATACCCCTAAGACTCATGACCTCCCCTGCCATAAGCTTTTGATTAGATTTTCAGTACTAGGCATGTATTCCCTCCCATAGAGCAGGCCAATTAGAGAGCAATTGGTTTCCCCCAGAGCAGACATGCCACTATTGCACCCATTTGGTCATTTGGCCTGTCTGGCCAAACTTGAGGCTTCCAGTGTCCACTGTTTTTTACCACTGATGACTTCTGTCTCCCATAGGGATGCATGCAGTGTGGCTTTTTCCAGCTTTCAGTTGGCTGGGCTACAGGGAGAAGGTTTTCAGCTCAGCACCAGCTTGATTTCTCAGTGACCTTGCCGCCCAAGCATGTGAAGTGCAGGTCTTTTTGATGAGGGTTCTGGTGTGCACATGGCTAGCATGTCTGAAGAACACTGCGGAAGGGCACCTAGGCTGCCTCCTCATCATCATCATCTGACCTCCTGCTCCCTTGCCTCAGTGGCTCATAGTCATCGTAACTATGAGCCACTGAGCACTGAGGCCCCCATACAACTTTGATTCAAATAGAGATCAATTCCCACTGGACAAAGTCCATCACGATAGTGGCTCTTCTTTTTATCTGAGGAATATTGATGGACCTTTTTTTTTTTTTTTTTTGATGCAAAGTCTTATGCATTCCAGGCTGTCTTCAAATGTGCTATGTAGCCAACAATAATCTTGAACCCTTATCTTTCTGCCTACACCTCCTAAGTTCTGGGATTACACGTATGAGCCCCCACACCCAGTTCATGTGCTGCTAAGGGCACTGCGCATGTTAGGCAAGCATGCTACCCACTGAGCTGCATTCCTCGATCCTGGAACACATGTATTTGCTTTTTTATTAATTGACACATTTCCTGTATGAGCATATTGGTCACATTCACACTGGGTTATACTCTATGCTCCCTATTACCTGTCCCCTGACCCCCTTCCACTGAGGGCCCTTCTCAATGGAGTTCTCAGTATTCACAGTGGGGGTCACGAATAGACCAGTCAGTCTCTTTGAGGGAAACAATGACTCAGAGTACACCTTCCAACCCTGAGGCTTTTGCCTTCTTTTCATGCCCCACTCCCCCATAATGTTACCCAAGTCTTGGCAGGTGTCTTGTAAGTCTCCTTTAGTGTTGAGCTCTCAGCAGCCTCTGATTTTCTGCTTTGTTTAGTTTTGAATCTCCTCAATGTCTGCTGCCATTCCCTTGAGAGAGTTCTCACCACTCATATTTAATCTTCCACTTCTTCTGCAGTGTTTCCTGGACCCTGGGAGATGTGATAGAGATGACTCATCTTATGCTAGGAAGTAGACTTTCTTTTCTTGTCATATGCATGGGTCTTCTATCTCCCTGATATTCACTGCCCTGTAGAAAGCAGATTTTCTAACCAAGAGTGAGAGCAGGGGCTGGAGAGATTGTTCAGTGGTTAATGTGCTGGCTGCAAAGCCTAGTTACTCATGTTTGATTCCCCAGTAACCACATAAAGCGAGATGTACAAGATGGTGCATGCATCTGGAGTTCATTTGTAGCAGTTGGAGGCCCTGGCACACCCATTCTCTGTTTCTCTCGTCTCTCTGCTTACAAATAAATAAATGAAAATATTTTTAACTTATTTATTTTTAAAAATTCCATATTTAAAAAAAATTGTATTGATAACTTCCATGATTGTAAACAATATTCCATGGTAATTCCTTCCCTCCCCTGACTTTCCCCTTTGAAACTCCACTCTCCATCATATCCCCTCCCTCTCTCAATCAGTCTTTTATTGTGATGTCACAATCTTTTCCTCCTGTTATGATGGTCTTGTGTAGGTAAGTTAGGCACTGTGAGGTCATGGATATCCAGGCCATTTTATGTATGGAAAAGCATGTAGTAAGGAGTCCTACCCTTCCTTTGGCTCTTAGATGGTTTCCACCACCTCTTCCACAATGGACCCTGAGCCTTGGAAGGTGTGATAGAGATATTGCAGTTCCAAGCACTCCTCTGTCACGTCTTCTCAGCACCATGGTGCCTTCTGAGTCATCCCAACATCACTGCCATCTGAAAAGAGAAGATTCTCTACCAAAAGTGAGAGTAGCATTAACACATGGGTATGAACATTAAAAGAAGTGCTTACTGGGCAGTTTGATAAGCATAGTATAAACATTTAGCCAGACAGCAGCAGACGGTGCACCCCTAGGGCTCATGACTACCCCTGTTGTAGGTTTTCAGTACCAGGGATATATTCCCCCCCCCCCATGGAGTGGGCCTCCAGTCCAATCAGAGGAAAGTTTATTTCCCCCATAACAGACGTGCCACTATTGCACCTGTTGGCTCATTTGGCCTGGCTGATCAAATACAAGGCTTGCAGTGTGCACTGTTGAGTATCTTCACTGGTGATTTCACTCTCTCCCATTGAACTGCATGCAGAATGGCTTCTTCCAGCTTTCTGTCATCTGGTCTACATGGAGGAGGTTTTCAGCTCAGTTCCAGCAGGATTTCTCAGTGACCTTGCAGCCCAGGTATGTAGAGTCTCCAGCAATAGGATCTTACCATCTATTCCTGTTGGGAAACCAAGGGTCTGGGCAATGGTCTGTAATGTTCTGGGGACATCAGGGACCTCCCTGGCCAACAACTCACTGGATGGTATCCCATCCCTGATACTGAAAATTTTCTAGTAACAATCCACAGCTCCTGAGTGTTCCACTGTCCAAAAAAAGTGGGTTGAATACATTTTTTTCTTGAAGTGCAAGATCACCAGCGCTCTGTGGAGCCACTGTTGTCAGACATCTCCAATCCTCAACCAGCTTTGTTGTGCTTACTCTGAAGAACAGCACAAGCTGAGACACTCAAGAAAGATGGAAATTCTATTCTATTCTATTCTATTCTATTCTATTCTATTCTATTCTATTCTAGTCTATTCTATTCTATTCATCTATTCTGCCCTGCCCTGCCCTGCCCTACCCTAACACACCCTATTCTATTCTATTCTGTTCTGTTCTGCTCTATTTGCTATCCTATCCTGTCCTGCCCTATTCTATTCTACCCTACCCTATTCCATTCCATTCCATCCCTATCCTACCCTACCCTACCCTATTACATTCCATTCCATTCCATCCCTATCCTACCCTACCCTACCCTATTCTATTCTATTCTATTCTATTCTATTCTATTCTATTCTATTCTATTCTATTCTATTCATCTATTCTGCCCTGCCCTACCCTACCCTACCCTACCTGTTCCATTCTATTCTATTCTGCCCCGCCCTGCCCTGCCATGCCCTGCCATGCCTTACTCATGCCTTACCTAATCTCTTCTCTTCTCCATCCTGTCCTGCCCTATTCTACCCTACCCTATTCCATTCCATCCCATTCCATTCTAATCATTCTATTCTTCCCTGCCCTACCCTACCCTGCCCTACCCTACTCTACTCTACTCTACTCTATTCTATTCTATTCTATTCTATTCTATTCTATTCTATTCTATTCTTCCCTTCCCTACCTATTCTACTCTACTCTGTATCTATTCTGCTCTGCCCTGCCCTACTCATTCAATTCAATTCAATTCTATTCTATTCTATTCTATTCTATTCTATTCACTATTGTGTCCTGCCCTACCCTACCCTACCCTACCCTACCCTACCCTACTCCATTCCATCCCATCCCTACCCTACCCTATTCTATTCTGTTCTGTTCTATTCTATTCTATTCTATTCTATTCTATTCTATTCTATTCTATTCATTATCTTGTCCCATCCCATTCTATCCCATTCTTATTCCATTCCTATTCCTAATCCCTATCCTGTCCTATCTTATCCTACATACTTCACATTCCCTTCGGGATGTAATGTACTTAAACAGGTGCTGAACCACATTCCAGGGATGGAGTACGATCCTTGCCTTCAGGAGGTAGTTTTCTACTGGAGGGGAAGAATCAGGGCAAAGGGTAGATAAGGCAGTGGGAACTATGAACAACTCCATGAAGGAAGCAGGCAGGAGGACGAGAAAGCCAGAGTGACTTACCACTGACAGGTTGGTTGGAGATGTCCCCAGGGAGGTGATATCTACCCTGAGACCTGTAAGACAAGAAGGGACTAGCTAGATGAAGAGTGAGACAGACGACTTCCCCTGAATGTGGGCTAGCATAGGTAGGGCCTGGCGCAGCAGAGCCTTGCTTTCTTATTTATTTTCATCTTTATTTTGGAGTGGGAGGCAAGGAAAACAATGCAGCTGGTGGTTAATGAAGAAGAAAGAGATGATGAACAAGATGCGGTTGTAGAGGGAGTAAAGTCCAGATCTACCCTACCACTTCTCCAGAGAATTTCTTCCTGTAAAAATTTAATTATTTGATGCGCTGGAGAGATGGCTTAGTGGCTAAGCACTTGCCTGTGAAGTGTAAGGACCCGGGTTAGAGGCTCGATTCCCCAGGACCCACGTTAGCCAGATGCACAAGGGGGCGCATGTGTCTAGAGTTCATTTGCAATGGCTGGAGGCCCTGGCGCGCCCATTCTCTCTTTCTCTCTCGCTCTCAAATAAGTAAAAATAAACAAAAAAAATTAATTATTTGAGAGAGAGAGGCTCAGATAGAGAGAAAGGGCCTTCCAGGACCTCTGGCTATGAGGACAAACTCCAGATGCTTGCACCACCTTGTGCATCTGGCTTTAGGTGGGTCCAGAGGAATGGAAATATATTTTTGAATTAGATTTGAAGAAAATAATTCCAAAGTATTACTAAGAGCTATCTCTGTGTAAGAACAATTTTTTTCTCATATTTACCAGCACAATTTTTCTTTAATGAGCAGTTCATTTTTTAAATACGTGTTTCTGAACTTCTTATTGATAATTTTTACATATGTACATAATATATCTTGGTCATAGTCCCCTCCCATCATTCTCTCATGTCCTTGCTGCCTCATATCCCTTTCACTGAATCCCTTCTTTCTTCCAACCAGTCCTTCTATTTTGATGTCTTTTTATTTTATTTTTTTGCCTTCATCACCCATGACGTGTTGATACAACGAATATTGTGACAGCTTCTGTGTGGTCATGAGTGCAATGGCCACATCGTGTCCAGAATGTCCATTCCAAAGCACTACTGCTCACTGTCCGGCTCATACGTTCTTTCCACCACCTCTTCTACAACCTTCCCTGAGCCTGGGAAGGTGTGACAGAAACCACATTTAGTGCTGAGCATTTAAGGGCTTCTTCTCTGCACTTTGATGATGCTATCGTCTGCAAAAATAAGCCTCTCTGGTCAAAAGGGAGAGCGGCACTGTTATATTAGCATGAACATGAGTGTTTAGAGGCAATCTGATGGGAACAACATATCCATTTAACGAAACAGTAACAATTTCCCCCTAGGGCCTATGACCTTATAACCCATATAGTTGTTTTCTTCTTTAAGATTTTATTTTTATTTGTTACAGTCAGGGAGGGAGGGGGAGGGGAAGGAGGGACAGAGAAAGAGAGAGAGAGAATGGCTGCACCAGGGCTTCTAGCCACTGCAAACGAACTCCAGACCCATGCACCACTATGTACATCTGACTTACGTGGGACCTGGAGAATCGAACCTGGGTTCTTAGGCTTTGCAGGCATGCGCCTTAACTGCTAAGCCATGTCTCCAGCCCCCATATAAGCTTTTGGCTAGGTTTCCAGGTTTTTTTTTTTCTAGGATTTTTGGCTAGGCATGAATTTCCTCCTGTGGAGTGGGGTTCAAATACAATCAGGGAGTAGCTGGTTACCCCCATAACAGGCATGTCACTATTGCACTGGTGGGCTCATCTTACCTGGCTGGACAGATGTGTAATCATAGGGTCCACTGCTGGTTAAGACTGTTGGTGGCTTTTTATAAAAAATATATTTTTAGCCAGGCATGGTGGCACACACCTTTAATCCCAACACTCAGGAGGCAGAGGTAGGAGGATCTCCATGAGTCTGGGGCCACCCTGAGACTACATAGTGAATTCCAGGAGAGCCTGAGCTAGAGTGAAACCCTACCTTGAAAAACCAAAATGTGTGTGTGTGTGTGTGTGTGTGTATACACACACACATATATATACAATTTGTATTTATTTATTTGTGAGAGACAGAGAGGGAGAGGGAGGGAGGGAGAGAGAAGGAGGAAGATAGAGAAGATAGAGAATGGGCATGCCAGGGCCTTCAACCTCTGCAGACGAACTCTAGACTCATGCACTCGGTTGTGTACCTGGCTTACATGGGTCCTGGGGAATTGAACTTGGGCCCTTTGGCTTTGCAGGTCAATGCCTTAATTGCCAAGCCATCTCTCCAGCCTTTTTGGTGGCTTTTAATTCTGAGCCATCTGCAGAGCACTTGCCAGCACTGTGGCAGACAGCCAGCAGGGAAGAAGCTTCCAGCTCAGTGTCAGCTTGACTTCTCTCTCTGAGTCTAGCAACCAACATGGGTGGTGCTCTAGCAATAGGGTCTTAAGTGCTATTTCCGGTGGGGTAACAAGAGCATTGGTAATAGTCTGCATTGTTTGGGGGCCTCATGGGTCATGCTGTCCAACAACTCATTGGGAGGTACCTTACCTCTGGCACTGGGATTTTCCTGTAACAACCTATGGCCTAAAACATATATATATATGGTGATTATATGTGTACATACCTTGTATTATTTGTTTATTTGAGAGAGAGAAGAAAAAGATGCAGAAAGGGGGAGGGAGGGAGGAGGGAGGCAGGGAAGCCTGGAGGGATGGCTCAGTGGTTAAGCGCTTGCCTGTGAAGCCTAAGGACCCCGGTTCGAGGCTCAATTCCCCAGGACCCACGTTAGCCAGATGCACAAGGGGGTGCACGCGTCTGGAGTTTGTCTGCAGCGGCTGGAGGCCCTGGCGTGCCCATTCTCTCTCTCTTTCTGCCTCTTTCTCTCTGTCTGTCATTCTCAAATAAATAAGTTTAAGAGAGAGAGAGAGAGAGGGAGAGAGAGAGAGAGAAAGAGAGAGAGCGAGCGAGCGCTCACCACAGCCTCCAGCTATTGCAAACAGACTCCAGATGCATGCGCCACCTTGTGCATCTGGATATATGTGGGTACTTGGGCATTGAACCTGGGTCCTTAGGCTTCACAGGCAAGCACCTTAACCACTAAGCAATCTTTCCAGCCCTAAAGTATATTTTTTAATTATCTAAGGACTAGGTTTCCATATGGCTTATTAATATTGTCCTTAGTTTTTGTTAAACCTCCCCTTGCTCCTTTCTCTCTTCCATCCCCTTCCGGGCCTCCCTTAAATCTTTCCACCACCACCACCACCACCACCACCCCCCAGTATTCTGCCCCTCTACTTATACATCAGCTCTCTCCCCCTTAAGCCCTCCTCCTCCTGGCCCCTTTCTCACTTCTTGGCCTGTGCTACTGAATCTTATTCCATTACATATCACTCTGAAAATCCAGTGCTAGAATCTGCACATGACAGAGACCATGTTAATGTTAATTTGACTTTCTCAGCCTGGGTTACCTCACTTAGTATATTTTCAGGTCTACCCATTTTCCTGAAATTTTCACCATTATTTTTTAGGGGAATAAGATTCCATTGTGTAAATGTACCCCATATTTATTATCTGTTCATCAGCTGGTTGGCATCTGGGCTGATTCCATTCTCTAGGTGTTGTGAATAGAGCAGCAATAAGCATGGAGAGCAGGTATCTCAGTTGCTATTTCATAAGAATGTTATACATTTTATAATAGCATAGGAATTATTAACATCTTTATGATGCTGAGGCCCTCAGTTAAAAAATGCACACCATTTTCTTCTTTCTAATATTTTATTTATTTATTTGTAAGCAGAGGGAGAGAATTAGAGAGAGAGAGAGAGGGAGAGAGCAAGAGAGGTTGGGCACACTAGGGCCTCTTGCTACTGCAAAAGAACTCCAGATACATGTGTCAATTTATGCATCTGGCTTTATGTAAGTCCTGGGCATTGAACCCAGGCTATCAGGCTTTTGCAAGCAAGTTCCTAAGTGGCTAGGCTATCTCTCCAGGCCTACATTCCATTTTCTAGCTGCTTAAACTTTTTGGGCAGTGAGAAGAACTATTGTCCCTTAGTAGAATTTTATAATTTTGTTGCATTGTTTTCCCCCTAGATATTTTATCTCTTGTAAGTAGTCTGTTTTCTTCCATTGTAAAGTCTAAGCAGATATTGTTGTTTGTACACAGATATATATGTGTACTGTGTAGATAAAATATATAAACTATGTAGATATAGCATATATAATATGTATTTGCTATGTAGATATATATACATAATATATAATGTGTAGTTATATAGTGAATATATATACTGTGTAGATATATAGTGCATATGTATTGTGTAGATATATATATATATTGTATAGATAGATAGATACACATATCTATGTAATGTGGTCAAGAAAGTATCCATCTATTCCTATTATACTCAGAGTTTTTGAGAAATGCCTTTTTAGTAGACTTATTTTTAAAAATGCAAGTGATGTAATTCCCTGAATTTTAGACTTATTGGCCAAATGAGAGATAATTCAAACAGTATGGAGAAGAGATGAGCGAGGAAAGGAGCTCTTTACACAGTAGCATGGCTATTAAGTTTATACAAGTGGAAATATCTTCATGAATGAATGAAGCATTTTGCAGCGAAACATGTTTTTATTTACTGGCAAATGAGAACCGTTTCTGCATTGCCAGGCACTCAGGTCGTCAGGCTGACGTGTGGCTCATAATCGTGGGTTTCGTGCAGCCTGATGGAGTCTGAAATGACCTTGTACTTTCCCAGATGTCTGCGCTGCTCACGTCCTTCCTGGAAGAGAACGCTTTCCTTAAACCCTTGTTTCCGCTCCTGCTTGTGGTCAGCACCTTTAAGATCTGCAGTCTTCTGTGAAACCTCCTTTGCCTTGTGAAAACCTAACAAAACTCCTGATTTCCAGTTAATGAGGGCGAAGAATGCAGACAATGGAGAGTGAAAAAGGCAGCGTCTTAGGGAAGGTTAATGGAGGCATGATCATGCTGACTGAAGACAGTTGTCTGTCTGATAGTGTTTAAATTGCCGAGTCAACGTGTACTGCTATTACCTGAGTATTTTCAAAGAGGCTAAATCCATGCTAACCTACCCAGAGCCCCAGGTTGGGCTTTGGAAGCTGAAACCGGTTTCTTTCCTTATGCCAGTCTCTTCATCCTGGAGTGAGTTGTTTTTTAATATTTATCTATTTATTTATAGAGGGAAAGAGAGAGGGAGAGACAGAGAGACAGACAGACAGACATGCAGAGAGAGAAAGAGAGGGAGAGAGAGAGAATGGGTATGCCAGGGCTTCTAGCCACTGTAGACGAACTCCCAATGCATGCAGCCCCTTGTGCATCTGCCTTACATGGGTACTGGGGAATCAAACCTGAATCCTTTGGCTTTGCAGGCAGGCACCTTAACCACTAAGCAATCTCTCCAGCCCCTGGAGTGAGTTGTGGTTTTTTTTTTGTTGTTGTTGCTTTGTTTTTATTTTTATTTATTTATTTAGTTAGTTAGTTTTTGGTCATCTTAGGCTGACCTGGAATTCACTATGTAGTCTCAGGGTGACCTAGAACTCACAGCAGCGATCTTCCTATCTACCTATGCCTCCCGAGTGCTGGGATTAAAGGCATGCACCACCATGCCTGGCTTGGAGTGTTTTTAATGGACTTGAGACACAGAATGAGAAATGACTGACACAAAGACGTTGGATGGGGGTCCCAGAGGATTAGTGTCCATAAGGAGCTCCCATCCTTTACTAGAGTACAAACTCTCCAAGGAGTTCAAAGGATATTCATTGCCTGTCCCAGGAACTCCGGGCCATAGGCAACAGGTAGAAAGGAAGCTCTTGGGTTTTGATAGTTGAACAATGAAAGCCTGTTCTAATGTTTTCCCCCGACTCGGGACAATGGAAACTTCAGTCTACTCTGGATTCCCTGTCCAGGTGAGGTGGCGTTGGCTAGGACTCTTTCTGCCCTCTTACTTGAATCAGCTTCGATTTCCCCCTTGTGTGAGAGAAAGTGAATCCCTCCCTCTTTTTCAAGTCACAATCGACAATACTGGCTTTGTGGATTTCAGCTCTCCCTCCAGTGCCTGCTTGGGGAAAAGGTGAAAAGTGATAAGCTAGAAACCAGAGCCACTGAGCTGAGCTTGGCTGCAAATCAATGACCCCAGGCAAACAGGCCTTATCGCCTTGCACTGGATCAACTCTAATCCCTCTCCAGTGTGGTTCCCCCCCCCCCAAAAAAAAGCTACAGTCCTTCCCATGCCTCCAGAGAGAGAAACATTGAAAAGTGAACTGCACGTGTCTGGGCTGGGGGTTGAGGCGGAAGGTGCCAACGAGGGATTCAGGTTTTGTGAGTTAGTAGCCACGTCTATCAGACAGTTTTAAGGGCTCTGAAAGAGCTCTAGTTGCCTCTTCTGTGAGGGTGAAATGAGAGAAAGCTGAACGGAAGAGGAAACGTTCCCAGAAACCAAAGCAGAGGCCTGCAGATAGTAGTTACCTGTTTACCATTGTTTCTATTGAGTTGTATCCAAACCGGGCCGCACATTTCCAGGTAAGGGCTTGGAGCGGGGCGCAGCCCTTCTGAACGGAGAGTTCCCGTGCGTAAATCATGAGGGAAAACAGTGCTCTTGGGAACTCTTGCAGGCTATATCTTAAAATTGTACTAAATAAATAAATAAAAAGAAAAAAGAAATTAAAAGGGGGCTGGAGGGATGGCTCAGCGGTTAAGGCACTTGCCTGCTAAGCCTAAGGATCCAGGTTCAATTCTCCATGTCTCACATAAGACAGACGCACAAGGTGGTGCATGCATCTGGAGCTCATTTGCAGTGACTAGAGGCCCTGGAGCACCCATTCTCTTTCTCTCTCTAATAAATAAATAAAAATTAAAAGACAGGGCTGAAGAGATGGCTTAGTGGTTAAGCGCTTGCCTGTGAAGCCTAAGGACCCTGGTTCAAGGCTCGATTCCCCAGGACCCACATAAGCTAGATGCACAAGGGGGTGCATGCGTCTGCAGTTCGTTTGCAGTGGCTGGAGGCCCTGGCATGCCCATTTTCTCTCTCTCTCTCTCTCTCTCTCTCTCTGCCTATTTCTATATCTCTCTCTGTCTCAAATAAGTAAATAAAATTGTTAAAAATAAGAAAATAAAACATAAAAAGACATTAAAATTGTCCAATAGGACTCTCATGGAGATTTCCATGTCATCTGATGGCCTTGTGTATGAAGGAGAAAGGTAGAAAGGTGCTTAAAATGAGGGCAGAAAGAAGAGGCTGTGGGGACAGTAGTCATCACAAGATAAGGCAATCTGGGGTTATCTTAGGTGAGAACAAAGCATAATAAAGGGTCGGGGAGACAGAAGCGCTCCCTGTACAAGCCTGAGTGCCTGAGCCGATCCCCGGAACCCACATAAAAGCCAAATGCTGTAACCCTGGTGCCCTGATCCCACCCCCCACCCCCGGGGCTGGGAAGGGAGGCCGAGACGCGAGAATCGCCTGGAAGTTGTAGCCTGGTAAGTCACTAACAGACACACGTGCAAAAAGAAAAAAAAAAAAAAAAGCATCATATATCATCAAGGGAAATGCAAATTAAAACAGCAGTGAGGGCTGGGGCATGAGGGCCTCGCAGGCTGGATACCACTACATCTGACTCTCCAGAACCTCTGTAAAAAATGGGATATGGTTCCTGGTTCAATTCCCTAGTACCCACATGAAGCCAGATGCATGAAGTGGTGTATATGTCTGGAGTTTGTTTGCAGTGGCAACTGGCCCTGGCATGCCCATACAGACTCTCTTTCTCTCCCAAATAAATAAATAAAATATTTTTGTAATTTTTTTATGAGAGAGAGCAAGAGAGAATGAAAGAGAGAGAGAATTGGCACACCAGGGCCTCCAGCCATTGCAATCAAACTCCAGACGTGTAAGCCACCTTGTGTGCTTGCTTCACCTTGTGCATCTGGCTTACGTGGGACCTTGGAGAGTTGAACATGGGTCCTTAGGCTTTGCAGACAAGCACCTTAACCACTAAGCAATCTCTCCAGCCCAAAAATGCTTTTTTAAAAATAAAAAGCTGGCATGGCCACACACCTCTGTAAACCCAGTCCATGGGGCACACACATCTGCATATACATGTGCATATACCACAGATCTCTCTCTCACACACACACACACAAATAAATAAATAAAAGCAACAATGAGATGTTACCACACATGTGTTCAAATGACCCAAATCTGGAATAGCGTCCAGTGCTGTGGAGGACAGGGAGTGATCAGAACTGTTCATTGTGTGTAGAAATGTAAAATGGTATGGCCACTGTGGGAAAATAGTTTAATGGTTTCATACAAATCTTACCATATGATCTGGTACTTTGTACTCATTAACATTTACCTAAAAGAAATTAAAACATATCTACACAAAAAGGTACTATATGCATATAGTAACTTTATACGGAATTGTAAAAACCTGGAAACAGCCAAGAGAACCTTCAGTGGATACCTGCATCAGTAAACTGCACTCCATCAGCACAGCAAATTATTATTCAGCTTAAAATGAAATGAGTTTGCAAGCCATGAAAATATATGGAAGAAACCTCGATATTAGTAACTGAAATCTATCTGAAACAGCTATGGCTACATACATTCCAATTATTTGGCACTCTGGAAAAGACAAACAATGGAAACAGTTTTTTCTTTTTTTTTTTTTTAAAGATTGGTCAAGGTGGCACATGCATCTGGAGTTCGTTTGCAGTGGCTGGAGGCCAGGATGTGACCGTTCTCTCTCTAATAAATAAATTAAATTTTAAAAAGTGGTATTCCTGCCAGGTGTGGTGGCACATGCCTTTAATCCCAGCACTTGGAAGGTCGAGGTAGGAGGATCACTATGAGTTCGAGGCCACCCTGAGACTACACAGTGAATTCCAGGTCAGCCTGGACTAGAGTGAGACCCTATCTTGAAAAAGCTTTAAAAAAAGAAAAGAGGAAGGAAGGAGGGAGGAAGGAAGGAAGGGAGAAGAGAGGGAAGGAGGGAGGAGGGAGGAAGGAGGAAGGAAGGAAGGAAGGAAGGAAAGAGAGAGAGAGAGAGAAAGGAAGGAAGGAAAGGAAGGAAGAAAGGAAGAAAGAAAGAAAGAAGAAAGGAAGAAAGATGGTACTCCTTAAAAACATTGGTGGCTGGCACCAGGGACTTGGGAGGGGGAGGATGAATAGGTGGAACGTGATGGGACATTCTCGGGCAGTGGAACTCTCATGCAGGACACGACGTTGGCGGATACATGTATTATACGTTGGTCAAAGCCTATCGGATGTATGCCAGCGGTTGCAAGCTCTAAAGTAAACTGTGGGCTTCTGGTGGCAGTTCATTACTTGTAACAAATGCACCACTCAGGTGGAAAATGTTGGAATCCTGGGCACACAGGAAATCTCAGCACTTTTCATTCGGCTCTGCTGTGAACCTAAAAGTACCCTAAAGTTAAGTCACCACCCTCCCTCCCCAGTCACTCAGCAATTAAAGTGGCGAGCCAGAAAATTTCTGAAATTTTACAAACCCTTCATATCATCAATATGCACTAAATAATTTATTTCTTTGTCAACCACTACTTTGAATTTCAAAAGACATTGAATTGCTAAAATATGAATAGAACAAATTTGGGGCTTTTACAAAATATTCTGGAGGCTGGAGAGATGGCTCAGAGCTTAAGGCACTTGCCTACAAAGCTTAACCACTGGGTTTCATACCTCAGGACCCATATAAAGCCAGATGCACAAAGTGGTGCACACAACTGGAGTTTGTTTGCAGTGGCTAGAGGCCCTGGTGTGCCCATTCTCTCTCTCTTTCTCCCTCCCTCCCTCCCTCCTCTCTGTCTCTCTCTGCTTGAAATTAAATAAATAAAAACATTTTTTTTTTCCAGGTAAGGTTTCACTCTAGCTCAGGCTGACCTGGAATTCACTATGTAGTCTCAGGGTGGCCTCAAACTTGAGGTGATCCTCCTACCTCTGCCTCCTGAGTGCTTGGATTAAAGGCATGAGCCACCATGCTTGGCTTAAATAAATAGAAATGTTTTTTAAAAATATTCTAGAAATCACCAGTAAAGATACTCAACAGTGGACACTGCAAGCCTTATATTTGGCCAGCCAGGCCAAATGAGCCAACAGGTGCAATAGTGGCATGTCTGTCATGGTGGAAACCACCTGCCCTCTAATTGGACTGGAGGCCCGCTCCATGAGAGGGAATACATCCCTCAGTACTGAAAACTTAAAACAGGGGTAGTCATGAGCCCTAGGGGGGGAACGTCTGCTGCTGTCTGGCTAAATGTTTATACTATGCTTATCAAACTGCCCAATAAGCATTTCTCTTAATGTTCATACCCTTATATTAATGCTACTCTCACTTTGGGTAGAGAATCTTCTCTTTTCAGATGGCAGTGACCTTGGGAAGACTCAGAAGGTATCATGGTGCTGGAAAGAAGTGACAGGAGTGCTCAGTACTGCAATATCTCTATCACACCTTCCAAGGCTCAGGGTCTAATGTGGAAGAGGTGGTAGAAAGATTGTAAGAGCCAAAGGAAGGGCAGGGCTCCTTACAACGTGCTCCCTCCAGACACAAAATGACCTGGATATCCATGACCTCACAAGTGCCTGACACTACCTACACAAGACCATCATAATAGGAGGAAAAGATCATGACATCAAAATAAAAGAGAGACTGATTGAGAAGGGGAGGGGATATGATGGAGAATGGAGTTTCAAAGGGGAAAGTGGGGGGAGGGAGGGTATTACCATGGGATATTTTTTATAATTATGGAAGTTGTTAATAAAAATTTGAAAACAATTTAAAAAAGAATAAAAATAAATAATGATTGTTGAAAAAATTATTCTAGCTTGGGAGCTGCAGAGATGGCTTAGTGGTTAAGGCACTTGCCTGTGAAACCTAAGGACCCAGGTTCAATTCCCCAGGACCCATGTAAGCCAGATGTACAAGGTGGCACATGTGTCTGGAGTTCGTTTGCAGTGGCTGGAGGCCCTGGCGTGCTCATTCTCTCTCTCTCCCTCCCTCTCTCTCTCTATCTATCTACCTGCCTCTTTCTCCGTCTGTCTGTCGCTCTCAAATAAATAAATAAATAAACTACTTAAATTAAAAAAAAAACATTCTAGTTTGGGGTTTCACTGAAGCTACTGAAATCTAGTAGAAAAGTTTAAGGAAGAGAGGAAGAAAGTACTCCTTAAGTTACTACCTCAGCTACCCCAGGGGATATGTGTGTGTTGCAAGAAACCCTTCTCTGACCCTTTGCTTCCTAGATTCCCCCGAGGTGCAGGACTGGAACTAGGGAGGCTCCCTAAAGAGCTAAGCTGTCCTGGTGATTGGTATGAAAGATCAAAGCCCTTTCATGGAAAATGAAGATATTACTGCGAGGGATTCATCAAGGCCACAGCATCTGGGCACAGCTCACTTTGCCTTTGTGTGGCCTGAGGGGGCATTCCGATGGGGGCTCAGGTAGAATCCGGCTTGTCTTGTGCTGGGGAACCCTGTCCTCTGAGCAGAGCAACCATCACCAGAGCAGCTGTGACCACTTGCAAGTGATCCTTACGTTCCTTCATAGAAGGGGTCGCGGAGGGCCATCAGTCCCTCATCTGAGATCTCAGCTTCTCCCTCCTACTGCCCCCTGCCAGTCGTGTGTAACTCTGCCCCGGTGCATGTGGTCTTGGGAGGTGCTGGAGTACATTCGGGGGTGGGAGGTCAAAGGAAGGGGCAGGAGGGATGCCCCACCTAGGCCGCTATGGGGAGGTCATCAGCCATGCTGGAGTGAGACTTCGTGACTACTCTGGAGTCCTCCCCCCCGCACCATAGCTTTGTCAATAACCCTTGGTTCCTGTAAGTAAGTCCAATAGACTGCATTGGTTCACCAGGTTGGACTCTGGAGGAATTGTTAATTTGGTTGTCGTCAGTGCCCTGTGCGTGGTGGGGAGCAGACGTGTGTTTTCGCTTCCCAGGAATAGTTCGCACAACGTCTTGGTATTGCTGGGGCTAAGAGTGTTGGCTCACTGGCAAGGGTCGAGCTTGCCAGCTACATTCAGAACTGCAGTTGAGGGGGGTGATGTTGAGGAAAGGTGAGTTGTAAGCAGAAAGCGAAGCTCAGCGGGGCCAGAAGTATTCCAGTGAATAGTCACAACAAAAGGGGTTCAGCACAGAAATTGCCCATGCCATGAACAAGGTACCGCCTGTAAAACTGGACAGATGATTGACGCTTGAGCTAGGTTCCTGGCTCATGACTTGGGACAGTCCACCGTGGCAGCAAAGGCACCGTAGTGGGAATGTGAGGTGGTCACATCGTGTCTGCAGTGAGCAAGCAGAGAAAGATGAGTGCCGGTGCTCGTGTCTTCCTCTCTTGTTTTAAAATGTTACTTGTGGGCTGGAGAGATGGCTTAGTGGTTAAGCGCTTGCCTGTGAAGCCTAAGGACCCCGGTTCGAGGCTCAATTCCCCCAGGACCCATGTTAGCCAGATGCACAAGGGGGTGCATGCGTCTAGAGTTCATTTGCAGTGGCTGGAGGTCCTGGCACACCCATTCTCTCTCTCTGCCTCTTTCTCTCTCTGTCTGTCACTCTCAAATAAATAAATAAAAATAAAAACAACAAAAAAAATCATTAAAAATTTTTTATTTGTTTATTTGTGAGAGAGAGAGAGAGAAAGAAAAGAGAGACACACAGAGAGAGAGAATGGGCGTGCCAGGGCCTCCAGCCACTACAAACAAACTCCAGACACATGCGCCCCCTTGTGCATCTGGCTTATGTGGGTACTGGGGAATCGAACCTGGGTCCTTTGGCTTTTCAGGCAAACACCTTAACAGCTACGCCCTCTCTCCAGCCCCATTTCTTCCTCTTAACCTTTTCATTTAGTCTGGGACCTGAGTCCATGGGATGGGGTCCCCCACATTCAGGGCAGGTTTTCCCTTCTCAGTTAAACCTCTCTGGAGACACCCTAACAGACACACCAAGGGGTTTGTCTCCTAGGAGATGCCCAATCCAGTCAGGCTGACAAAGATGACTGAACATCACAGGGCACACCAAGAGAGTTCAGAACTTTTCACAACATGTTGTCAGCTCCTGCTGTTTCTCAGGTCCATGGAGGCAGAACCAGCCAGTGGAGGGCCTTTGGGGTGGATCAAGAAGTGATAAAAGTGGAAATTGAACTTGAGGTCTAAGCTACTCAGCAGCAAACAACCTGACATGATGCTAACCCAAGTGCAATAGTGGCACACAGCCATGGTGGGTAACCAACTGCTCTTGGATTGGCTAACAGATCCGCTCAGTGGAACAGAACCCATAGCTGGAGCTGGGAAACAAGTCAGAATCATATCCAAATAATACCAATATCAAGCTCCCGCCAATCTTGGGCTACAAGAGGGCCTACACCTATTAAATTCTCTCTAAAATAATAATGGTTATCTCATTTATCCAGTGCTGACTTCACTCTTTGTTGGAGATCCTGAGGAGAGAACCAGCCCATCACACCTCACCAGGGGCCCAGCTGAAACTATAGAGGAATTGTGAAAATGAGCAAGAGTGCTGCTTTCTTGGTGAACCTGATAATCAGCATAAGGGTGAGGAGATAGACACAGAGTACACTCAGCTCCTACTGAACCAGAGATCCAGAGGGTCCCAAAGGCCTATCACTGGAGTAGACCTAAAAGAAACCCAACATGGCTCAGGGAAATGTGCAGAAGAGAGGGCGGAAAGCTTGTTAGAGCTACAAGTTGGGACATTATGCACAGAGACATTGCCTCTTCCAAGACCCACAATCTCCATGGGGATAACCGGCATCCCCAGCGAGGAGGGTTCGATGGGGGGGACGGGGAGGAGGGTAAGGATGGTACCAACATGTGCTGTTTATACACTGAGTATGTCCATAACTAATAAAAAAATAACAAAAGAAAGTGGGAGTTGGAGTGATGGCTTGGCAGTTAAGACACTTGCCTGGGAAGCCTAAGGACCCAGATTCAATATTCCAATACCCACATAAGCCAGATGCACAAGGTGGCACGTGCATCTGGAGTTCATTTGCAGTGACTAGAGGCCCTGGTGTGCCCATTCTTGCTCTCTCTCTGTCTCAAATAAATAAATAAATAAAAATATTTTTAAAAGACGTGATAAAAGTGCTCGATAAAAGCAGCATTTCACACTTGTTCTGTCCCATCTTTTGATTAATGCACAGCTCAGCCTCAATTGCTACTTTCTTCTGGACTTGATTAAACTTTGTGAAATGCCCTGTCTATGTCGATTCAGATGATCATGTAAGTTCTGTCCTAAAGTCTCTTTTTATGCTGCATTGCGTTTATTGATTTACATATGATGAATCAGCCTTGCATCTCTGGTGTGAAGCCAGCTCGGTCATGATGTATGGTCTTAACGTGTTCTTGAGTTGAGTTTGCAAGGGTTTTGTTAGAATTTAAAAAAAAAAATTATTTATTTATTTGACAGAGAAAGAGGGAGAGAAAGAAAGAGAGAATGGGCGCTCCAGGGCCTCCAGCCACTGCAAACAAACTCCAGATGTGTGCATCCCCCTTGTGCATCTGGATAAAGTAGGTCCTGGGGAATGGAACCTGGGCCCTTTGGCTTTGCAGGCAAATGCCTTAATGTCTAAGCCATCCCTCCAGCCCTTGTTAGAATGTTTTCATCGATGGTCATTAGGGAAATTGGTCTGTGGTTTTCTTCCTGTTGTGTTCGTGCCTGGTTTCGGTATGAAGGTCCTGCAGAATGAGTTTGGCACTGTGTTCCTTCCCTTTTGTGGAACAGTTTGAGACGTATTGGGGTTAGTTCACAGCTATGAATCCATCTGGTCCTGGGCTTTGCTTTGTGAAGAGATTTCTTTTTTTGAGAGAGAGCAAGAGAGAGAGAATTGGCATGCCAGGGCCTCAGCCACTGAAATGGAACGCCAGATGCTTGTGCCACCTAGTGGGCATGTGTGACCTTGCGCTTGCCTCACCTTGGTGTGTTTGGCTTATGTGGGATCTGGAGAGTCGAACATGGGTCCTTAGGCGTCGCAAACAAGCACCTTAACTGCTAAGTCATCTCTCCAGCCCTGTGAAGAGATTTTTAATTACTACTTCAATCTCATAGCTTGTTAAGGGTCCATCTAAGTTGTCTATATTTTTCTTGACTTAATTTTGGTAGGTTATATGAGTTGAGGAATTTATCCATTTCCTCTAGGTTTTCAAGCTTTGTGGAATAAAGGCCTTTCAAAGCATTCCCTAATGGATTTCATTGGAGTCTGTTGCAACAACTCCCTCTTCATCTCCAATTGTGTTAATTTGGGCCTTCTCTCTCTTCCTTCTGGTTAGTTTGGTCAGGGTTTTGTCAATCATGTTTATCTTTTCAAAGAACCAACTCCTTTATTTATTAAATGCATTGTTATTTTAGTTTCTATTTTATTTTTTATTTTTATTTTTATTTTTGGTTTTTCGAGGTAGGGTCTCACTTTAGCTCAGGCTGACCTGGAATTCTCTATGCAGTCTCAGGGTGGCCTCGAACTCACGATGATCCTCCTACTTCTGCCTCCCAAGTGCTGGGATTAAAGGCGTGCACCACCACGCCTGGCTTAGTTTCTATTTTATTAATTTTAGCCCTGATATTTATTATTTCTTACTTATACTACTATTTGGCTTGGTTTTTCCTGTTTTTCTGGAACTTTGAGGTGTATCATTATGTAAATTAGTTGAGATCTTTTACTTTTTAAAAATATATTTATTTATTTATTTATTTATGTATTGGAGAGAGAGAGAGAGGCAGATAGAGAGAGAGAATGGGTGCACCAGGGTTTCCAGCTGCTATAAATGAACTTCAGATGCATGCGCCACCTTATGTATCTAGCATGGGAACTGGGGAATTGAACCTGGGTCTTTAGGCTTTGTAGGCAAGTGCCTTCACTGCTAAGCCATCTCTCCAGCCCCAGCTCTCTTACTTTTTAATGTGAGTACTTATGGCTAAAGCTTTCCTCTTAGAACTGCCTTGGCTATATCCCAGGGATACTGGTAGGTTGTGCTATCTTCATCATTTGATTATAGAAAAAAACTAAATTTCCTCATTGAAATCTTCAGTGACAAACTGTTCATTCAAAAGCATTCCATCTCCAAGTGCTTGTACAGTTTCTGTCATGTCTCTTGCTCTTGATTTCTAGTTTTATTCTACCATGGTTGGATAAATTACAAAGAAATAATTCAATTTATTTTGTATCTATTAAGGCTTGCTTTGGGTTCTATAATGTGTTCAGTTTTTTAATATTTTATTTATTTATTTATGAGAGAGAGAAAGGGGCAGAAAGAGACAGAGAGAGAGAGGGAGAGAGAATGGGCATGCCAGGGCCCCCAGCCACTGCAAATGAGCTCCAGATGCATGTGCCACCTTGTGCATCTGGCTTATGTGGGTACTGGGGGATCAAACCTGGGTACTTAGACTTCACAGGCAAGTGCCTTAATGGCTAAGCCATCTCTCCAGCCTTGTGGTTGGTTTTATATGACATTCCACAACACTTAGAAGAATGTGCATTCTCTATCTGTTGAATGGCATTATTCTGTTAAATCCAGTTGATCCATGGCATAATGTAGCACTGAAGTTTCTTTCCTGATTTTTAGTTTGGAAGATCCACCTACAGATGAGAGTAGACTATGGAAGTCTACCAATATTATTGTATCAGGACCTTTGTCCTTTGTTTGATAAAATTGGAAGCCACAGCATTTGGTGCATAAATATATTTTTTAATTTTTTTGTTTATTTTTATTTATTTATTTGAGAGCCACAGACAGAGAGAGAAGGAGGCAGATAGAGAGAGAGAGAGAATGGGCATGCCAGGGCCTCCAGCCACTGCAAACGAACTCCAGACGTGTGCGCCCCCTTGTGCATCTGGCTAATGTGGGTCCTGGGGAATCGAGCCTCGAACCAGGGTCCTTAGGCTTCACAGGCAAGTGCTTAACCACTAAGCCATCTCTCCAACCCTATTTAAAAAAAAAAAAAACATTTCTTTGAGAGAGAAAGAGGGGGTGAGGGAGAGAGAGAGAATGGGCATGCCAAGGCCTTCAGCTGCTTGCAGATGAACTCTAGACACATTATCAATTTGTGCATATGGCTTACGTGGGTCCTGGGGAATTGAACCTGGGTCCTTTGGCTTTTCAGGCAAGTGCCTTAACCACTAAGCCATTTCTCCAGCCTGGTGCTTAAGTACTTACAACTGTTATATCTTTGTTGCAGTTACCTTCTAGTTTCTGGGACAAAGCACCTGACTAAAAGTAGTTGATGGAAAAGCCTTTTAAAAATTTTTTTTTTATTTTTCGGCAAGTCCTATAGGCTGATTGGCCTTTTGTAATGCAAGACAGAGAGAGAGAGAGAGAGAGAGAAAGGGAGGGAGGGAGAGAGGACTGGTCCACCAGGGCCTTCAGCTACTGCAATCAAACTCCAGACATGTGCACCCCCTTGTGTGTGTGTGTGTGACATTGTGTGCTTGCATCACTGTGTGGCTTACGTGGGACTGGGAGAGTTGAACCTGGGTCCTTTGGCTTTTCAGACAAGTGCCTTAACCGCTAAGCCATCTCTGCAGCCTGGGGAAGGCTTTTGACTTTGGCTTACAGTTTTCATGATGTCAGGGGACAGCATGGCTTGAGCAGAGGCTGGACATCACTTCTATGCTATAGCCGATGGACAGCAGCAGGACAGTGAGCTGGACTAACATCGGCAAGCTAGGGGCTAATGAACCTCAAGGCTCACCCCAACTTCACATCACCTTCAGTAACCTCCCATCTGCTATAAGCTTAAGACCAACGCACGAATTTGTCCGCATATGTGGTCTCTTTCAGAGAACGTTCTAAGGACTCCTGAGAAGAATGTGTATTCTGTAGTGTTTGGATGGAATGTTCTGTCAGTGTCTGTGAAGTCCATTTGATCTATAGTATCATTTAACTCCAATGTTTCTCTGCTTATTTTTGTTCCAGATGATATATATCTGTTGGTGAGAGTGGAGCATCGAAGTCACTCACTTCGGTTGAGATGTATGTCTGTCTTTCTAGCGAGTCACATTCATTTTATGAAATTGACTGCACAGTGTGTTTGGTTGCATATATGTTTAGAATTGTAATGCCTCATTGGCAGATTGTTCCCTTAATCAGCATGATGTGATCTTCTTTATTCTGATTTGTTTTGGGTTGAAGTTCATTTTGTTATATACTAGAATAGCAACACCTGCTTGTTTCCTGGTTCTATGTTTTTGAAATATATTTTCTTTTACCCTAAGGTAGTGTCTGCCTTTGATGGTTAGGTGACTTTCTGGAAGACAGCAAAAATATAGATCTGTTTAGTGATCTAGGTTGATAATCTGTTTTTTTTTTTTTTTTTTTTTGGATGGGGGCATTGAGACTATTAAAATTTAGAGTGATTGAAAAGTGTGAGTTAACCCCTGTCATGTTGATTATGTGGTATTTTCTTAGTCTTCATTTGCTTAATGTTTTAGCATTGCTATTTTTCCTCCCTATAGCCTCCTGAATGTGATTATCCTTCTCTTCAATGTGAGTGGTTCCTTCTAGTATCTCTGTACAGTTGGCTTAGTGGTCATAAATTCTTTTAGCCTGCTTTTATTATGGAAGGTTTTTTCTTTCTCCTATTAGGAGAGATGATTTTTCTAGGCATAATAGTTTTGGTTGGCAGCTGTGGTCTTTCACTACTTCAAATATGTCATTCTAAGCCCTTCTAATTTTTAGAGTTTCCATTGAGAAAATCAGCTGCTGTTCTTATGGGCCTGCCTTTATATGTGGCTAGACCTTTTTTCTTTCTTTCTTTCTTTTTTGGTGGTTTTCAGAACCCTTTCTTTGTTCTGTGTATTAGTAGTTTGACTATGATATGACCTGGGGGATTTCTTTTCTGATCTTCTCTCTTTGGTGTTCTGTATGCCTCTTGTATCTGGATGGGATTTTTTTCCCTGGGCTGGGGAAGTTTGCCTCTACAATTTTTTTGTATTAGTTATAGACATACTCAGTATATGTACAGCACATGTTGGTACTATCCTTACTCTCATTCCTGCTTCCCCCCACCTTTGCTGGGGATGGGGATTGTGGGTCGTGAATTGTGGGGGTAGCCATCAGTTATGGGGAAGAGGCAATGTCTCTGTGCTTAATGTCCCAACTTGTGGTGCTAACAATATTTTTGCCCCCTCTTCCATGAATTTCCCTGAGCCTTGTTGGGTTCATTTTAGGTCTACTTCAGTGATCGAAAATATTTTCAATGCCACTGGCTTAAAGCTTTTCTCCTTCTGTGTTCATTATTTGAACATTTCATAGTGTCCTGAATGTCTCCCATGCTCTGTTGCTGCATTTCTGTGGAGCTTCTCACTGGCTTTGTCTGATCCGTTGCCTCCGCCTTGTCTTCCAGGCCTTGTGTGTTGTCTCCTATGTGACGCGTTCTATTGTGAAGCTTTCCGTGGACTCTCTTCCTTTGCTTATTGCATTTTTCATTTCCAGGTTCACTTCAGTTTGTTTTCTCTTCAGGATTTCTATCTCTTAATTCTATTTTTATATTCTGATCTGACTTTCACTTAGCTGTTTGTGTCCTCTTGGAATTCATGTATGCATTTATGTGTGGCCTCTTTAAATTGATTCCGGGTGTCATTCAGGTGTTTATTTGTGTCTTCTTTGAGTTCTCTGTGCCATATTTATAACTATTCTTTTGAGTTCTTTGGCTGTTCCTCTAAGTAGCTCTCATGGGAGTCCTCTACTATGAGTCTGGTAATTCTCGAGGGAGACATATTGCTTTTTTTTTTTTTGTATTACCTGTTTCGTGTTGAAACTTACCCATCTGGAGGCAGTGCACTGGTCAGGTCTTTGTGGCACACCTGTGTTTGGAGAGGTGCTCGGTTTCTTTTTGTCTTCGCTCTGCCTTGTGCTGCTCAAGGCTCAGTCTCATCGACACTTGGTGCTGCTTTGTGGATTGGGTAGGTGAGGGGACCTCAGTTCAACTACAGCTGTGACCAGACTCCTGCACAGGAGCCCAACTCAAATGGCAGAAATGTCAGTTGCCCTGCAAGGGGAAGGGAGAGGGGGGTTAGGAAAAAGCTGGGAACCCAGCTTGGTAACAGAATTTGTGTGTGTGTGTGTGTGTGTGTGTGTGTGTGTGAGAGAGAGAGAGAGAGAGATGTATGCACATGGATGGGCAGATGCACGCACCTGTGAGCACTTGGAGGCCCGAGGAGAATGTCGCCTGGTTTATTTCTATGAACCCGAATCTCTCTGAATGCAGAGCAGGGGTTTATGGTTTTTATGAGTCTAAGCAATTCTCTAGCTTCTGCTCTCATAGGACTGGGGATGTAGACATGGGTGGCCATGCCCAGATGATTATGTGGGGCCTGGAAAATTGAACCTACGTCGTCTCAAGCCTTCTCAGGCCCTCATATCTGCAGCAAATGCCTTTACTGTCCCAGTTATCTCCCCACCCTGCTAACAGAACGTTTGGATAGAGATATCTGGTTCTACTTTGGGCTCCTACCTGTTCAACTCTGCATTTTGAACATACACAATATTAAGTAGTAGGTGTTGTCTTAAAGCACTTTCTGCTGCCATACAAGAATACCCGAGATCTGCCAGGCATGGTGGTGCATGCCTTTAATCCCAGCATTTGGGAGGCAGAGGTAGGAGGATAACCGTGAGTTCAAGGCTGCCCTAAAACTCCATAGTGAAATCCAGGTCAGCCTGAGCTAGAGTGAGACCCTACCTTGAAAAAAAAAAAAAGAATACCCGAGATCAAATTTTAAAAAGAGGCGTGTTTCTCTTGTGGTTCTGGATGCTGGCCAGTTCAAGACTGGGCAGATGTATCTGCTAAGGGTGTCGTGCTGTGTGATACCCCAGAGGGAAAGGAACAGAAGGGTAAGCGGGTTCATGCAACACACACAACAGAAGAGGGAACCTGGCTTTGAAACAGCTTGATTTAGTGGTAACCAATCCCCCCCCCCCGAACAAGAATGAGCACTCACTCACCACCACAAGACATCCCCTCATGAGGGCCTTACCTCTGTGAACTGAACACGTAGCATGAGGCCCCACCTTCCAACATCTCCGCACTGAGGAGGAATTAAGCTGCCACATAAATTTTTGGGGGGGAGGGGTGGGGAACCATATTTTCAGTACAGCTAAGCATAGCTGTGGGTTACATAGTCAGACTTAATGATATTCACTTAGCTGGGCCAAGGAATGACCTTAAAGAGATGTCCCTTAAGACCAATCTATTTACACAGGTTTATTCAATCTAATGAATAGTTATTGAGTCATTAACAGCATGTCTGAGACTTAATGAGATTCTTTTGCTGGGCTAGATATGAGCAACTAAGATTCGTAAAGGGGAGAAATTATTTAGAAGGTATTAAAAAAGGGTGATGGGAGTCAGGCGTGGTGGTGCATGCCTTTAATCCCAGCACTGGGGAAGCAGAGGTAGGAGGATTGCCATGAGTTTGAGGTCACCCTGAAACTACATAGTGAATTCCAGGTCAGCCTGAGCTAGAGTGAAATACTACCTCAAAAAACAAAGCAAAAAAAAAAAAAAAAAAAAAAAGGGTGACCGGCTGGAGAGATGGCTTAGTGGTTAAGGCGCATACAAAGCCTAAGGACTCATGTTTGACTCTCCAGGTCCCACATAAGCCTGATGCACAGTGACGCACAGTGACACAAGTGCACAATGTCACACGTGCACATAAGGGGGCACACTCATCTGAAGTTCAATTGCAGTGGCTGGAGGCCCTGGCGCACCAATTTTCTCTCTCTCTCTCTCTCTCTCTCTCTCTTTCTCTCATTAAAAAAAGGGGGTGACCAAAGAATGTTCCAGTCCTATTGGGAAATAAATAAAATTAAGTCCTTGATCGAGACTCGCTCCCTCCCCCAATTACATTTTAGAATTTAATTGAACTTAATTATTATGTGATGAGGACTCACTGAGATTTTATACAGGAATACTGTCATAGTGGTCACTGGGAGAGAAACACCAAACCAAAAGTAACTGACGGGGAGAAAGGGTTTATGTTGGGTCACAGTCTCGAGGGGACAGCATGGCGTGAGGAGACATTGGAATTACTCCTTGCCATAGTGTGGTGGTTTGGTTCAGGTGTCCCCCATAAACTTAGGTGTTCTGACTGCTAGGTCCCCAGCTGATGGAGATTTGGGAATGAATGCCTCCTGGAGGAAGTGTATTATTGGGGGGTGGGCTTATGGGTGTTACAGACAGTTTCCCCATGCCAGTGTTTGGCACACTCTCCTGTTGCTATTGTCCACCTTATGCTGGCCAGGGGGTGATGCCCACCCTCTGCTCATGCCATCATTTTCCCCTGCCGTTGTGGAGCTTCCCCTCGAGCCTGTAAGCCAAAATCAACCTCTTTTTCCCAGAAGCTGCTCTAGGTTGGGTGACTTCTACCAACAATGCGAACCGGACTGCAACACATAGCATGTGGAAAACAGCAGCAAGAGAATGAGTTGAGCTCTGGCAAGGTGGAGCTGGCTATAACACTCCTAAGGACACCCCAGGAACACACCTCCTCTAGCAGCGTTCCGCCCCCCAAACTGCCACCTACTAGGGACCAAGCATTCGGAACTCATGAGTGCACAGGGGACACCTAATTCAAGCCACCACAAGCACTAGTTTTTACGGTCTCCACTCTGTGCTCCTGGAAGATCAGGAAACTTAGAGCATAAACAAACCTTTTTGGGACCAGAAATAAGGCCTGAATTCCCGGGGCTCTCTGAGCACCGTCTAGACCTGACATCTACCACGAGCATCACTCAGTCATACCACAGCAGCTGAAGGAACCGGGTCGTGTCGCTGTTTTCAGAGAAAGTACAGAGCCAGCGGATGGCCAATTTTGACCCCGAGGTCTTCCCCAAAGGGAAGGATTGCGAGACTATTCAAGGTGAAATTTTGGGCTGGAGCCAGGAAAAGAAGCAACCTAGGTTCTAAAGCAAGATGTTATCTATTTATACATTTGCCTATGGCCAGCTCTCTCCTATAGTATAAAATCTGAGCACGGGGTGTTTTCTGCGACTGTGATTACTGCCCATTCAAAGCTGGTTTGCATCTCAGATAGGTGCGAATTTTCTAGTATTATGAAAAGTGAGGGTGAATTATCACGTCAGTATTCAAAGAAGCACTGAAGTATTTCGCAAGGCTTCCCAGGGCATATGTAGGTATTTTTGTTATTTGTTGGATTTGAGGCTTTTTTGTTATTTGTTGGATTTGAGGTCTCTGTGTCTATTTAATGAGTGAGATAGCTCCATACTTCCATTTTGAAAATCATCCTCATATGGTTTTGGTATTGAGGTTATATTAGCCTTGTTACTGTGTTAGGAAAGCTATCTCCAGCAGGCGTGGGGCGCACGCCTTTAATCCCAGCACTTGGGAGGCAGAGGTAGGAGGATCGCCATGAGTTCGAGGCCACCCTGAGATTACATAGTGGATTCCAGGTCAGCCTGGAGTAGAGTGAGACCTACCTCGAAAAACCAAAAAAAAAAAAAAAAAAAAAAAGAATGCTACTTCCCTTTCTACTTCCTGGACAATTTCATGTCTTATGTTTCTTGAAAGATTGGTAGCACTCCCCCACCCCACATTTGATTTTATCCTCATTTACTTTCTTCTGGGCTCCAGCCAGTCTGGCCTTACTTCAGTTCCTTAAAGACTCCAGAGCTCTTTCTCCCTTCAAAATCTGTGTATGTAGCAGTCCTTGACCTTCCCACTCCCTTATCCTAGGCAGCCTCTTCCTCAGTGTCTTCTCTCGACATCTTCTTTGGTCAAACGATCTCAGCCAAGACCCTTCTCTCATTTGTTCTCGATTTCAGCACCAGGAATGTTTTTCGTGATAATTGCTGCACTTTGGATGTGTCCCTCAAAGGCTCATGGGTGGAAGACTTGATCCTCAGCTGGAGGTGCTACTGGGAAGTGTAGAACCTTTAAAAGGTGGGGGCTTGGGCTAGAGAGATGGCTTAGCGGTTAAGGCACTTGCCTGTAAAGCCAAAGGACCCAGGTTTGATTCCTCAGTACCCACGTGAAGCCAGATGCACAAGGTGGCACATGCATCTGGAGTTTGTTTGCAATGGCTAGAGGCCCTGGCACACCCATATTCTCTCTCTCTCTCTCTCTCCCTCTCTCTCTCCCTCCTCTCAAATAACTAAATAAATGAATAAAATATTTTTTAATGAAAGAGGTGGGGGCTAGTGGGAGATGCATAGGTCAATGTGGGTATGTCTTCAAGAGGGATTATGAGAGGCCATTGCTTTTCAGCCATACAATAAGTGATTTGGCTCTGCCACCCCGCCATAGGCCAATGGAAACCTCCAAAACTGTGAACCAAATTTCCATCTCCCTCTCTTGAGGCAAGGGGTTAAAACCAGCGCTTTGCACGTGCTCGCTGAGTCAAGTTAGGGTTGCTGGCATGGTCACCGGTGCCAGGTAGTTTTCTGTGGAATGGGCAACTCCCCAGGGTCTGTATCACTAAATGAACCTGAACCCCCCTCCCAGCAACCATTAGCTGGTCTGACGTTATTTTCAAAGTAGGCTGAGGAGAACTTGGGGAGCTGCCTGTGGACACCGCACTTGTCTGCTTTGGATCTTACTTTTGGACTCTCTAAGTTCTATGATCGGCCGACTCATGACGGCTTCAGAAACTCCTCCTTGTTCTCTTACTGATACACTTTTCCTTAAAGTCCGTGTTATGCGCGGTCAGCATGACCACTTGGGCACATCTCTGGCTCACTGCTTGCATGGCATATTTTCCCTATTCATTTGTTTGACCTATCCCTGTCCTTATATCTAAAGTGTGTTTCTTGCAGATGACACGGACTTGGGTCTTGCTTTTTTATCCATTTTGACAATCTCTATCTTTCAGTTGTTTAGTCATTTATAGTTCATATGTATTTATTGATTCGATTGCATTTCTGTCTATATTTTGTTATTATCTATTTGCTGCATCTGTCTTTTCCCCCTCTTATTTCTCTCTTGGCTTGTTTGAGATTAATTGCATAATTTTGTGAAGTCCATTTAAATTTATATGTTGCCCCTTCTGCTTTTTGTTGTTGTTTTTTGGTTTTGGGTTTGTTTTTTTTTTATTTTTTCTGTTTTATTTATTTATTTGAGAGTGACAGACAGAGAGAGAAAGAGAGAGAGAGAGATTGAGAGAGAGAGAGAGAGAGAGAGAATGGGCACGCCAGGGCCTCCAGCCACTGCAAACGAACTCCAGACGCGTGTGCCCCCTTGTGCATCTGGGGGAATCGAACCTCGAACCGGGTCCTTAGGCTTCACAGGCAAGCGCTTAACCACTAAGCCATCTCTCCAGCCCTGGTTTTGGTTTTTTTTTTTTTTTTTTTCAAGGTAGGGTCTCGCTCTAGCCCAGGCTGACCTGGAATTCACTATGGAGTCTCAGGGTGGCCTCGAACTCACGGCGATCCTCCTACCTCTGCCTCCCGAGTGCTGGGATTAAAGGCATGCGCCACCACGCCCGGCTTTGGTTTTGGTTTTTTAAGGTAGGGTCTCACTCCAGCCCAGGCTGACCTGGGATTCACGCTGTAGTCTCAGGGTGGCCTTGAACTCACGGCGATCCTTCTACCTCTTCCTCCCAAGTGCTGGGATTGAGGGCATACGCTGCCACACCCAGCTCCCTTTTGCATTTTAAGTGATGGCTTAAAGATTGTAATGTGGGGCTGGAGAGATTCCTTAGTGGTTAAGGCATTTGCCTGCGAAGACTAAGGATCCAAGTTCGATTCTCCAGGTCCCACATCAGCCAGATGCACAAGATGGCACATGCATCTGGAGTTCAATTGCAGTGGCTAGAGGCCATGGCCCACCCATTCTCTCTCTCTCTCTCTCATAAATAAATAAAAATAAAATATGAAAAAAGATTATAATGTGTATTTTCAGAGTGAAAAGAGTTAATATTATATTCTTTCATGTAAACAATTAAGAACCTGGTAAGTCTGTTCACCACCGTCCTCTGTCATTTATACCTTACATGTCACATTTATCACATATCTGTATAGTATGACCCCCACATTGCACAGTTATAACTTTTGTCCTAGTCTTAGTTTTGGTTAAAGTTTTTCAATTTTAGGCACTAGCCTAAGTAACAATTTTTGGGACAAGAGTGAAACCAGTGTCTAGTTTATAGCCCCAGAGGAATCCTTGCTTTTGAAACTGTCTGTGTATATTTATAAATCGCCAGGAGTCTACAGGAAGTCCCTTTATGGTTTTTTATCTATTCAGCTAGACTGGTTCATCCTCTTTTGGTTTAAACTTCAGGGAACATGCAAACCTTTCTCCTCTTATACAAGCCATTTCTCTGTATTTCTTTCTACCCCATCTAGTATTTATGGCACGTACTTTATTGTAGCACTCTGGCATCAAGCTGTCCATACAATCAGTCTTTTGTTTTGCACATTTCTTTCTGAGACAATATCTTATGCCTTTTCCATGCTGAGTACCCATTTTTCTTAAGACGAAGTTGACTTCTCAACTATGGTAGTGTTTATGTCTGGATTCGTGCTTCTGGAATGTTCACCGCTTCTTTTTTAATGTTACTATTACTGTTGTTGATTTTTTTTAATTTTTATTTTTTGGTTTTTCTAGGTAGGGTCTCACTCTAGCCCGGGCTGACCTGGAATTCACTATGGCGTCTCAGGGTGGTCTCGAACTCACGGTGATCCTCCTACCTCTGCCTCCCGAGTGCTGGGATTAAAGGCGTGCGCCACCACGCCCGGCTCTGTTGTTGATTTTTGAGACAGATTCTCATATAGCCTAGGATGGCCTGGAACTCATTATATAGCTCGAGAACCGCCATGAACTTCTGATCCTCTTGCCTCCACTTCCCAAGTGCTGGAATTACGGGCGCGCACCACCATCCCCAACCTCTCTGCTTCTGCCCTCATATCCACGTTGCTGATGACTCTGAGTCCTTGCTGAGGTGCTTTCTGGACTCTGAGCCAGGCTGGTGGACAGAAATAACAGCAATGCTGCTAAGCAGCCCCCGGCTTTAGGTCAGTGAACTCCGATTTCCATGCAATGGCCTACAGGCCCTCTGGCGGCAACATCCTATGTTCCTGTGACTTGGACTATACTTTTAGTGGCACACATGTTCCTCAGCTGTTGAGCAGAGCTGAAGCTGACATAGCACATATGTGTCTACACACACACGCGTGCGCACACACACACATGCGCACACACCCCTCTTGCTTCCTCTGTCATTCTGCTTTTCATTGCTCTCTCTCTTTGTGGTTTTTGCATGTGCTTGTTTATGGTTTATATGCATATGTGTATCATGTTGTAAGTGTGCAGGCACACATTTGTGTGGTGTATATGCACATGTATGTGACTATGTATAGTCCAGAGGTGTGCCCCTGCATGTCTGGATTTTACATGGGACCTGGGGAATCTGAGTGACAGGGAACCTCCTCCAGAGACGTGCCCCTGCATGTCTGGATTTTACATGGGAACTGGGGAATCTGAGTGACAGAGAACCTCCTCCAGAGACGTGCCCCTGCATGTCTGGATTTTACATGTGTTCTGGGGAATCTGAGTGACAGAGAACCTCCACCAGAGGCGTGCCCCTGCATGTCTGGATTTTACATGGGAACTGGGGAATCTGAGTTACAGAGAACCTCCTCCAGAGACGTGCCCCTGCATGTCTGGATTTTACATGGGAACTGGGGAATCTGAACTTAGGTCCTTATTCTTGTACAACAGTACTTTACTGACTGAGCCATCTCTCCAGCCCCAATTGCTCTCACTTCTGACAGCTGTTTCCATATAGGTAATCTAATTCTCACCCCACATCTGGCCATGTATTCACTATTCTTCAAACAAATCTCTTCCGGTTTCTACTCTTCAATCGGTCTTCCATCCATTTCAGTTACCTAGTGTATCAGCAGAGGTTTTGAAGGACAACAGAGCCAGTAGCATGATCGAGAAGGGGTTTATTATGTGGGATCCTCCAATAGGAGCCAGGAAGTGCAGCAGTGGCTGTCCACATGCTGGGGGTGGGGTGGGGGATGAGAACCTGACAGCTGCTGCCATTGGAAGTGAGGCTCTATTAAAAGACTGTGGGATGAACCCTTGGGGAAAAGGGTCAGAACTAAGTACCTTGTCATAGGGGAGATTTTATTTGATTTATTTAAAACTCTTGAGCCCAGGGGCTGAAGAGATGGCTTAGTGGTTAAGGCACTTGCCTACAAAGCCAAAGGACCTAGTTTCGATTCCCAGGACCCACATAAGTCAGATGCATAAGGTGTCACCTGCTTCTGGAGTTCGTTTGCAGTGGCTGGAGGCCCTGGTACATTAATTCTTCCCCCCCCCCCTCTTTCTCTTAAATAAATAAGGAAAAATAAAATATTTAAAAAAAAATTTAAACTCTGAGCCCATGTATTTCCCCATTAAAATAGGAAATGTTTGGTGAGAGGATAAAGCCATCCCTGTGGGTTCCCTTGTTCTCTTAGGTTTTATTCAAACAGGAAACCAGCATTTGAGGCTAAGGGAAATAAAGGAAAGATCTCCCAACTGAAGGGTCCAGAGCAGACTTCAAATCCTTTGGCGAATTTGCATTCAGGTACTAATTTGCCTTACCAGCTCCACTGTGATGCAAACGGCGGACAGATTTCCCTAGGAGGGACAGAATGGGAGAGGAGGCGTGATCCTGGGAGGAAGTCCTCTTTTGGGAAGGGTGCGCTGCCTTCCCAGGCTGTGTTGAAAAGCCACCTGCTGTATTTTGGTCAAGGTCTTGATTAAGCACCAGATGTGTCTGGAAGAAAGTAATATAGCAAGGTAGTTGCTTAGAAAGCAAAGGCCCAAGACAAGACGTCTCAGTGATTGTCACTGAGTGACTGTCGCCCTCCTAATTCTTTTTTTTTTTTTTTTTAAGGTAGGGTCTTGCTCTAGCCCAGGCTGACCTAGAATTCACTATGTGGTCTCACGGTGGCCTCCAACTCGAGGTGATCCTCCTTCCTCTGCCTTCTGAGCACTGGGATTAGGGCATGTGCCACCATGCCCTGCTCTCCCTCCTAATTCTATAGAATCAGAATGGAAGAAGTTTAGTGATAGAAGGACAGTGTGAGCTGTGGAGAGGAGTTAACAGGCAGGAAAGAGGAATGCTGACACATTTCCTATCTTTAAAAAATATTTATTGGCCAGGAGTGCTGGCACATGCCTTTAATTCCAGCACTCAGGAGGCAAAGGTAGGAGGATCGCCATGAGTTCAAGGCCACCCTGAGACTACATAGTGAATTCCAGTTCAGCCTGAGCTAGAGTGAGACCCTACTTCGAAAAACCAAAAAAAAAAAAAAAAAAAAAATTATTTACCTGAAAGAGAGAGGGAGGGAGGGAGGCAGAGAATGGGTGTGCCAGGGCCTCCAGCCACTGCAAATGAACTCCAGATGCACGTGCCCCCTTGTGTATCTGGCTTATGTGGGTCCTGGGGAATTGAACCTAGGTCCTTTGGCTTTGCAGGCAAACGCCTTAACCACTAAGCCATCTCTCCAACCCCACATTTTTTTTTAATTGAATCATTTTCACAGTGTTTTGAAGGAAGATCATTGTGTGTGTGTGTGTGTGTGTGTGTGCATGCACATTCACACTTGTGCATGTGTGGAGGTCAAAGGAACCATGCTCACCTTTTTGTTGTTTTTGTTGAGACAAGGCTTTTCATTGGGTTGGGGCCCACCAACTTGGCTAGACTTGCTGGCCAGTGAGCCCCAGGGACCTTCTTGTCTCCACCTCCCCACACTGACATTACAAGCCTGTGTCGTGATGCCTGGCTCTTTTCCCATGGGCTCTGGACATTGAACAGAGATCTTCATGCTTGCAAGACAAGCACTGTACCAATTGAGCTGTCTCCCCCAGCCCCGAGGAAGGTAATCCTATGAGGAATCCAGGCTCGTACAGGTGAGTCACCTGTGACAGCTGTCTCTTCTGAGACAGGGCGTCTTGTCTCAGACTGCAATAAGGAGATCCTCAGGGGCTCACAAACCCCTTTATGTTTTCAGGGTGATTCATGGGGGTTCTTACAACGCCACTTCCTGGTTCCCCAAATAGTCTGCCTTCTAGGACTTTCTCAAAAGTAGCCATTTAAACTTCCTGGTCCTCTCACTGAACCCAAATGACATGGTTTTGTGTATAAGAGAGTTGAGCCAGGAAGGAAGGAAAGAAAAGAAGGAAGAGAAGCCAGCAAACTCATTCTGAACAGCACAGAACCGACACGTTTCCCAAACCGACTGAACTGGAACGAAATCAGATCAGCATCTTCCCGGCATGCCTGAGTCAAACCAATATTTCCCTTGGGCCAAGGCCATTGCCAAGAGCAAACAGCACCGAGGGAGCAGGTTCTCCTCGAGGCTGAGAACTTGGCTGGTGGCACCACAGGGCTTAGCCAGCCCAGATGTGGGGGGCTGCTAGAGCCCCTGCCTGGGCCTCCAGTTTGCTATCTGAAAGTGAGGAGGGGGCCACAACAGTTTCATGATGCTCTCAATAAAGCAGGAGAAAACAAGAACAGCGGAAACTTGTATTTTCAGATGTATCTTCGGGGAATCCCTTTGTGGAAAGAAATTAGAGTTGCCCTGAGTGTAACAGCAGGTACAGAGGAAATCGTCGAACTCATAACCACTGGGACTGGCGAGGTGGGTCAGGGGGGAGGGTGTTTGCTACCCAAGAATGAAGACCTGAGTGCAGACCCTCAACACTCATGCAAATGCGGGGATGTGGTGGTCCACACTTGGAACCCCAGCCGGGGAGGTGGAGATCGGCGGGTGTTTAACAGTTAGCTACTCTAGAGGAATTAGTGAACTCTGGTTTCCATGAGGGAGCCTGTCTCCCAAAAAACAAATGATGCTGGGCGTGGTGGCGCATACCTTTAATCCCAGCACTCGGGAGGCAGAGGTAGGAGGATCGCCGTGAGTTCGAGGCCACCCTGAGACTACATAGTGAATTCCAAGTCAGCCTGGACTAGAGTGAAACCCTACCTCGAAAAACCAAAAAACCAAACCAAACAAACAAACAAACAAAAAAACAAATGATGCTGGGTGTGGTGGCGCATGCCTTTAATCCCAGCACTAGAGAGGCAGAGGTAAGAGGATCGCTGTAAGTTAGAGGTCGGCCTGAAACTACAGAGTGAACTCCAGGTCAACCTGGGTCCGAGTGAGACCCTACCTCACACAAAAAAAAATAAAATAAAAAGAAAGAAGAAAGGAAGAAAAGAAAAAGAAAACAGAAAGAAAGAAAGAAAAAACAAATGAGCGAAAAGGTGGAGAGTGGTAGGGGAAGACACTTGATGTTGACCTTGGCCTCCACATGCATGTGCACACATGTAAATTCACATCTACATGTGGCCACACAAATATGCATGTATACACATACACACATTTAAAAATATTTTATATTTATTTATTTATCTGAGAGAGAGAGAGAATGGGCGCGCTGGGGCCTCCAGCCACTGCAAATGAACTCCAGACGCGTGTGCCACCTCGTGCATCTGGCTTATGTGGGTACTAGGGGAATGGAACCTGGGTCCTTTGGTTTTGCAGGCAAGCACCTTAAGTGCTAAGCCATCTCCCAGCCCCCGTACACACAATTTTAAAGTCACTAAAGTGATAACCATCGACAATGTGCTATGTATTTTTCTAAGCTCTTTCTCTATAAAACTCATTTAGTCCTTGCCACCACACTTCTGAGGGTGGTACGCACCATCACTATCTTGAATTTACATTTTGGGAAACTAGGGCACAGGATTAGGTCAATTGCACGAGGTCCTATAGCGATGAGAGGAGGTGTGGGGCTTGGGTCTGGGAGCTCAGACAATGGACTGAACTTGCTTCAGCCATCTGCCCTGTTTCTTAGGCCAGCTGCATCTGTATGCAAGGGACAGTGGTTCAGAAAGGAATAAATCAGAGACCCGGTTCCTGCCTGTGACCTCAGGGCTCTGTGTAGAATTACTGGCCAGGAAGCCAGAACTTTGTGCAGTGGCGAAGCCTGTCTTCTCTCTCCCTAGCTCTGTCCCATCTTGGATGACAGCTTTACTCCCAGAACAGCTCTCTGCATGTGGTTGTAGGGCCAAGTTCTCAGCCTCAGTGTGCAAATGCTGTAACTAGAGGCCGCTCACCTCCCGGCCTCAGGCACACAACTGCAGGCCGCCCACCTCCCGGCCTCAGGCCCATTAGCTTTGTCTCTACTTGGCAACTGGCCGACATTCTGCGAGCAAATGAACTGGTGTACAATCCAGTTTGCCAGGACCGTGTGACTGGCTTTGCTTGTCCAGACCCTTCCCTAGGCTTTCCAAAAGGCTGCGTGGTTCAGATGAGGGGATACGAACTGCAGCACGGGGAAAAGTGATTCACCCACGTGACGCACAGAAGAAATAACTGGGTGTGAGTATGGGTGTGCACGCACCAGTGTGTGTGTGTGGGGGGGGGTCAGACGACAACCTCGGGAGTCAGTCCTCACCTTCCGCCTTGTCTGAGGCAGGGTCTCTGTGTCCTCCACGCAGATGCCAGGCAAGTGCGTGAGGTTCTGGGGAGGCTCCTGGCTCTACCTCCCATCTTGCCACAGGTGTGCTGGAATGCCAATGCTCACTATAACGTATGGCTAGACATGGATTTGGGGGATCTGAACCCCGGTCTTCCTGTGTGCACAACAAGCACTTTATCCATTTTTAAAAATTTATTTGCAAGGAGGCGGGGGTGGGAGAGAGAATGCGCATGCCAGAGCCTTTGGCTGCTGTACACAAATTCCAGACACATGTGCCGCTTCGTGCATCTGGCTTTATGTGGGAATTGGGGAATTGAACCGAGGCCAGAAGGCTTTTCCAGCAAGCGTCTTTAACGCCGAACCATCTCTCCAGCCCTAAAACACATGTTGATGATGAGTATTATTCCAATAAACACGTAATATATTTCTGTCTTTTACGTGTGAGTGACTGTAACAGACAGCTTTAGGTTTGTTGAAATGAACTTCCAGACCAGACAGAGTTAAGAAAAAAGTCAAGTGTTTTTTTTTTTTTTTTTTTTTTTTTTTTTTAGGTAGGGTCAATCACTCTAGCCCAGGCTGACCTGGAATTCACTCTGTATTCTCAGGGTGGCCTCGAACTCATGGAAATCCTCCTACCCCTGCCTCCCGAGTGCTGAGATTAAAGGCGTATGCCACCACGCCTGGCTGGAAACGTTTTATAATGACCAAAAAAAGTTGGCCTTAAAAAAAGGGGCTGGAGAGATGGCTTAGCGGTTAAACGCTTGCCTGTGAAGCCTAAGGACCCCGGTTCAAGGCTCGACTCCCCAGGACCCACGTTAGCCAGATGCACAAGGGGGCGCACGCGTCTGGAGTTCGTTTGCAGTGGCTGGAGGCCCTGGCGCGCCCATTCTCTCTCCCTCTCTCTGCCTCTTTCTCTCTCTGTCTGTCACTCTCAAATAAATAAATAAATAAAATAACAAAAATAAATAAATAAATAAATGTTGGCCTTGCTTTCATAGGCCCACAACAACAAAGCCCCAAGCCGAAAGTCATAAGCCACACACCACACTTCAAGAACTTTAAGTAAAACTAGACATTTTGTATATCTTTAGATTAAAATTTTAACTGTATCACCACACCTTAAGATCTGCTCAGTGACACCTCCTCCAGCCAGGTGGCTGTAGATCTAAACTACAAACTAATAAAACACTGAATATATCGGGGACCACTTATTTTAAACTATCATAGTGACTAATACCCAGTTTTGAATGCAAAGATAATTATCTTTCAAGGTACTTTTAGATTTAAAAAAATAAATTGGGAAAGATAGGTTTGGTGTGTGTGATAAAGTTACTATTTTAAAATTTTAGTTATTAGAGACAGAGAGTGAGAATGGGTGAGCCAGGGCCTCCAGCCACTGCAAACGAACTCCAGATGCACGTACCACCATGTGCATCTGGCTTATGTGGGACCTGGAGAATTGAACCTGGGTCCTGGGCTTCTCAGGCAAGTGCCTTAATCACTAAGCCATCTCTCTAGCCCCAGAAAAATTTATTTTGTGCAAAGAAGAGCCCCATCTTTTTATTAGTGGAAAATCACTTTCTTCCCACCTTAAATAAATAAATGCTACATAGTTGACAAGTGGCTCAGAGGGACGCTGTTTGTGCCTGTCACCCCTCTGGTTCCTCTGCTTCTGCCTTCACTGTGGGGCTTTCCCTCCGCCTCTCAGGCCCTGTGGGATGTCCTGTAGCCACTCACAGCTGGTTCAGGTGGCTTTAATGCTGTCATCATTCTTTCCTTCCGTCCTTCTCTCTCTCTCTCTTTCTTTCTTTCTTTCTTTCTTTCTTTCTTCCTTCCTTTGAAAGTGACAGAGAGAGAAAGAGGCAGATAGAGAGAGAGAGAGAATGGGCGCGCCAGGGCCTCTAGCCACTGCAAACGAACTCCAGACGCGTGCGCCATCTTGTGCATCTGGCTAACGTGGGTCCTGGGGAGTTGAGCCTCGAACCGGGGTCCTTAGGCTTCACAGGAAAACGCTTAACCGCCAAGCCATCTCTCCAGCCCCCATTCTTCTTTTTTTTATTTTTTGTTTTTTTGAAGTAGAGTCTCACTCCAGCTCAGGCTGACCTGGAATTCACTATGTAGTCTCAGGGTGGCCTCAAACTCACGGAGAGCCTCCAACCTCTGCCTCCCGAGTGCTGGGATTAAAGGCGTGAGCCACCACGCCGGGCTTTAATGCTGTCATCATTCTTTAAGGGCCCAGAACCTAAAATCCGAGCACCAAAATGCCCGTCAGTATGGATGGCTACCAGTTCAAGCTAATGTCCTATCCAAACAACTGCTGATAGCTTCTTGGTGACTGCCAAGTGTGATCAACTTGGGCTGTGTGCTTGTGGGATTCATTTTAGGATGCCAGTGGCTTAATGTCAGAGAGATCTGAAGTTCCTCTGATGGGGTGAAGATCACGGACCGGGGATGTTTCTGGATGAGCAAGACACAGATGATGTCAGTGGCTGTAGGGATGTTTCCTTACTCGGCATTTTGTTCTTACAGTCAATATTTTTCTTTTTTTTCAGGCTCTACATGCGGGCATTTGAAGATGGAGTTATTGACCATGTAGTTAGCATGAGTTGGTTGATCTGGCTTCACTTCTATTTCACTTTAATAACTGTTTTGAAACAGGGTTATATGTACGCTGTTGTGGCCTAAATGTCAAATGTCCCCATCACATAGGCTCATGTGCTTGGAAAGGTTGGGGGACTTAGGAAGTAGAGCCTTGTGGGAGGAGGTGAGTCCCAGGTTGCAGGGGCGGGGGGACTTGAATTCTTTTTTTTTTTATTTTTAAAATTTTTTTGTTTGTTTATTTAGTTATTTGAGAGCGACAGAGAGAAGGAGGGAGAGAGAGAGAGAGAGAGAGAGAGAGAGAGAGAATGGGCGTGCCAGAGCTTCCAGCCTCTGCAAACGAACTCCAGATGCGTGAGCCCCCTTGTGCATCTGGCTAACGTGGGTCCTGGGGAATTGAGCCTCGAACCGGGGTCCTTAGGCTTCACAGGCAAGCGCTTAACCGCTAAGCCATCTCTCCAGCCCTTGAATTCTTTTTTTTGTTTGTTTGTTTTGCTTTTTGCTTTTTCGAGGTAGCTCAGGCCGGCCTGGAATTGTCTATGTAGTCTCAGGGTGGCCTCGAACTCACGGCGATCTTCCTACCTCTGCCTCCTGCATGCTGGGGATTAAAGATTAAAGGCGTGCATCACATGCCCGGCTTTGAGGTTTTATAGCAGGACTATTTCTTGTTGCCTCTGCTTTCTGCGTCTGGCTGAAGTGTGGCAAGCTGGCCTGCCAAGCCTTCCTCCACCGTATTGGATTATGTCCCCCTGAAATGTAAGCCCAAACAAATCTTTTCCTTCCTTAAATTGCTGCTGGTCAGGTGTTTGCTCACAGCAAGGAGAAAGTAAGTGGCACAGCCATTTAGTGGCCTCAGACTCCATGCTTCTGCCTCAGCCTCCCAGATGCTAGGATAACAGGTATGTACCACGGAGCCTGGCTAAAGGATGCTCTTTAGAAGTGTGCAACTACGGCTAGGGAGATGGCTTAGTGGTTAAGGTACTTGCCTACAATGCCAAAGGTCCCGGGTTTGATTCCCCAGGACCCACATAAGCCAGATGCACAAGGGGCACATGCATCTGCAGTTTGTTTGCAGAGGCTGAAGTCCCTGGTGTGCCCATTCTTTCTCCCTCTCTCTGCCTCTTTCTCTCTCTCTCTTAAATAAATAAATAAATAAAGTGTCTTAAAAAAAAAAAAAAAAGTAGTGTGAGCCGGCGTGGTGGCACACACCTTTAATCCCAGCACTCGGGAGGCAGAGGTAGGAGGGTCACCGTGAGTCTGAGACCACCCTGAGACTCCATAGTGAATTCCAGGTCAGCCTGGGCTAGAGTCAGACCCTACCTTGAAAAACCAAAAAAAAAAAAAAAAAAAAAAAATGCAGTGTGCAGCCAGTGAATGAACTGTACATTTACAGATTTCTGCGTCCATCGGGACGATCCAGCTTTAGAGCACTTCTATGATCTCCAAAAGTGCCTCTGGTTTCTGTTCGAGTCTCACTTCCTCCTCCCTCCCCAGGCAAAGGCTCCTGGGCTCTCTTTCTCTATAGATTTGCCTTCACTAGAAATGTTATGTAAATGGAACCAAACAGCAAGTCCTCCATTGGTGTCTGGCTTCTTTTAACCTAGTATGATGTTTTTGAGGTTCGTTTTTGTTGTTACACATGTCAATACTTTGTTCTCTTTTTCTTTCCAAATAGTGTATCAGTTCATGGATATACCACATTTTATTTATGTATCCAACAGTGGATGGACATTAGACAATTCCTGCTTTTTTTTTTTTTTTTTTTTTTTTTTTTGGTTTTTTGAGGTAGAGTCTCACTCTAGCCCAGGCTGACCTGGAATTCACTATGTATGCTCAGGGTGGCCTCAAACACACGGCAATCCTCCTACCTCTGCCTCCCGAGGGCTGGGATTAAAAGCATACGCCGCCACGCCCGGCAATTTCTGCTTTTTAAAAGAAAATATTTTATTTATTTCCAAAGACAGAGAAGAGAGAGAGAGAAAGATAGATAGAGAGAACAGGCATGCCAGGGTCTCTAGACGCTGCACATGAATTCCAGATGCATGCACCCCTTTTGTGCATCTGGCTTTATGTGGGTACTGGGGAACCGAACCCAGGTCATTAGGCGTTGCAGACAGGTGCCTTAACTGCTGAGCCATCTCTCCAGCTTCCTACTTTTTGTCTATTGTGAATGATGTTGCTGCAGAGACTTGTGTACAAGACTTTGTGCACACATATGTTTTCCTGTCTCTTGGAAGCTACTTAGGGGTGGAATTTGAGGAACATGTGATAAATTTTTATTTAGCTGTTTGAGTGGGCACCTTTAACGGCTGAGCCATTTCCCTGGCCCTTATGTTTGACTTTGTAAGAAGCCGTCACTGTTTCCTAAGGTTGTTGTGCTAGCTTATTATTCCAGCAATGCACGAGGGTTCCAGTTTCTTCCTATCTTAGCCGATGTCTGGACTTGACAGTCCCTTATGGCCATTTGTGAGTATGTGCTGTGATTTCTCTCTGTTTTTTTTTTTTTTAACGAAAAATATTTCTTTATTTGAGAGATGGAAAGAAGAGGGGGAAGAGAGAGAGAGAGAATGGGTACACCAGGGCCTCCAGCCACTACAAACGAACTCCAGATGCATGCACCACCTTGTGCATCTGGCTTACATGGGTCCTGGGGAATAGAACCTGGGTTCTTTGGCTTTGCAGGCTAAGCCATTTCTCCAGCCCCATCTGTGCTTTTAATTTACTGTTCCTTCATGACAGGCGAGGCTGAGCATCTTTTTGTGTGCTTACTACTTTATTTTGTGAACTGCCAATTCAAATATTTTGAAGATTTCTTTTTAAAAGAACTTTTATTTATTTGAGAAAGAGGCAGAGAGAGAGGGAGAGAGAGAGAGGGAGTGTATGGGTACAACAGGGCCTCCTGTTACTGCAAACAAACTCCAGATGCATGTGCCACTTTGTGCACATGACTTTATGTGGGCACTAGGGAATTAAATCCAGGGCCATCAGGCTTTGCAAGCAAGTGCCTCTAATTGCTGAGCCATCTTTCTAGTCCCCTATTTTGAAGATTTTTAAAAATTTATTTATTTATTTATTTGAGAGAGGCAGAGAATGGGTGCACCAGGGCTTCCAGCCATTGCAAATGAACTCCAGATGCATGCGCCCCCTTGTGCATCTGGCTTTCGTGGGTCATGGAGAATCAAACCTGGGTCCTTAGGCTTCGCAGGCAAATGCCTTAACCTCTAAGCCATCTCTCCAGCCCCTATTTTGAGGATTTTAATTGGGTTGTTCTTTTAGCCATTGAACATTAGGAGCTCTTTATATATTGTGGTACTTCATCAGATGACTCATACATACTTTTTATTTATTTATTTATTTACTTGAGAAAGAAAGGGGTGAGAGAGAGAGAATGGGGCTCCATGGCTTCCTGCCACTGCAAACAAACTCCAGATGCATAAGCCATCTTGTGCATCCGGCTTTATGTGGGTCCTGGGGAATTGAAACAAGGGTCCTTTGGCTTTGCAGGCAAATGCCTTAACCACTGAGCAGTCTCTCCAACCCAACTCATACATAATTTCTTCCTATCTGTAATGTCTTAATGGTGTCCCATGAAGGACAAATTTTAATCTGCTGAAATCCAGTTTATTGATTTTTTTTCTTTTATGGATTGTGTCCTTGATGTCATCTTCAAAAAACATCTTTGCCTAACTCAAAATCAAGGTCAAAGTTTTTCTAATGTCAGTCTTTTATTCAAAACACTTATTATACCATGTTCTACTCACCATGCAGCAGCTGGTAATAAAAGGTAAAAAAGTATAAAAACACTCTCTGTGCCTCAGAGAGCTTTGGCAGGGGTCAGAGGTACACTCAGGGAAGCTTTTAGTTGCTTTTGCAGCAACCAAATGGAAGTTTAATACAAACGGAACTAAAACACATGTGTTTCCATTGTACCTGGAAGTTTACAAGTGGGACTAAATAACACGTGCTTCCATTATATTTGGAAGTTTAATTAACCTCACATAATGTTTTGTAGGGTGATTTTTCTTTCTTTCTTTTTTTTGTTTTTCAAGGTAGGGTTTCACTCTAGCTCAGGTTGACCTGGAATTCACTAAGTAGTCTCAGGGTGGCCTCGAACTCATGGCGATCCTCCTACCTCTGCCTCCAGAGTGTTGGGATTAAAGGTGTGCGCCACCATGCCTGGCTTTGTAGGGTTATTTTTCTAACTGCACGTGTAAATAGTTCATTCCCTTTTTCTCCTAAGTACTATTCTGTATTTATACATCCACCAGCTGTGGATGTGTGGACTATTTCTCAGTTTTGGGGGACAAAAATGAGGGGTGATTAGCTCTTGTAGAGGTGCTTGAGGAGGCAAAGGTCAAGGTGAGTGGATGCTCTGATATGGGATCTCATGGGCGAAGTTCTGGTGGAGTCCTTAGAAGTTTCTAGGAGGGTACTGCTGAGAGAGGGAAAGGTTTCTATTGTCTCAGAAATTAGGCAGTGCTCAATTGATCATTTATCTATCTCTATCTATCATCTATCTATGAGAGACTGGGGGGGGGAAGCAGGAGAGAGAGAGAGAGAGATAGAGAAAGGGCAGTCTAGGACCTCCTGCCATTGCAAACAAACTCCAGAGGCATGCAACACTTTGTACGTCTCGTTTTATGTGGGTACTGGGGAACTGAGCCTGGACGGCAGGCTTTGCCGTCAAGCACCTTTTAGCCACTGCGTCATCTCTCCAGCCCTCCTCAGTGGTTTTCAACTGGAGAGTTCTGTCTCCAGTCTGCTGAGGGTGAGGGGCCACAGCTGTGAGAAACCGGAAGTGCAGTCATCAGTACTTACCGACAGAGGCAGAGGTTGGCTCAATGTTGTTTGCACTGGAATGTCAACACTGGGCACAGTGTGGCTGGAAGGCTTGTTTATTTACCCCCATGACTTTTAGAGCATCAAGGATGGCATTGCTGACATTCCGTGGGCACCCAGTGCTCAGGATTGCTCTGTCTGGAGAGAGGGAGCGATGGCCTGAATCCTTACCCCTTACTGTAAGGTGACTGCGAGGCGTTTGATTACTAGACCTGCATTCAGGTCAGGTATATGAATGGCACTGTGTTCTCCACTTGGCAAGGATGCTTAAAAAAAAAATTGAGACCAGGAGTGGTGGCACAAGCCTTTAATCCCAACACTCAGGAGGCAGAGGTAGGAGGATCACCGTGAGTTCGAGGCCACCCTGAGACTACAGAGTGAATTCCAGGTCAGCCTGGGCTAGAGCGAGACCCTACCTCGGGAAAAAAAAAAAAAAAAGAAAAAAGAAAAGAGGACTGGAGAGGCGGCTTAGTGGTTAAAGTGTTTGCCTGCGAAGCCTAAAGATCTATGTTCAACTCTCCAGGTCCCACGTAAGTCATATGCACAGCAATGCAAGCGTGTAAGGCAGCACATACGCACAAAGGGGGCGTATGTGTCTAGGGTTTGACTGCAGAGGCTGAAGGTCCCGGCGCGCCATTTCTCTCTCTCCATCTTTCACATAAAAAAAAAAGGCCAGTCCATTGGGCTTGCCTAAAAAGAGAGAGAGAGAGAGAGAAAGGGAGGGATGGAGGGAAGAAAAGAGAGAGAGAGAAAAAAAAGCAGAATGGGCATGCCAGGGTTTCTAGCTGCTGCAAAGGAATACAGGATGCATGAGACACCTTGTATATTTGGCTTTACGTGGGAACTGGGGAATTGAACTTGGGTCCTTAGGCTTCACAGGCAAGTGCCTTAGCTGCTAAGCCATCTCTCCAGCCCAAGGATGCTTTTGACTGTGGCATTTACTCAGAGCGAGTCAGGCCCCCAGAGACAGGCCTGAAGAGAAGCCAGCAAGGGAGCATAGCAAAGAGACAGGCTTGCTGGGTTTTGTGCTGGGATCACTCTCTGGCTTCAAAAGGAAACCAGTATGCCCTGAAATCAAGAGGCATCAACATTGCCTTGTATTTAATGTGTGGCCCAAGACAATTTTTTTTTTATGACAGTGAGAACGAGTGAGAGAGAGAGGGAAAAAAAAAAACTGACGTGACAATGTCTCCAGACACTTAAACTCCAGACGTGTGCGACACCCTGTGCACACGTGCAACCTTGCACATGCATCACCTTGTGTGTCTGGCTTATGTGGGATCTGGAGAGACGAACATGGGTCCTTAGGCTTCACACGCAAGTGCCTTAACTGCTAAGCCATCTCTCTGAGCCCCCAAGATGATTCTTCATCCAATGTGTCCAAGAGAGGCCAAAGGATTGTATACCCCTCATCTGGAGCTTATTAGAATCTCACTGGGGAAGTAGTTGGTGGTGGAGTATTTGCCTGGCATGCATAAGGCCCTGGTTCAACGTTTAGCACCCAAGTTGGGGACAGAATGTAAAGTCCCACCCAGAAAGTACAGAAGACACACGTGTTAGCATGGAAGAAAACCTATGTTTTCTGAAATACTTAGGGGACCTGCAACACTTTGAGGTTGGCACTGCCCTGTGTTTCCGAGTCTGTGGTGGTTTGAATAGAATAGATGGCCCCCAATATATTCTGTTGTTTATTTGTTTGTAGTTTGCATCTCTAGCCATCTGGCTGGAGGCAATGCCATTGTGTGGATCTTAAGGTATGGTGGTGGGTTTGAGATTTCAATCGAAAGATATGCAAAGTGTGCCTAGCTGGAGTTCCTGAAGTGTGCTCTGGCTTTTGACCTTTAGGCTTGTGCTCCTCTCTCTCTCTGCTTTGGCCTGTGAAAGCAGGCCAGTTTCTTCTGCCATTATGGAACTTCCCCTGGATCTGTAAGCTCCAATAAATCCCTTCCTCCATAACTGCCTGGGCTGGAAGTTCATCTCAGCGAACCTGAAGCTGACTGCTACAGAGTCCTTTCCCAACCACCTGGGCATGTGGTCATCCAGGCTCTGTCTAATAAGTCCAGGGACAGAAAGCCAAGGTCAGTTGGCAGATGGAGGACAAGGCGGGTGAGGCAAGTGAGTGGGCATAAGTGGATAAATCACTGTGTTTCTATTGGTGAGGGCAAGCTGGCTGTTGGGGTGCCCCCAACCTTAAAGAAATTTTTATTTAATATATTAATATGTTTTAAAAATATTATATTATTTATTATTAATATATTTTCTATTTAAAATATTTTATTTAATTATTTGCAAGGGGAGAGGATGTGTGTGCTAGGGCCACCCCCTTTTTTTCTGCCACTGCAAACCAACTCCAGATGCATGTGCCACTTTGTGAATCTGCCTTTATGTGGGTCCTGGGGAATTGAACCCAGGCCATCAGGTTTTGCAAACAAACACCTTAACTGTTGAGCCATCTTTCCAACCCTGTAATGCTCCTCTAAAACAAACTGGCTGCTTACAAGGTTTAGAGGAAACATGACCACTTTGGTATGGCCACTTAGTGTTGTTATTCCACAGCCTGGTGCCTTCAGAAAATGAAGTCTTGGGCTGGTGGGGTTGCCTAGTGGTTAAGAAGCTTGCCTGCAAAGCCAAAGGACTCAGGTTTGATTCCCCAGGACCCACATGAGCCAGACGAACAAGGTGGCACATGCATCTGGAGTTTGTTTGCAATGGCTGGAGGTCCTGGCATGCCCATTCCCTATCTGTCTCTCTCTCTTTCTCTCTCAAATAAATAAAATATTAAAAAAAGAAAATGAGGGCTGGAGAAATGGTTTAGCGGTTAAGGTGCTTGTCTGAGAAACTTAAGGATCCAGGTTTGATTCTCCAGGTCCCACGTAAGCCAGATGCACATGGTGGCACATGCATCTGGAGTTTGTTTGCAGTGGCTAGAGGCCCTGGTACACACACACACACACTCTCTCTCTCTCTAATAAATAAATTAAGTAAATAAAATCTTTAGAAAATAAAAAGAAAATGAACTTTTGCTATCTGCAAGTACACGTAATGCAAATGAGTTGTCATCCGTTATTATCTAAAATGCCACATGCTCTATTTTCTGCACTATCAATGACACTTCACATGTGTCAGAATCACCTGGAGTCCTCAGTGCAGACTGTGAGGTCCCGCTGGGGTGTCTAACTCATGGCCTTTGGGCCCCGTGCAGCTCAGTATACCTGAGGATGGCCCAACAGAAAACTGTAAACCTACTAAGAACACATTATGCCGGGCATGGTGGCGCACGCCTTTAATCCCAGCACTCAGGAGGCAGAGGTAGGAGGATCACTGTGAGTTTGAGGCTGCCCTGAGACTACATAGTGAATTCCAGGTCAGCCTGGGCTAGTGAGACCCTACCTCGAAAAAACAAGAAAAAGAAAACACATTGTGCAACTTGATTACATGGTTCTCAAGTGCAAACGTTATAGATGATAATGTGGATCGGAGAAGCCAAAAGGTTGGCCACCCATGGAGAGGGCGTGAACTGACAGTTCTCATTTCTAGTGTCTCCCAGGTAATGCTAAACGTGCATTGTTCGGGTGAGTAGCTTCACAGGCATTTTAGACTTGCGGGAGCCGTCTAGTCTTCACTTGATAGAGTGCAAAAATGATCTGTAATATAAAGTCAAGCTTCAGCAACACACAGCCAAGAATTCCAAAGTACTTGAGACAAGATAAATACAGAAGCAATCTAACGTTTCCTGTGCCCGTCAATTTCAGACGCTTGTGTTCCAAACTACATGCAGTTGCTACAAAGCAATGCAATTGTCTTCCTTTCCCATTTTCCACATCTCTGCCAATCCTTGGTGGACCATATGATGCTGTAGGGTTTTTTTTTGGGGGGGGGAGGGGGACAGGGTTTCACTCTAGCCTAAACACCTAGAACTCATTCTGTAGACCAGGCTGCCCTTGAACTCGTGGCAGTCTTCCAACCTCAGCCTCCTGAGTGTTGGGATTCTAAGCCTGTTACCACAGACAACTGCAGTTTTTTGGTTTTTGAGTCTCACGTGGCTAAGGCTGACTCCAAACTTGCTATTAGCTGAAGATGACTTGGGACTCCCCATTCTCCTGCCTCCACTTCCCGAGTGCTAGGGTCACAGTTGTGTGACACCAACTATGTATGATCCCAGCTGCCTACTGGCTGATAACTGTCCATAAAGCCAAGGCAGTGAGTAGTATGTGGGCTGAATTGAACTGTGTGACAACCTTTTGGTCACATTCGCACCTTCACTACCGTGTGGGCTCAAACCCTACAAAGATCTGTTAATCCCTGACATCACCTACGTCATTGATGCAGCAAAGGACACGCATGGGGATTCCCTTTGGCACAGGTCCTGCCTGTGGGAGCTGCTCACATTGGAGCAGTTTATTCTGCTCTTTCTGGTGCCACTATGTCTAAAGCCCACCTGCACCCTGCTGGGTAATGGCAGCTCCCTCCTGGTGGAAACCACGCCTGCACGTTACACCTTTGCGTAGGAACAGAGTTCACCTCATTAGAGCATCTTGCCTGTCTGACTCCTTTTCACTTATAAAAAAACAGACTTGAGGCTGGAGAAATGGTTCAGTAGTTAAAGGAACTTGCTTGCAGAGACAGAAGGCCTGGGTTTGATTCCCCAGAACCCATGTAAAGCCAGATGCACAAAGTGGTGCATGCATTTGGAGTTTGTTTGCAGTGGCTACAGGCCCTGGCATACTTGTTTCTTCTTTCTCTTTGTTTACAAATAAAAAAAAAAATATTTTTTTAAAAATAGGCTTCTCAGGGCTGGCGAGATGGTTCAGCAGTTAAGGCACTTGCCTGCAAAGCCTAAGGACCCAGGTTCGATTCCCCAGCACCCACGTAAAGTCAGAGGCATGAAGTGGCATATGCATCTGGAGCTCATTTACAGTGGCTGGAGGATCAGGCATGCTCATTTTCTCTCTTTGTTTACAAATAAATAATAAAGGCTTCTCTCTAGTGGTCTTACAAAAAAACCACAGAGACTTTGGATGTCATTTTGTAATAAAAAATTTATTGAGATGATGTAATTATAGGCTTTTCTTTAAAAATTATTTGCAACTCACTGGCCCTGAGAAAAGGCATTTTTTTGTTTTTTTCTTTTTTTTGTTACATTCATTTGATTCAGTCCCTTATAAACCCCACACCTCATAAACAAGAGATTAGAAATTAAACAAAAAGGATTCATTCTAGATCCGTCCTGGTTTGCAGGTTGGTGCAGTCGCAGTCGCAGAAGGGATCTTCAAGAACGTTCACTTGGCGTGCGTGAGAGATTCAGGGAGCTTGCGGTTGTGGCGATGCAGATGGGGCAGAAAGAATCTTGGGTTAGTCCTCGGTCGTTTTTGGCCAGGCAGAGATTACTGGGTGTCCCCCCCCCGCAACCCCAACGGGCTTCCTTGTGTCACTCCTTTCTGTCCAAATTTCTGCTCAGACGAACAGGCCGAGAGAATGAACAGCAGTTCTAACTAGCACCAGATGACCGGGCAGAAAAACCTGCCCTTTGTTCTTTGCCCTTCCAACACTTTTCCGTTTCCTGGCTGGGAGCGGGTCAAGAGGGGATCTGGGTCCCAGTCTTACATCTGTTTCTGCCATGCTATCTGACCCCTGGGCAAATGACACTACTTCTCGGGTTCTCTTCCTGCCAAAGGTGGTTAATGTGTCAAACGTGGGTTCAGGGTTGGGGCCCAGACAGTGGAAGAGCAAGCAACGGTCACTCACTCATTCCAGTAAAGCCTCGCACCACCATTTAGGTTTCGCCTAGCATGTGACATTCTCACTGGGACAAGGCATCAGTGTAAAAAGACATCGGATCGGAGGATTCTAAATGTACTGTGGACAGGAAAAACAAAACAAACAAAACCAACCCATCGGCCTGCACTGCGCTTTTCTTGTGGGGGACCCCCTCCCCAAACGTTGTGGGACATCTGTGCCGCTGCCTTGGGCCAGCCCGTATTGCTATGGATCAGGATTGGAGCTGTTAGCTTCAACATCTACCCAGTTTCCGTTGTTTTCTTCCGATGGAGACCTGGAGGTAGCCTGGCCAGTAAGTCAGGCTATACGGCAGGGCACCCATCCGTCACCTAGCAATGTTCTTCTGCACATTCCTGACTGTGTCGTTTGTGAGCCAACAATTCCCGCAGTGGCCACGGGGAAAGGCCAACTGTTCTGATTGCTCTGTGAGCTTTTAGTTTGGAATTTTTTCCTCACCTCTCAAGCTTAAAGTTGAGTGACGGAGACTTGTGCTGGATGGATCCCCTGGGCGGGGTACGAAAGTGGTGCCTCCTCAAGGTTTGAGAATTGAGTATGAACGCGAGGACAAGGCACCCCCTGGTGAAGCGCCACCCACATCTCCCAAAGAACAAACAGGGAAGACTTGCATTTAAGAGAGTGAACAGAAAATCATTATGGTTAATATCTGGATGAGAAATAAAGATGACACAGGATTTAGCATCTCTAAGAGGCTGATGCCGTCTTTCTATATCTTACACACTCTCAAAGCTTGTAATACAGGAACCCTTAGAGATAAAGGGAACATCTCTGTAATTCACCTGTAAGATTCTTTGGATAGTAAGAGACTGAGTTGTTATAGGAGAGTAAATTGGCCAAAACGAGGTCCTGGTCTCCCATTTGATATTCATACAAAGGACCTCAATTAAAAAAAATAAACCCAATCTTTCTCTCTAGCTCTTAAACCCAGTGGCTTGCCTAAGCACACCAAGTATTTGGTTTAATCTTCCCATGTGAGATACAGTACCCGTCATCTTGAAGGCTGAAAAATGTCACCTGAACATGCTTTGAAGACACCTGCAGCACACTCAAGCCGACCCAGATCACACCTCACCCCGAAGGTCACTGACCTCCCTGAAGGCAGAATAGGGGTGTCTTGGAACAGCAAGAGCAGGCTGGTTCTGCAGGGAGCCTACCTGCGGCTGGCTAAGAGGCAGGGCTGGAGCAAGACCAAAGGGCCCCGATCAGCTCATTTCCAGTGTCTCAACCATAGTCCATCGGTTTGCCTGCAGGCTGGTGTCCTGGTGAGTAAGGCCCAGGGAGAACTCTGAGCGGCTCCAACCCCTGCGGAGCCCACGCAGCTCAGAAGTGGCTGGTGGACAGCCCTGTTTAGCCAGCTTCACCTGAGACCTACTGCTGTCTGAGCACAGACCTCCCCGGAAGGCTGGGAGATGCTCACCTACCGGTGTAGAGGAAACAGAGACCAAGGAAGGGGGGTGGGTGCTCTGCAAGGCACACCTCATCTTCTCGGCATAAAAGACTCGGCTCCAAAGCTTGCTGTCTGCAACTACAGTGGATGTAGAAAAGGGTGGTGGTGGTGGGGGGTGGATTGAAAATGACTGTCTAAAAAGCTGTGGTCAGAAATACTAAAGGGATAGATAGCGCTGTGTTGAGGTGAAAAGCCATGAACGGCCGTTCCTGGAACGCGGCAATGACGGGATCCAGGAGTTTCTGGTCTCCCGGGCTGTGAGCATGCTCCGGGCTCCTCTCTTGTAAGTGTTCACTGTGGAACAGGAAACTTAAAAAAGGCTAGGGAGGGGGGTGGGTGGTGTCTAGTGAGGGCATGAAAGGGGACCACAAGAGGGTTTTGCTTTCTTGCTAGTCCAAATAACCTTTTCCAGCAGAAAAAACCAGCTCCCACTGCAGCTCTGTTTCTCCGCGTCTCCGGCCTGCCAGGCCTGGGCGGTCTTTCCGCATTTTCCACTTTGCGGCACTTGTGAGCTAATCCCAGGTTGCCGGGACCTTCCAAACAGCTTGGCCAGCCTCTGTCTTATCTTATGCCTTGCTCTCCCAGCCATCTGAGAGAGAGCCTACTGGAGAGGCACTGATCTTTCTGGAACAGAGCAGCACCTGGGTGGTTTCTGGCTTCTCTCCGGTGAGTTGCCAAGTAGTGGGACGGGAATCTGACTTTAGACTGCCAGCCAGAGCAGTGGGGTCACTCGTGTTTAGGTGCCAGTATTGCCCAAGACTCTCTCCAAGAGGCTGCGCTCTGCTGAAGGGCATGGGAAAGAGGAACCGTGAAAGCAGCAAGGAAGGACACAGGAGTCTGGAAAGGAAAGAGAATGGGGGGGGGGGCGGGGAGAAAGCTCTTCTTTTCACATAATCGTTTTTAAAAACATTTTTTTTCTTTTGCAGCCAAAACCCAACTACAACAGGAACAAACCTGATCACATGATAGGAAAAAGAGGTATTCTCTTTCCTGACCAGCTGAGCTGGTCTTTGTGAGATTTGCAAAAAATATATATATATATATAATAGATATATTTCCATAGGAAAACAACATCTGATGTCTTCCCCTGTATGGACAATGAAAAAGGCAAGCTGCATGTTCTAAAAAAAAAACAAAGACAGACACCATGAGACTAACAGTAGGTGCAGGGTGAGGGTGAGGGGTCACAGATGGGGAGATCCCCAAGGAGAAGGACATGTGACGCTGGAGTCTCGGGCTCGTGACCTCCGCCGGAATCCCAGCCCCGCCTTTGCTGGGTGGTTTGTCTAAGGTGCTCTGGGTCCCTCTTGGTGTGCAAGAGAAGTACGTGTTCCTGCCATTTCTGTTTCTCTTCCTCTATAGCCGTTCCCAGCCTGCCCGCTCCACGCCTCCAGCGAGCCAGGCGGACAGGTTCCCTCGAAGCCAGCCAGCGAGGAGGCAGTGGGTCCCTTCAGCATTCGTCTTCTTGGTATATTTGTTCATCCAGCTCCTGGGACTCGAGGTGCTCCAGACGGTCTGTTCGGCCACTCATGATTTCATCAGGCGTCTTCATGAACCTTTGGGACAGGAAATGGAATACTTAAGAGCTTCCACGCTGCACTCCAACCCATAAAGTAATATATACACAGAGCCATTAACCCCAAACACAAGCATTACCTTAGTGCAAATTAGGAAAGAGTGCCTTTTCTCCACCTGCCTAGAAAGTGCCAGAATGACTACAAAATGTCTTGGGTGACTATGAGGAAGACAGCCCCCTTGGATGCTATGAAGCGTGCGACTAAAGTCCCATACCAACCTAAATGTCCCTCCCCCGGCCTCGCCCCACCCCGCCCACTGATGGGGCATCGATCACTTACCCTGCGTTTCTTAGTTTTAGAGTTACATTTTTACAAAGCCCCACATTTAATACATTCCACACTGTAGCTCAGGGAAAGATACTTGAAGCTTGAATTTAGCTTGGAAGGATACAGTGCAATGAGAACTGGATAATTTTAATAACTGAGCACGTAAGTTAGAACTGTTTGAAAAATAGGAAGACAAAAGCCCGGTGTGGTGGCGCACGCCTTTAATCCCAGAGGCAGAGGTAGGAGGATTGCCATGAGTTCAAGGCTACGCTGAGACTACATAGTGAATTCCAGGTCAGCTTGGGCTAGAGTGAGACCCTACCTCGAAAAAAATTTAAAAAAAAATGAAAAGAAAAATAGGAAGACAAAAGAATCTTTTTCGCTGTTTTCACTGGTCTGCCCTAAAAGCTAACAATGAACTCTCATGAACCTGCCTTTCTTCCTTTGTAACCAGAGCATACGGCAAGCATCCCCTTTGTTCAGTAGGCTCACTTAGAGCAGCGTCAGGGGCGTGCTGTGACCATCACATGGCTCAGGAAGGGGGCCTGGTTCACACGTCCTGGCCTCCTACGCGACCTTCTGCAGCCAACTGTATCTGCGCTTTTCCTTTTCCTAGGCTCTGCTGTGCTCCAGACTGACTACCTGAAACCACACCTCTCATCATTCCATGCTCAGAAGCCCTGGTGTCCAAAGACGGAGTCTTTGGGGGCTGGAGAGATGGCTTAGCAGTTAAGGCACTTACCTGTAATGCCAAAGGACCCAGGTTCTATTCCCCAGGACCCACATAAGCCAGATGCACAAGGTGGTGCATGCGTCTGGAGTTCATTTGCAGTGGCTGGATGCCCTAGCATGCCCGTTCTCTCTGCCTCTTTTTCTCTCTCAAATAAATGAATAAAAATAAAAATATTTTTAAAAGAAGATGAAGTCTTTGCCTGTTGGGGCCTTCTCCATCAGTACTCCGTGGCTTATGACTTCCTGCAAATCTTTAGCTTGTTATTCTGGAAACTTCTTAACTCTTTACACTACTCTCTTTGCATTCTGCTCTTCCATCAGAGGGATCCAAGCCAGGCTTGGATGCTTACACCTTTAACCCTAACTCTTGGGAGGCTGAGGTAGGAAGATAGCTGTGAGTTTGGGACCAGCCCAGGTTACAGAGTGAGTTCCAGAATAGCTGGGGCTAGAGTGAGACCCTGTCTCCAAAAAAAAAAAAAAAAAAGGTGTATGAATATGTGTGTGGAGGAGGCGGGGTGGGAAGACGGCTCAGCAATTAAAGGCACTTGCTTGCAAGGCCTGACAGCCTGAGTTCAATTCCTCAGCCACACACATAAACTGGACATAAAAAATGTGGTGTAAGTGTCTGGTGTTCATTTGTGGCAGTGTGCACATACACACGCACACATATGTACAAACAGATAAATATAAATTGTAAAAAAAAAAAAAAAGGTGCTCAATGGTACCATGGTATAGTTCGGTCTACCTGCCCCAAGCACCTAATGATCTTGTAGGATATCCGCCATGCCCACCTCACTGGCTTATAGCCGGGTCTTGTACCAACCAAGAGCCACCGCTATAATATGTTTACCTTTCAAAACTCACTTCCTTAAAAATGACTAATTGTTCTCTCATTATTAGCACTATTCTCTTGTAAAGAATCTTTTAAGTCTGTGAACTTTCCAGGTGCTAGTGTCTGGCAGTGGCTGGATGCCCTAGCATGCCTGTTCTCTCTGCCTCTTTTTCTCTCTCAAATAAATGAATAAAAATAAAAATATTTTTAAAAGAAGATGAAGTCTTTGCCTGTTGGGGCCTTCTCCATCAGTACTCCGTGGCTTATGACTTCCTGCAAATCTTTAGCTTGTTATTCTGGAAACTTCTTAACTCTTTACACTACTCTCTTTGCATTCTGCTCTTCCATCAGAGGGATCCAAGCCAGGCTTGGATGCTTACACCTTTAACCCTAACTCTTGGAGGCTGAGGTAGGAAGATAGCTGTGAGTTTGGGACCAGCCCAGGTTACAGAGTGAGTTCCAGAATAGCTGGGCTAGAGTGAGACCCTACCTCGAAAACCCCCTCCCCCCCAAAAAAGAGGCAAATAGAGAGAGAGAGAGAGAGAGAGAGAGAAAAAAAAAAAAAAAAGTTGTTGGGTGCTGGAGAGATGGCTTAGTGGTTAAGGCTCTTGCCTATGAAGCCCTAGGCCACATTGTGTATCTGGCTTTATGTGGTTACTGGGGAATTGAACCTGGGTCCTTAGGCTTTGCTGGCAAGCACCTTAACCACTAAGCCATCTCTCCAGCCCTGTATTGTTTTTTTATTTTTTGAAGCAAGGTCTCACTTTAGCCCAGGCTGACCCAGAACCCACTATGTGGCCTAGGATGTTCTTGGACTCGTGGTGATCTTCCTACCCCAGCCTGGGTTAAAGGCGTGCGCCGCCATGCCCAGCTCACTCGTGGTGATCTCCCTACCCCAGCCTGGGTAGAGGCAAGTGCCACCATGCTCAGCTTACTCGTGGTGATCTTCCTACCCCAGCCTGGGTTAAAGGCGTGCGCCACCATGCCCAGCTCACTCGTGGTGATCTCCCTACCCCAGCCTGGGTTAAAGGCATGTGCCATGAAGCCCTAGGACCCAGGTTCAATTCCCTAGTAAGCATGTAAGTCATATGCACAAGGTGGTGCATGCGTCTGGAGTTCATTTGCAGTGGCTAGAGGCCTGGTGTACCCATCTCTCTCTCCTTCTCACATAAATAAAAGTAATTGTGTCGGGTGTGATGGTGATGCACATCTTTAATCCCAGCACTCGGGATGCAGAGGTAGGAGGATTGCCATGAGTTCAAGGCCAGCCTGAGACTACATAGTGAATTCCAGGTCAGCCTGAGCTACAGTGGGACCCTACCTCAAAAAACCAAAAAAAAAAAAAAAGTTGTTGGGTGCTGGAGAGATGGCTTAGTGGTTAAGGCTCTTGCCTATGAAGCCCTAGGACCCAGGTTCAATTCCCTAGTAAGCATGTAAGTCATATGCACAAGGTGGTGCATGCGTCTGGAGTTCATTTGCAGTGGCTAGAGGCCTGGTGTACCCATCTCTCTCTCCTTCTCACATAAATAAAAGTAATTGTGTCGGGTGTGATGGTGATGCACATCTTTAATCCCAGCACTCGGGATGCAGAGGTAGGAGGATTGCTATGAGTTCGAGGCCACTCTGAGACTATATATTGAATAGTGGATTCCAGGTCAGCCTGAGCTACAGTGGGACCCTACCTCAAAAAACCAAAAAAAAAAAAAAAAAAAAAAAAAAAAAAAGCACAAAGACACAATGAAATACCTCAGAAAAGGCGCTGGGGCGCTGCACAAATAGAACCTCTTCAGCCTTTCCATGTGGCTTCTCTGACCTTTCCCTTGGGCCCGCTGCCTTTTACATCCGCTGTGGCAAGGTCCCCCTGTGACAGCCACCCTTTGTGGCAGGTGACAGCTCTCCTGTTGTCACATCACTGCAACCATCCTCAGTTCCTTCCCCCAAGGCTATTCCCAGCGGTGCCCTGGTGGTTCCTGCCTGCCCCTCTCTTCTGGGTCCCCCTTCACTCCTGAGCCACACACAGTCTTTTTTAGTGCAATGCTCCACGTCTCCACCCCATCTGTCCCTCTTTCTGTCCTGTCTGCCCACATCTATGATATCGGAACACGGACTGGCTGACCTCACATACTGTGTGTCAAGGGTCCACTTCTGCCTTTCCTAAGTTGTCCTTTAGACTGGTTCTTTTCTTCTAACTCTGGGAATTGCTGTCTTGGTAAGTTTAAGTGGCAGAAAACCATTAGCTGTGGGGAATTCTGGACACAGTGGCTTTTATCCTTTTCTGACTGTGACGCATTGTGAGAAATACAACATGGGGCGAAGCCTGCCAGGTCAGGTTCGACCCCCCAGGACCCACATAAAGCCAGATGCACACAGTGGCACATGTGTCTGGAGTTTGTTTCCTGTGGCAAGAGGCTCTGGAGCCCCCATACACATTCTCTTCCCTTCTCCTCCTACTTTGAAAATGTGGGGGCTGGGGAGAGGGGAGCAATCAAACGTCTCACACTGTTTCCTTGCAAGGTGGATGTTTTACCGTCAGCATGACCTTTCCATGTAGAAATGGACTTCTGTGAACAAGGGAGTTTCCAACTAAGTGGATCAGAACGGACACTTCTCTCTCTTTGATATTTTCAGCTCCACCTTATTCTGTATTTCATTAAAAAGTACCTGTTGGGGCCGGGTGTGGTGGCGCACGCCTTTCATCCCAGCACTCGGGATGCAGAGGTAGGAGGATCACCACCCTGAGACTCCATAGTGAATTCCAGGTCAGCCTGAGCTACAGTGGGACCCTACCCTCAAAAAACCAAAAAAAAAAAAAAAAAAAAAGTTGTTGGGTGCTGGAGAGATGGCTTAGTGGTTAAGGCTCTTGCCTATGAAGCCCTAGGACCCAGGTTCAATTCCCTAGTAAGCATGTAAGTCATATGCACAAGGTGGTGCATGTGCCTGGAGTTCATTTGCAGTGGCTAGAGGCCCTGGTGTACCCATCTCTCTCTCCTTCTCACATAAATAAAAGTAATTGTGTCGGGTGTGATGGTGATGCACATCTTTAATCCCAGCACACGGTAGGCAGAGGTAGGAGGATTGCTATGAGTTCGAGGCCACTCTGAGACTATATATTGAATAGTGGATTCCAGGTCAGCCTGGGCTAGCGTGAGACCTTACCTCAAAAAGCCAAATAGACAGCCAACCAAAGAAATAAAAAGTAGTTGTTAATGACCAATTAACCTATGTCATGACTCGCTCCAGGTCACTACCTGCAGATTGATGAACACCGGTTCAGACAGTAGCTCACAGGGTAGGTGACCTGGAAGTCCAGCATTAGTTCCTCATTTTACGTTGACAATGGTTATTCACAGCTCCCTGTAATGCCGCCAGCCTTCAATGCCAGATAAGCTATTTGGTGCCCGTGTTATTTTAGAGGTGAGTCAGGTTGTGTTTTTTTAGCTTTGGCTTCCGTACAGGACAGACATAAGTCAAAAAAAAAAAAAATTCTTTTTCTTTTTCTTAAATCCTAACAAACAGCACCTGGTTTCCAATTTGTGATGTCTGCAGTAATGGCTTTGGGTCTGTGACAGGCAAGTCAGTGCTCTCAATAGTCTCCCCCTCCCTTATGTAAAGAAAATCACATCCTCCCAAAAGAAGGAAAGGAGAAGAGGAGGGGCGCTACCTGAACAAAAGCCTTTGTCCTGGCTCCTTCCTGATAATGTTTAGCTTGTAGTAGTGGCGCAGGGCTCTGGACATTTTCTCATAGGTCATGTTTGTTCTGTTCTGTTTGTTCAAAGGAGGAAGAGAGAGAGAGAGAGAGAAAAAAAAAAAAAGCACAAAGACACAATGAAATACCTCAGAAAAGGCGCTGGGGCGGCTGCACAAATAGAACCTCTTCAGCCTTTCCATGTGGCTTCTCTGACCCTTTCCTTGGGCCCGCTGCCTTTTACATCCGCTGTGGCCAAGGTCCCCCTGTGACAGCCACCCTTTGTGGCAGGTGACAGCTCTCCTGTTGTCACATTCACTGCAACCATCCTCAGTTCCTTCCCCCAAGGCTATTCCCAGCGGTGCCCTGGTGGTTCCTGCCTGCCCCCTCTCTTCTGGGTCCCCCTTCACTCCTGAGCCACACACAGTCTTTTTTAGTGCAATGCTCCCCCCCCCCCAAGCTTGTCTCTGGTCTGTCCTTGCTGTTGTTTAAATTCCGTCACAGCAGCAGGAATACAGCGGTTCTGCACCCCAGGGGTTGTGGCATGATGGGAGACGTACAGAGAGGGTTTCCTAGTGACTCACACGCGGGGTCTGTCATGGTGTCTTGCCATATTTGGTCCTGGCCTACAGCAGGTCCTCCTCCTTGGCTGACTCCCTGGCCTTCACCCAGCGGGGCTGGGCTGTGCTATCTTCTGCCCCCTGATATGGCCTTAGATCCATCTGCCATCTGGCCCTGACCACGCTAACCTTCTCCTTTATCCTTACCACAAAAAGACTTTGTGTTTTGATTTCCCTTTGGTCCCCCTTCTCCTCCTACTTTGAAAATGTGGGGGCTGGGGAGAGGGGAGCAATCAAACGTCTCACACTGTTTCCTTGCAAGGTGGATGTTTTACCGTCAGCATGTCCTTTCCATGTAGAAATGGACTTCTGTGAACAAGGGAGTTTCCAACTGAGCGGACCAGAACGGACACTTCCTAAAGCTTCCCAGTGAGTCATAGAGCTCTTAGCACTTCCTGTTCCCCGGTTCCCAATGGCAGCAAGGGTAGCAGAACCAGGTCAAGGGGGGGGGGCGGTGGCCACACTGGATACTTATAAGGCAGTCCACTGAATGGGGCGATGGTGACTTAGTGGGAGCAGGGGAGATGTCACACGTGGAAGGAGGCATCCTTAATTATTTCCTTCCATTGTAACTAACCAACTGTTTACAAGCCGCATAATCCTGGGTGGAGTTAGGAGACCAGGCAATGACCCCATGCACCCCCCCAGCACCAGTTTTCCTAGCCAGGATCTGGTTCCCTTGGTTACCTTATGATTACCCCACAGTCGAGCCAGTCCGTTGGGATCCACTATCCGGAAGATTTTGGATTCTTTGTCCTCCCATCGGATGAAGTTTTCGTACCGACTGTCAGACAGTAACTGATAGACGTAATCCCAAAGTAGTCTACAGTCTGCAGAGGAAAAGGGAGGAAGAGCTTTTGCAGGGAGAGTAAAAAACAAAAAAACAAACAAACAAACAAAAAAACACAACAACAAAAAAGGAGCTTGTGGACTGGAGAGATGGCTTAGTGGCTAAAGCATTTGCCTGCAAAGCCTAAGGCATAAGCCAGATGCACGAGGTGGCACATGCGTCTAGATGCAGTGGCTAGAGGCCCTGGTACGCCCATTCTCTCTCTCTCTCTCTCTCTCTCTCTCTCTCTGCCTCTTCCTCTCTCTTAAATAAATACATAAATAAAATATTCAAAAAAATGAGTTTGTAACCACAAGTTTGGTCTCTTTTGGACTTATTGTCTAACCTGAGGAAACTCAGGTGCAGAGAGAGCAGGTAAGATCCCATTGAAGAAGTGTGACCATTCACCAGTGGAGGCTTAGAGCCCATCAGAGCCAGCCACTTTGGATGAGGGTGCTCCAGGAAAGAGGGAATCTTGACATTCCAACAAGAGTGGGTGATAAGGGCTGTAGAGATGGCTTAGCGGTTAAGGTGCTTGCCTGTAAAACCTAAGGTCCAAGGTTCGATTCCCCAGGGACCCACGTGAGCCAGATGCACATGGTGGGTGCGTGCGCCTGGAGTTTGTTTGCAGTGCCTGGAGGCCCTGGCAAGCTCATTTCTCTCTCACAAGCAGTCTAGGACAACTGGCAAGAGAGTCTTGACATTCCAACAAGAGTGGGTGATAAGGGGCTGTAGAGATGGCTTAGCGGTTAAGGTGCTTGCCTGTAAAACCTAAGGTCCAAGGTTCGATTCCCCAGGACCCACGTGAGCCAGATGCACATGGTGGTGCGTGCGCCTGGAGTTTGTTTGCAGTGCCTGGAGGCCCTGGCAAGCTCATTTTCTCTCTCCCTAAAATACATAAATAAATAAAAATAAAATATATATTTTTTAAAAAGAGTGGTGTGGTAAAAACAAGGTCATTCTGGTGGGAGATGCTGGATTGACAGAGAGGCGGACCAGGGTAGGGTGTAAAGAGAACACGGGGCTGGGGAGATGGCACTTGCTAACAAAACCTGCTGGCCTGGGTCTTATTCCCCAGTACACACATAAAGCCCGACGCACAATGTGGTGCAGGAGTTTAGAGTTCATTTGCAGGGTAGAAGACCCTGGCATGCCCATATATACTGTCTTATACTGTCTTCTTTTTTCTCTCTCAAGTAAATGAATAAAATATTCAAAAAAGAGAGAATAGCAATAAATGAAAACCTATGGGAATAGAAATACTATGTTGCCTCATGACACTGGCTGTGGGAACCCTGGATAACATGGTAAAAGGAAATCTAGATATTCTCGTTAAATCTTGCTCTATAGGTCTTTCAAAAAATTTTTTTTTATTATAATGTAATTGTAGAAAGGAACCCAGTGCAAAAAAAAAATCACTTTTCTTTTGCAGAACTAAAGTCTGATTATGTGGTCAGGCAGCAAATACCTAGTAAGTGATTGAGTGTGGCCCTGGCGGGGCTGAGCTCAGACTTTTAGATGTGGACCGGTACTGGTTTCCTGGGCTTGGGCTGTGAAGGTGTGTGGTTTGCCTCCAGCATAGCTGGACAGGTAGATGGAGACAGATGTGCGCCATCTACGTTCAGCTGGTGTTAGACTGGCTTCCAGGTGAGGGTTAAGAGGCTAGTTTTTACCCTCTGCTAGCTTTGGGGAGAGCTAGCCAAACAGTAGGCAATGGAAGATCAACGACGGAGCCAATGACATTCTTCGGCATTTTATTATTTACACCCCTCATAAAAGTAAAGAGAACTTGCTTGAGGTTACCAGGAATTGAGCTTGGGGCTCTTATATTGCAATGCCCTATTTTCTACACTGGGTACAGCCTTGGGCATGCCACACCTAGGAGAGGAGTGTCCAGTTGAGATTTGGGGTACCTTATACACAATACATTCACATTCTTGGGGGAAAAACCCACCTTTCTTTGGAGTACTATACAACTGTAACTTTAAATTTTTATTTATTTGAGAGAAAGTGACAGACAGAGAGAGGGAATGGGTGTACCAGGGCCTCCAGCCACTGCAAATGAACTCCAGACACATGTACTACCTTGTGCATCTGGCTTACATGGGTCCTGGGGAATCGAACCTGGGTCCTTAGGCTTCGCAGGCAAGCACCTTAACCGCTAAGCCATCTCTCCAACCCCAGGGCAGGTTCTTAATCTCCTTCCACTTCTCTTTCTCCTTTAGAAAATGAAGATCACAACACTTGCTTTCCAGGTAGGATGACTGTGTGAGTGAAGACACAAGGGGAGACAAGGTGACAACGCCCGCTAGCTGTATGTGTAGGCGCCGGGCAGTGTGTCCGCAAGCGTGGCCACATTCTGTCCTTGTGGCAGCCTCTGTGTGAGGCTACTTTAGAAGACTGGGAAGCTGCAGAACACGGCTTGAGTGTGACATATCTGTGACTCCGAAGCCCACACTTTGCCATACCCCCCGATGTGATTTATATATCGTTTTGTTTTCAATTTTTTGGAGTAGGGTTTCACTCTAGCCCAGGCTGACCTGGAACTCACTATGTAGTCTCAGGCTGGTCTCAAACTCACTGCGATCCTCCTACCTCTGCCTCCCGAGTCGCGTACCACCACACCTGGCCCTGTGATTTGTATTCTTAGACAGATGGTTAATCGGTATATATCTATAAAATCTTGGGAATTTTTAGAGCAATGTTTAACTGTGCTGAGTGTATTCTTATGAAATCTCAGTCTCTAAATAGATTTAGGAACGGATAGAAGCTGAGGCATTGTTTTTCCAGCCCACGTGCGTGCGCGCGCGTGTGTGTGTGTGTGTGTGGGCACACGCGTGAGAGTGTGTGCCGTCTCTGCACATGTATGCAGAGGCCACAGGACAGCATTCGGGGTTTTCCTCTATCTCTTTTCACCATTATTTCCTCGAGATGGAGTTTCTCACTGAACCCACAGCTGCCACTTACTATTTTAGCCAGACTGGCTAATGACCGGCGAGCCCCAGCCGTGTTTCTGTTACGAGGCTACAGGCAAGTGGGGTGACACTCAGCTTTCAGGTAGGTGCTGGGATCAAACTCAGGCCCTCCTGCTGTGCAGCAAGTGTTCTTACCTGCTGAGCCATCTCCTCGACTCTAGATGTGGCATGGTTAAAGGAACTTAACCCTGCACTGAATACCTGTTCCACTTGTAATGACCCTGAGTCTTTAGTATACCTTAGTGTAGTATTTCTTTTTGCACAATCTGTTTCTGAAAGTGATGTGATGAGTAACTTGTGCTTTGGAAGGAGACAGCAGAGGACTGGGCTTGTGGCTCAGGGAGCACAGGGCTTGCCTGGAGTGCGCTAAGCCCTGGGGTTGATCCCCAGCATGGCACAGTGGCAACCTGCCTACAGCCCCACAGCATTCAGGAGCAGAAGGGCAAGAGTGGGAGGCTGGCCTGGACTACACGAGACCCCGACTCAAAAAAAAAAAAAGAAAACAAAACAAAACTGTGGACATCAGCCTCACTTGGGAGAGGATGACTCTGGCTTCCAGGCAAAGTGTCTTCACCACATGCCAGCCGCCTCCTCGCCTGACGCTGTGTTGCCACAGATGGAACCCAGGGAACTGCCATGGTCTGGACATGACAGGAATGTCACTACCAAGGTGGGAGTTTGAGGAGGGAGGGTCTTGAGGGTTCAGCCTTGCCAGTGGGATATTGCTCTTATAAGACATTTGAGAGCTGGGGAGATGGCTCAGCAGTTAAAGGCATTTGCTTCCAAAGCCTGCTGGCCCAGGTTCGACTCTTCAGCCCCACGTAAAAGCCAGATGCATGAGGGGGTGTATGCAGCTAGGGAGACATTTACAACAGCAAGAGACCCCGGGTCCTCTGTCACACAAATAAATAAAAGTATATTTGCAAAAAGACATTTGAGGGAGCTTCCTCACCCATCTACACTGTGAGGCTACACAAGAAGGTGCTATGAACCAGGACCTCAGGTCTACCGAGGTTGAGCTTTGAGACAAGTGAATTCCCTTCTCTTCTCTCCCTCCCTTCCGAGGTCAAGGATGCCTCTGGATTCTCCTGAAAAGGGAACGAAGCTGTCTAGTGTTCTAGTGCTCATTTTTTTTTTTTTTGGTTTTTCGAGGCAGGGTCTCACTCTAGCCCAGGCTGCCCTGGAATTCAATATGGAGTCTCAGGGTGGCCTCGAACTCACAGCGATCTTCCTACCTCTGCCTCCCAAGTGCTGGGATTAAAGGCGTGCGCCACCACGCCTGGCTTAGTGCTCATTTTAATAAAGGTCAACAGAAAGAAACTACAGTTAGGCTGGGAGATGGCTCTGTTGGTAAACTCTTGCTTTGTAAGCAGGAGAACCAGACTTCCCCGGCCCCCCCCGTCCACATAGCTCCGTAAGTGAAGGGCATGGCGCTTATGTAATCCCAGTGCTGGGAGGTGGCGACAGGCCAGCCTAATTGGTGAACTCCAGGCTAACAAGTGACCCTGTCTCCAAAAGAGAGAGGTAGATGGCATTCCTGAGGATGACAACTGAGATTGTCATCTGGTCTGTGCATGCACACACATGTATGCACATCCCCACACAAGTGTGCCCAGACAAACATGACTAACACACATGCCAACACACACACACACGCACACACACACACACACAGAGTTATAGTTTTGTGTAAAGAAACCTTGCCTGTGGAAGGGTGAGAGGATTTGATGACAGGCCCGTTGGCAGAGTTGAACACTGACCCCATCGACACTGGGGCTTTTCACTGCATTTCTTCTCGTCTACTGTCATGATATGCATCTAGTCACAAACTAGCGCAATGTCCATCAGATTATTTCCCAGGTAAAGCGGTGGGATTTCACGTTGGTTTGCCAAAGGTTTCTAATCGGGCCATGTAACATGTTCACTGGGTAACAAATGAGGGGCAGGGCTTGCCGGAGAACAGACTTCACTTGTAAACTTCAAGAACACTCTATCTCACGACCTTTTTTTCTCTTTCATAAATTTGAAAACAGCCCCAAACAAGCTTCCAATTGATCCCTCTAAATGACATTTAATCCAGAAAAGCCAACATCAGCTAAGTAATAAAAACATGTTGACATTCAAGACATATTGAATTACTCAGTCACTAGCGGAAGTGGCAACAGGAATTTCATGGCATAAGGCAGTTGCTTCAGCTCAGAGTATAAGTGGCTTTTATAACACTATCGATCGCTTGTTTTAGTTAAAAATTATGCCCAGATGATAAAAATAACTGCTTGACCACACAACCATTTTTTCCCTTTCAGCTGCTATTGAAGTTCAAGTCAGATAAATGACCTTTGTTTTGAAGATTTCTATGAAGTAAAAGGCACATCCTTTAGTTCGCTAGATCCTTTGGAGGCAGTTACCAGGACCCACACAGAATCTAACTTTGCAAACTCCATGTCTCTGAAGGTATGGAGTTCTCGGGTCACTAGTGAAAATGCTGTAATGTTCTAAATAAAACACTGAATTCTATGAACAGAAATCCACCCCTCTATAAAACAAATGAGTTTTTTTTTAATGCTAAGTTAATTATTGATTTTAAGTGCATTTCTCTTATAATAAAGGGTCTTCTATATAAAGGCATGTGGGTACTTTAAAGAAATATTCATTCCTTGGATTGTCTCTTCCATAAAAGGAAGTTTATGAAAGTGGTTAGCTCAAATAAAGTGACATTTTCCAACTACAGAATGAGAGCTCTCTCTGTTTCCTGCTGGGTGAGGTACCCTTGGTATCCACCACTAAAAGGCATTGTAAAAATCACTTCCTGTGGTTAAGGAGAAATATTTTCACTCCCACGTCTGTCTCTTACCAGAGACTTATTGTATAAACTTACTGAGTAGACACTGTATAAAGATGGGTAATTCATACACAATCAACATGGTTTCTAAAGAAAAAATATCCCTTGCTAGGCAAAACTGATAGTTAAAAAATTTAAAGCCAGGCATGATAGCACAAACCTATAATCTCAGCACTCAGGAGGCTGAGACAGGTGGATGATCATGAGTTCAAGGTCATCCTGGGCTACCAAGTGAGTCCTTGTCTCAAAAAACTTAAGAAAAAAAGTTTTTGAGTAGGCAAGTCAAGTTATAGCTGAAACGAATATGGAATGGAAACTAATTTTCAGAAAAGCTTGTAAGAAAGTCACTGTATGTTGTTTTACTTGCACAAATGGAATTTCAAGTGAAGATCTACAAACTTTGTACTAAGGGCAATAGGCTGCGAACGTGGCTCGGCAGTTAAAGGTGTTTGCTTGCAAAGCTTGCCAGCCCAGGGTTCAATTCCCCAGTGCCCATGTAAATGCAGATGCACAAAGTGGTGCATGCACTTGGAATTCGCCCACAGTGGCAAGAGGCCCTGGTGTGACCATTCTCTCTCTCTCTGTCTTTCTCAGTCTCTCTCTCCTCCTGCTTGCAATTAATAATAAAGAAAAAATTTAAAAACTCTTTATGCTAAGGGTGTAAGTGTAATTGCCAAGAGGGCAAAACTGAGGTTTCCCTATTAAGTTTTAAAAATTGAGTATTTAGGGCTAGAGAGATTTCTCAGTGGTTAAGGCACTTGCTTGCAAAGCCTGATGACCCTGGTTGGATTCCCCAGTCCACATAAAGCCAGATGACCAAAGTGGCATATGCGTCTGGAGTTTGTTTGCAGTGGCAGGAGGCCCTGGTATGCCTATACTCCCTCTCTTTCTCTGCTTGCAAATAAATACTTAACTAAATATTTAAAAATTGGTAACTTTTGGGCTGGGGAAATGGCTTAGTGGTTAAGGAGTCTGCCTGCGATGCCTAAGGACCTGGGTTCAATTCCCCAGGACCCACGTAAGGCAGTTGCACAAGGGGCGCATGCGTCTGGAGTTCGTTTGCAGTGACTGGAGGCTCTGACATGCCCATTCTCTCTCTATCTATCTGCCTCTTCCTCTATCTCTCTCTCAAATAAATAAAGAAAATATTTTTAAAAATTGGTAACTTTGAGCTGGGCATGGTGGCACACACTTTTAATCCCAGCAGCACTCAGGAGGCAGAGGTAGGAGGATCGCTGTGAGTTCAAAGACACCCTGAGACTCCATAGTGAATTCTAGGTCAGCCTGAGCTGGAGTGAAACCCTACCTCAAAAAAAACAAAAAACAAAAATAAATTAAAAAATAAAAATAAATAAAAAATGGTAACTTTATTTAAAGTTCAGCAACAAAACAGATAAGATAACATTAAAAAAGTCATTGCCAATGTGATTGGTGATTAGTCACTGTTCTGAGCATGTTAGCCAGCACAGGACAAGCCCCTCTGACAAGGAATTGTCTGGCCTGAGTACCAAGAGTGGCGAGGTTGAGAAGCTCTGCTAACGGGAACCGGGGTTCCTAACACTCGGAGGACTGCATGCCACACGGCCACGTTTCCCTCCTCCACGTGAGATGGGCTACTTACTGCCTAGAAGCAGATGGTGGATAAATCCGGCACAGCCGACTCTGTTGATCTGCAGAGGCGTGTTTATGACGGGCAATTGTTTGTGTTTTGCTGTGGCCCAGGAAAACAGAAACCACACATGTACAGGGGCACCCCGGGGAAGGGCGAGGTGGCGGCAGAGCAGACACACGGCTGCGTGCTGGCTTGGTGAGGTAGAAGGAACCAGCTGCTCACAGGGCTGGCTTTCCCCTCCTCTGGCTATGTAAGGGAGGCCACAGGCTGGGGACACTGGTCTCAAACTCACACCCCAGCTGAGATTCAGCCTGCGGCCGGAACCTAGCAGCACCTCAGACCCTGCAGAGACATGAGGACATGGGGCATCGGACACATGTAGCCTTAAACAAATGGGAATTCCCACTCATTCCAAGCCTGTTCAATTGTTTGCCACCCAGCCACGGTGCTACTGCTCTTTTATCTGTTAAAAACATTGTCCTGAAACTTCCTTCTCTTTAAGGCTCTTTGATTTCACTTCAAGTAAAGCACTGTGACTCAGCCAGAAGGTGAGAAGTTAGAACCATGCAGAATATTCCAGAAGGAGTGAAGGGTTCTCCCCTCCGCAGGGCTTGTTACATCCTAGCCACTGTTTGAACCACTTTCTCTAACAGGGACAGCAGGCAGAGTCTGGGGGATGGGGTCCAAAGCAAATCTCCAAGGGCACAGGAAACTGGAGTGGCCTCAGAGAGGCACCCTTGGTAAGTTAGCATTTCTTGTTCTTTCTTTTTTTTCTTTTCTTTTCTTTTCTTTTCTTTTCTTTTCTTTTCTTTTCTTTTCTTTTCTTTTCTTTTCTCTTTTCTTTTCTTTTCTTTTCTTTTCTTTTCTTTTCTTTTCTTTTCTTTCTTGCCACTGCAAACTCCAGACACATGCGCCCCCTTGTGCATCTGGCTAACATGGGTCCTAGGGAATCAAGCCTCGAACCGGGGTCCTTAGGCTTCACAGGCAAGCGCTTAACCATCTCTCCAGCCCAGGAACCTTGTTTTTTAATTTACAGGTTTTATTAGATTTAGATAAGGAAGGAAAGAGCACATTTCTGCTGTAGGATCAATGAGCCAACCAACCAATGACATCCTCACAAACCACAACGAAGTCCAAGTTTGCCAGGAAGATCAAGGGACTGCAGCAAGAGTGGTGAGGTCGACATGAGAAAGGAATACGGTCTGTTTGGGTGGGTTAAGGACTTTGAATAATCAAACTTGTACAGACTTCTGAAGTCCCTGCTTTGGTGCAGCAAATGAGGGCCCAAGAATGGACTATAATGCTGGGCATGGTGGCTCTGCCTGTAATGCCAGTGTTTAGAAGCCTAAGGCAGGAACATTGAGAGTTCAAGGTCAGCCTGGGCTACAGAGTGAGATGCTATCTCAACACACACACACACACACACACACACACACACACACACACACACACTCCAATTGACCAATTATTTTTCCTTGGCAGATTTTTAGATTAAGGTCAACAAACAGAAAATTTGGTAGCTCAGGTTTTAAGGGAACGGAATACCTTTATTCAAGAGAAACCTGAAATAACTTAAAATTACTCTTTTACAATTTATCTGAGCCCTGTGTGTTGGTGCACACATGTGAATGCAGCCCTCAGGAGGCTGAGACAGGAGGATCTGGAGTTCAAGGCCAACTTGGACTACTCAGCAAGACAACTAACAAACTAACTAGCTAACTAGCTAAGTTAGCTGTCTACAGCCCAAACCAAAGAACACGTTTTGTTTGGTGCCAGGTAAGGCAAGAGGGCTAATGTCTTTATGTTGACAATGATACACAATTTGGCAGAGACAGTCCTGTATCTGTTACCTGTATCAAGGCCTAGCATGTAGTAGATACAACTGTTGAATAACTGAACAAGCGAAGCAGGCTGCACTTTCCTTATTGCCCAGCCCCACTGCCCCACGCAGAGAATTCAACCAACTATGCTAGAAAAAGAAGAATGAACGGATCACCTAATTCCAATGAGCAGAGAACAATTTATCTTAGTTAGCTGTATTTTATTTGTGCTGACAATGCTATTGCAGCTGTTCTAGATTATTCTGCAAGCATAGCCCGTAGTCCAGAACTTGTCTACTCTCTCACATCATTTGTTGTTTCTTTCGGAAGCCTCAGACACGCCTCACCGCTTACTGTGCAAGGATCTCCCTGAGAGCAAGGGCAGGGCTTCCCGTATCCCTGGGAGGTTCTCGGCATGCTCACCGTCTACGGAAACAGTGCTGGAGAGCAGAGGGCAGCAAGCTTTTCATGTCGGAGGCCAATCAGGGCATATTTAAGGCTTGCGGCCATCTGACCTCTGGGACTGTTTAACTGTACTCATAGAGCTGACATAGGTAATAATTAAATAAATGTGACTCTTCCCAGTGTGATGGCTATTATCGTCAACTTGATGGGATTTAGAATCACCATGGAAATAAACCCATGGGCATATCTGGGAAGGGAGTTTCTAGATCAGCTGAACTGAGGTAGGAAAATAGTCTGAATGTGGGCTGATACCTAATCGCAAGGAGAAAGTGAGCTGAGCATCGACATTCACCTCTGCTTTCTGGATGTGGATGGATGCAAACTAACCAGCCGCTTCAAGTTCCTGCTGCCATGCCTTCCCTACCTTCAGAGTGTGAGCCCCAAATCATCTTTTTTCCCTTTAAGTTGCTTCTGTCAGGTATTGGCTGGATTTGGCTGTAGTGGCCGGTGTTGGAAAGTCTCCATGTGGAAGAAAACTTCACTTGGGGAAAGACATGGAATAGATGCTCAAGGCTGCATGGGTATGTGTGAACCTGAGTTCTTTAATTTATAAAAGTTGCTTTCTTGCCATAAAATCCATCTACTCAAAAAAAAAAGTTATCTAGTCCAAAGAAGGAATCCTGATACCAGTAGACCTGAGCTTGCCACACAGGATACTTGCCAAGGCGGGCACTAGACACCCCTGAAACCATGGCTCTCATCAAACCCAAGGGCACTAAGCTTTCTTCCTACTATATTTGCAAACCTATGAGATTATTTAATTTATAAATTAGGTACAGGAAGAGATTGACAACAGTTACTAATAACAAAATCGAACAACAATGATGATATATTGTAATGACTTATTTAAAATTTGTTAACTTCTGGAATTCCCCATTTAATATTTTTGGACCATAGTCTGAAACTTCCGGTAAGGAGGACTGTTGTGTTCAATGAAACCTTGTTCCCCAGCATCAGAAGGGTCATAGCTCATCAGCCTGCAGGCATCCAAGGCCAATACACCCCGTGCCCCTGAAACACGTTGGTGGGACACTGGCTATATACAACTTCTGTGTAGAGAAGTGTTTAGAAGATGAACATATGTCTCTCACTACCACCTTACTTACCCCACCCCGAACACCTTACTCCACCCCAGAAATAATTTCCTCAAGATAATAGACAATATGCAGGGGAAGAAGCAACTTGCTTGTTTCGTATGGCACTGACTAGTCTATTAAAAAACAAACCAGGGCTGGAGAGATGGCTTAGCAGTTAAGTGCTTGCCTATGAAGCCTAAGGACCCTGGTTTGAGGCTCAATTCCCCAGGACCCATGTTAGCCAGATGCACAAGGGGGCACACGGGTCTGCAGTTCGTTTGCAGTGGCTGGAGGCCCTGGTGCGCCCATTCTCTCTCTCTCTCTCTCTCTCTCTCTGTGCCTTTTTCTGTCTGTTGCTCTCAAATAAATAAATAAAAATAAACAAAAAATTAAATAAAAATTGAATATGATCTCATTTTGTCCTGCAAACTCTTATCACCAATACTCCAAGTTCTTAAACTTCAACCACCTACTGAATTCCACTTATTATTTCAGTTTTTCCATATGTAAACACCCATGCAATTTAAAAAAAATTAAAAAAACTTCTGGCATTCTTTATTTTATTTATTTGAGAGAGAGAGAGAGAGAGAGAGAGAATGGGCACGCCAGGACCTCCAGCCACTGCAAACCAACTCAGACACATGCGCCACCTTGTGCATCTGGCTTACGTGGGTCCTGGGGAATTGAGCCTGGATCCTTGGGCTTTGTAGGCAAGTGCCTTAACTGCTAAGTCATCCCTCCAGCCTGTAATCTTTTAATTACATGATAGATTATATTTTTCAGAGATAGGAAAAGATGGGGGAAAAAAAGAGTTTATGAAAAAGGGATAGGCCTGGGCTCTTAGATTTTCATCTCTACCTGAAACAGGAAGTATCTACACTGGGCCTTATCTCTCCATCTCCACTTGTCCGCATTCTAAGCGTTCTGTATTCTACGCCCACCTAAAAGCCAGCCTTCTCTGACCTCCACGGCACTGAGGAGGACTCTTCTATCGCCTGCTCCAGTTTCACAGCAAGCTATGCTCAGTTCCTCTGTGATAAAGGCTGCGTCTCAACCCTCTGTGACCTCCTACTCCTCCAAGAATAAACACACTGCAGTGCCTTACACTCACGAAGTGTCTGAACGCCCAACTCCCCGCGTACCTGAGCACAAAATCCTATTTGAATGGGAAGAATCGGGCTTGTTTCGGCTCCCCATTGGCAAGCGGCGTTTCTGTCTATACCCTCCAGCTACTTTACTCGGCGGTGTGACATTCGGCCACGCTTTTATTTCCTTCCGTGTTGCGGTCATTGAACGAGCTTTGAGGAACGACATTTTCTCATCTAATGGTTGCTTTATACTTAAAGGCTTGTTATGGCTGCCTAGTAATGATAGAGCCTTACAAAGGAATTTAGCCTGCAACAAACTATCATTTTACATTGCTTTTATAAAGATCTTCGCAGCCCAGAAAGACACGGAGAGTTGGTGTAGAAAGGCAGGCGTATCCCCCACAGGAGCGAGGGTGCCTGGGCCTGTGTCACCTCTCCAGAGGGTGGCAGAATCAAGACTCACTTGTCAGATCAAAGAGTTGCAGAGCAGGGAGGGACTTTACTAAGCACCCAGTCCAACCCTCACATTTCCCCCCTGAGAACAGCAATGCCTGTGGTTCATCTCAGATTGGGTTAAATTAGTTAATGTGTATATTTGGAGATTTCACAGTTTTTACATATATCATTGCAGCATTAATGATTAGCTGCAGGCGACTCTGTCATGGTGAAAGGGTTGATAGGCTCTCTCTCTTTCTCTGTGTCTCTGTGTTTGTGTATGGGTGAACACGTGGCATGGCACACACGTGGTCAAAGAGCAGTCTCGGACGTTGGGCGAGGGTCTCGCTTGCTGCTTTGTTCCGGGGAGGGCCAGTCTGGCTGGCCCAAAAGCTTCCGGGTTCACTCGGCTCTGCCTCCCACTGCCATGGGCCCAATGGGATGACAGATGCAGGTGCCACTTTGCATCAGGCTTTAGGTGGGTGCTGGGAATTCCAACTCCAGTCAGTGGGCTCACTAAGAAAGCATCTATTGGCTGGAGAGATGGCTTAGCGGTTAAGGCATATGAGTGCGAAGCCTAAGGACCCAGGTTCCATTCTCCAGGTCCCACGTAAGCCAGATGCACATGATGGCACATGCGTCTGGAGTTCATTTGCAGTGGCTGGATATCCTGGCGTGCCCATTCTTTTTCTCTCTCTCTTTTTCTGTCCCTCTCTCTGTCTCTAATAAGTAAATAAATAAAAATAAATGAAAAAAATTTTAAAAGGAAAGCATCTTTAACTGATGAGCCATTTCACCAGCCCAATTTCATTTCTATTTTCATGCCATCTGTACACATATGATTTTATGTATTTATATAAAATCTAGGGTCCACAAATGAGAGAAAATGTGATTTTTGTCCTAAAGACTTGACTTAATTTGTTTCATATGATTATCTCTACTTGCATCTTAACCAATGAGCCTGCATCCATCAACAAACAGCTGATATTTGGGAACACAATTTTAAAAATAGTGGTGGGGCTGGAGAAATGGCTTGGCCATTAAGGCGCTTGCTGGCAAAGTCAAAGGACCTAGTTTCGATTCAGGACCCAGATACACAAGGTGGCGCATGTGTCTGGAGTTTGTTTGCAATAGCTGGAGGCCCTGGTGCATCCATTCTCTCTCTCTCTCTCAAATAAATAAATAAAAAATAAAAATATTTTTAAAATAGTAGGGGTGGAATTTTAAGAAATGTAAAATGTAAGCTGGGTGTGGTGGTACACGCCTTTGATCCCAGCACTCAGGAGGCAGAGGTAGGAGAATCACTGTGAGTTCGAGGCCATCCTGAGACTACAGAGTGAATTCCAGGTCAACCTGGGCTAGAGCGAGACCCTACCTCGAAAACAACAACAACAAAAGAGAGATAGAGAGAGAGAGAGAAATGTAACATGTACCAAGCTACGAAACAAGGGACGATTACTTTGTAAGTCTCAACATTCCCTCCCTCCCTCCCTCTCTTTACGTGCTTGTCTAGATTCCCAAGAACCTGGTGAAGACAGTGAAGACCAGGTGTTCATTGAGGACCTTCTCAAGGGCAGACTGCAGACAGCAGCCAAGGCGATGGTAAGGTCACCCGGCCCACAACTGACTCTGGGCTAAGCCATCTATCAAAGGAACACAGCAGTCACACTCTACCCCAAGAGCTGTCCTGTGAACAGAAAGGATCTGAAAAACGCTCTGTAAAAAACAAGCAGTTTCTTATTTTCACTATTAAAAAAAAAAAATCTCAGTTGGGCATGGAGGCACATGCCTTTAATCCCAGCACTTGGGAGGCAGAGGTAGGAGGATCACGGTGAGTTCAAGGCCACCCCGAGACTAGAGAGTGAATTCCAGGTCAGCCTGGGCTACAGTGAGACCCTACCTCAAAAAAACCCAAAGCAACCTTACATATATGTAAAAGTAGAAAGATATGAACCCTAAATGCGTCCATCACCAACTCACACATAACATCAATGACCTCACGGCTAACCTTATTACTTCGTTTTTGGCCAAAGGTGAGAATAGTACTAATCTGTAGGCATAAATATAAATATTTTGAGGGCAATTTAATGGGCACCACATATCCATTTAGTCAAACAACAGTCATAGCTACCCTCCTATGTCCTATAACTTCCCCAGTCACAGGCTCTTGACTAGGTTTGCAGTGCCATACGTGAACTCCTCCCTGTGCAGCAGGTCCCGACCTAAGCTTATTTTATTGTATACCACACCCATTCTCATCCTCCAAACCTGTAGGATGATTTTAACTTGAATCCAAACATATTACATTTTTCATCGCCCCCCCCCCAAAGAAATGAAAGCTTTACTTATTTGCCTTTTTTGCTGTTACAGCGTTGGGGATCACCCAGGGCCTGACACATGTGGAGGCACACTACCACTGGGACATGCCTCCAGTATCCATGTTATTATTTTGATTCAACATCCCTGATGTCAATTATTTATGGCACTAAAACTGAGGTAACGTTGGAGATGTACTTGGGGGCTAAGGAAACATCTGGAAACAAATGATTTAAACAAAAAGAGGACCAGTGAGTCAAGGCAGAGGTGAGGGAGGCCTGCAGAGCCGCTTGTTGCTATGGGAACTGCTGCATACTGGAGGTCAGCTGGAGAACCAGCAGCGAGGAAGGGGCATTTCTCCCTTTACCTGAACAGAGCTCTGTCCTAACTCCGGGCCTGCTCCCACTAGGGAAAGCACAGTCACAGTCACTTTGGCTTGGGACTCCCTCTCCCCTGTAAAGCCCTTCTTGCTTTCTCTGATCAAAACACAGGGTTGGAGAGATGGCTTAGCTGTTAAGACGCTTGCCTGTAAAGCCAAAGGACTCAGGTTCGATTCCCTAGATCCCATGTGAGCCAGATGCACAAGGGGGCGCATGCATCATTTGCAGTGGCTGGAGGCCCTGGTGCACCCATTCTCTCTGTCTGTATCCTCTCCCTCTCTGCTTGCAAATAATAAATAAATAAAATAAAAAATTAGCCAGGTGTGGTGGCGCACGCCTTTAATCCCAGAACTTGGGAGGCAGAGGTAGGAGGATCACTATGAGTTCGAGGCCACCCTGAGACTACATAGTGAATTCCAGGTCAGCCTGGGCCAGAGTGAGACCCTACCTCGAAAAGCCAAAAAAGAAAAAAAAAGAAAAGAATAATAATAATAATAATAAAAAATTAAAAAACACAGCTTCTTAATACCCTGGCACGTAATTATTGTGGCACATCGTAGGTGCCCAGCGAATGCTTATACACCAGACAAAGGGCACCTAGACCTTATTGCATGCTGCCTTGTATCTCAGTGACACTCACACTTGCTTCTCTCGCTAAGTCCCCAATCTACAAGGACAAAGACGATGGGTGTTAAGTCACCTCTGTATAGTGTATCTCGTGTATTTCTCTGTCCATCAGAGGTGCTCAACAGAGGGATCAGGAAGGGAGAGGAGCCCACTGGAAAAAGAATCTACCTTGCCAAGTCATTAGAGCATAAGGCTTTTGGAGAATGGTTTAACATAAGCTATGGGCAGACTAGCAAAAAACCAGTGGGTAGGTCTATTTTCCACTAGTTACTTGCCTTGGGTGAATGAATTTGGGTTAGTCATCACGAAAGAAAAGAAAAAAAGAATGTGGGAGTGGTTTCCTCTACCCAAATGACCTCTCAAGGCCTACCTCCCAACACCTTCACCCTTTCTCCTCTCATCCTGCTCCCATGGGGAACACTCCAGAGTCTCTGCCCACAGGATGGAATTACAGGCATGAAGCTGAGACAAAGGTTCTTTATGCTGTGTGTCTGGTCATTAATTAACTGCTGGAAACTTCTTCTGGATGGGGCCATTAGCAAGCTCATAAACCTTTTATTTTAAATGTTTTCGCTTAGCCATGATTCCTGATGTGACTCTCCTTGTAAGCTGGACACAGGACATTCGTTCCTTAACATTTCAGAGGCTCATTAACTCCTCCCTCCCAGCGGCTCATTAACTGGGCCATTAGGGACTTTGCCTCATCCAGGCAGAAGCCTCCACTTGCCCTCCCCACGCCTCTCTCTGCAAGCACCTAATTGGGAGTGGTGCGAGGCGCCTTTGGTCAGCTGGTGAAGGGGTGGGAGATGGGCAAGGTCACTCACCTGCTATTCTCCCAATGGGCATGGCGTGCTCTTCGGGTGGGGACACGGAGACCATAATGTGGTTCATGTAAGCCAGGTCTTCCCGATGAGACAGGTTGATGGGCTTCCCTTCCCTATGCAGCCCGTCCTCGGAGAGCCTGGACTGTTTGAAATCCACGGAGTGCCGCGGGTTCAGGATCAAAGGGTGCATGATGGGGCTGGGCATCAACTGGATCACACGAGTGCTCTCCTGCCGCGGGCTGGAGGGCTTGGCGTGGGACTCGGAGGATGGTGGGCAGTGGTTGTTCTCCATGGGAGACACTGACAGGGGGTAGGGCTCCTGGTGGTTGTTCTCCTGCTGCAGCCTCGGCCCCTGGGCCCTCTCGGCTGGGGAGAGACGGCGGATCATGTTGTCCAGGGGGGACCGGAGGGGCCGCTGCTCGGGGTCGGGAGAAGGCCGGTGATTGGTGGTTATGGGTGACCTAGGGCGGTGCAAGAGTTCAATGGTGGGAGGGTTGTGGTGCATGCTCTCCACAGATGGCCTGGGGGTCCTCTGGATACAGTTATCTGTGGAGTAGAGGGAAAGACAGTCATAGACCCCAGTAAACCAGCAGCCCCAGTGTTGTAGGAATGCCGTCTTTTCTCCCTGGTAACATAGACTAGGAAAATATTGCAATTGCCCTTCCATAGCATTTACAATATGACATGAAAGGGAAGCGGTTAAGGTATCACAGGTTTGGCTCCCTCCCTTAATAGTTAAGCCAAAAGGAGCCTGTCAAGTACTCACCTGGTCAAGAGATCATCCCTAGCCTAAAGACATGCAAGGAAGGTCGGATGAGCGTTTGTTCCTTTAATGAGAAAATGTCTGTACATGCCCGGAAGTCTCTTCCTGGGGCACATGCTCACAGAACTCTGCCTGCTTCTCTGAGCTCTAACTCACACAGCTAACGACTCCTCTTCTTCCTCCAGCTTCTTTGCATATCATCGGAATCTTAAGCATGGCACTCTGGGGGTTTTTTCAACTCCCCCCCCCCCCAGTAAATTTCGCTTTACTCACTCTTTGTCTTCCATGTGCATAAACTTTTGTGGTCATGAGACACAGGATTCAGCAGTAAGAAAATCTATACCACCAGGACCTCGTGGTGGCTCTCTGGGCAGCTGCCTGTCACGAAAGCTGGCAAGGCCAATGGCTATTCCACTCGTCACCGTCAGGGGCTGATAAACACAGGGAGCCCAGTGCCCATCTTCATCGCTCCTGCATGCAGCGGCAGGGGTGGAGGGCTTTCTCTGCCTGTGCTCATGGAGTTTCCATTGTCACACTCTCTATGCAGGGTGCTACGGCTGATGAGAACGACGACTAACAACGTCTGTATCCTAGGCACTGGATTAAGCTCTTTAAAATGTATAACTCCTGGCTGAGCGTGGTGGTGCACGCCTTTAATCCCAGCACTCGGGAGGCAGAGGTAGGAGGACTGCAGTGAGTTTGAGGCCAGCCTGGGACTACATAGTGAATTCCAGGTCAGCCAGAGCTAGAGTGAGACCCTACATCAAAAAAACATCCCCCCCTCAAAAAAAAACCCCAAACTATGTGTAACTCCTGTGCTGGTTTGAATGGAAATGTACGTCGTCCCCCATAGCCTGAAGTACTTTTGGTTAAGATTAAGTTTCTGGGGCTGGAGAGATGGCTTAGCGGTTAAGCGCTTGCCTGTGAAGCCTAAGGGCCCCGATTCGAGGCTCGATTCCCCAGGACCCACGTTAGCCAGATGCACAAGGGGTCGCACATGTCTGGAGTTCGTTTGCAGTGGCTGGAGGCCCTGGCGCGCCCATTCTCTCTCTCGCTCTCTCTCTGTCTGCCTCTTTCTCTCTCTGTCTGTCACTCTCAAGTAAATAAATAAAAGTGAACAAAAAAAATTTAAAAAAAAAAGATTAAGCTTCGTGTGTCCTGGGGCGGATCTCGAGTGCAGTCCTACTAGGCGTGTTGAGAGCGAGTCTGAGCTCTGGCTGCCGGTGCTTGCAGGAGCTGGGAGTTTTCTCTCTCCCTGCTATGACGTATGATGCAGAGAGCCATCGTCTGCCATGATGGGAGCTTTCCTAGGAATCTGACTTAACATGAAAACGGGGAAATTTTCTGTAAAACTACTAGATCTCACCTATCACATGGACAATGAAGAGAAGAACTATTGTGCAAGATATCAAGAGAGTAAAGTGCTTATTTTGTGACTATTGTATAACTTGCTGTCATAAATTCAAAAATACTTAATCATTGGAATACCTATCAATATGAGAACTGTTTAATAAATTACAGATCTCTAATACAGTACTATGTTAGAGTGTTAAAAAGCAATGAGAAGGGACTGATGAAATGGCTTAGCAGGTGAGAGTGCTTGCTGCATAAACATGAGGGCCTGAAATGGCCCGAGTTCAATCTTATGTTAAAAAAGCTGGACATGGGGCTGGAGAGATGGCTTAATAGTTAAGCGCTTGCCTACGAAGCCCAAGGACCCATATCTACTCCCTAGATCCCACGTAAGTCAGATGCAAAAGGTGACGCACGAGCAAGGCTGCCCATGTGCACAAGGTGGCGCACGCTTCTGGAGTTTGATTACAGTGGCTGGAGGCCCTGATGTGCCAGTTCTCTCTCTCTCTCTCCTCTCTCTCTTGCTCAGAAAGGAAAAGAAAAAAAAAGAAAAAGAAAAAAGAGCTGGGCATGGTCAGGCGTACCCGGACCCCCAGCATGTCCAAGCAGGACACACACAGAGAGTATCAGGCCTGGAACATGACAGTCATGCGGCTGGAAGCCAACAGAGAAGAGGACAGCGTAAGCTGTCATTGTGGTAGATGCTCGTCACCCTTATGCTCAGGAGCTGAGACGGGATTACTATGAATTCAAGACCTGCCTGGAGTACGCATGAACTTAAGGCCAGCCTGGGCTACCTAGTGAGACCCTGTCTCAAACCAAACCAAACCAAACCGAGCCAAAAGTCAAACCCTGAAGGCAGCAGAGGTGGACGACAGGCAGACAGATAATCCTTAACCCAAGTGTTCCAAAATCTGAGACTTGTTGAGGGCATCAACATGATGCCAAATGTGTTAATGTTCACACCATGAAATCTGTTTCATCAGCTCAGAAAGTTTAAAATCTTGTCTAGGGCTGGAGAGATGGCTTAGTGGCTAAGGAGCTTGCCTGCAAAGCTAAAGGCCCCAGGTTCAACTCTGCAGGACCCACGTAAGCCAGATGCACAAGGTGGCGCATGTGTCTGGAGTTCGTTTGCAGTGGCTGGAGGCCCTGGCGTGTCCATTCTCTTTCTCTCTCGCTCTTTCTCCTTCTCTCCCTGCCTATTTCAAATAAATATAGAGAAATAAAATATTTACAATCTTGTCTAAAATTTCCTTCAGGCTATGTTTTTAAAGCGTATGTGAAGTGTAAGTAAATTCCATGTTCAGACGTGGGTTTCCATCTATCTCTAGGCTGTCTCTCTGTGCATATGTAAACAATCAAAGACATCCACAAATCCAAACTCAGTTGAACAAAAGCACCATGGGAGGGATGCATACTGAGCTGTAATTATAACCACAGCTTTAAAAAACTTAGAGAGGGAAGGGGAGGAAAAGGATGGAGTGAGGGAGAGAGAAAGGGAGAGAGAAAGGGAAAGAGCAATTGCAATGCTGACACCCTTGTTCAGATTCTGTTTCAAACTACAAAATATTGCTGAAACAGCAGTACAAGATATCGACGACACCGAGGAGCTACGAGAGTCCATGGGGTGCGCTGGTTCTGTGGTGGGGGTTGCATAAAGGGTCCTCATCTTTTCGGACCTATTACGACATGTTTACAGATGAAAGGACTGACCTGACATGGAAGGAGAGGGTAGGCAGGGTACCAAGGCAACCAAACTTTATAGGGGTTTGACAGTTTCATAATAAAAAAGTTCCTTTCCTATTTTTTTTTTCCTTTTGGTTTTTCGAGGTAGGGTCTCACTCTAGCTCAGGCTGACCTGGAATTCACTATGGAGTCTCAGGGTGGCCTCGATCTCACAGTGATCCTCCTACCTCTGCCTCCCGAGTGCTGGGATTAAAGGCGTGCACCATCGCACCCGGGCTTAAGTAGAGACTTTCTGTGGACACATCATGTGTTGATACAGTCATTTCCCTCCTCCCTGCCCCCACTCCGCTGACAGCCCTCCTTAGTGGATTGCTGGTATTCACCATGGGGTTGTGGGTTATGAGCTGTGGGAGTAGCAATCAGTTATTGTGTTTTTTTGTTTTTTTTTTCCCCTGAGGCAGACTCTCACTCCCTCTATAGCAATCCCTCTGCCTCAGTCTCTCAAGTACTAGGGTGAGCTAGTAGGCGCCATCATGTTGGTCTAAAAAGTTTCTTTTCTGGGAGTAAGGAGATTGCTCTATGGAGACTCTAGCCTGATTACATAAATTTGATCCCAAACCCCAAATAAAAAACCCAGAAACCATGACAGGCTTCTATAATACTAGTTTGTTGATTGCAAAATAAGAGGCAACGACAAAAGTCTACCAAAAGCCTGTGGAGAACAGTGAGGAGAGAGACTCTGCCTTGAAGGAGGTGGAAGGTGGGAACAGACTCCTAAAAACTGTCTTCACACCTCCACCTGCTTGCAGGGCATGCACAGGCCCAACTAGCTGGGTGTGGTGCCGCACACCTTAATCCCTGCACTTGGGAAACAGAGGTAGGAGGATCGCTGTTGGTTCAAGACCAGCCTGGGACTACAGAGAGAGTTCTAGGACAGCCTGGACTAGAGTGAAACCCTACCTCAAAATAACAAAACAAAACAAAAAGATCTTGTGTAATTTTTGTTGTTTTTCTTTTTCTTTTCTTTTCCTTTTTTTTTGAGGCAGGGATTAAGACATGCATCACCCCATATCCAGCGAAAGTTCCTTTTTAAGTGCTTTATTGACTTTGTAAGAATACAGGTTGGAACAGTAAGTATTACCTTCCTCCTTTTAACCCTCATACATATAAATGTTTATAGGGTACTGATTACGGCAGCAGAGCTGATTTAAGGCCTAGATTTAATCAATCATTGTGTGTACGTATGCACATGTATGTGTGTGTGCTCATTGTGTGTACCTGCGCACATGTGTGTGTATGTGCTTGTATGTTCAGGTGCACAAGTGTACATGTGCCGTTCCTAAGGAATGCCACTTTTTTTGTTGTTGTTTTTGAGACCAGGTTGGCTTTGAACTTGCCAACTTGGTTGGACAAGCTAGCCAGTGAACCCTGCTTCTGCCTTCTCAACAGCGGGATTAAAAGAGCACGCCACCAAGCCCAGGTTTTTACAATGTGAGTTTTGGGAATTGAATTTAGGTCTTTTTTTTTTTTTTTGGTTTTTGAGGTAGGGACTCGCTCTAGCCCAGGCTGACCTGGAACTCACTGTGTAGTCTCAAGGTGGCCTCGAAGTCACAGTGATCCTCCTACCTCCCTGACTCCTGAATGCTGGGATTAAAGGCATGTACCACCATGCCCAGCCTGAATTTGGGTCTTTCAATGTGCAAGGCATGACTGAGCTATCTCTCCCCAGCCCAGATTTAATAACCTTAGGATAGAGATCATCTGAAATTTTTGGGAGCTAAGGCAAAATTTCTTCTTATAGAGCTAATATGGATCTGGATTCTGTCACACATAAAAACAAATTGATTTCTTGTTCCTGGTTCACTTTTCATTTGTCAGAGTATAACCACTGTAAGTAACTAAGGCCGTTTCATTCTGGACATTCACAGATTTTCTTCTAAGTGCTATTTACAGAATGGCTCTCTTTGCTTGGAAGCTTATTTAGGTTTAAAAATATTTAAAGATGATGGAGACCATGTATTGGGAATTTTAAAAAAATCTCATTTCCTGAACCCATGTCCCATCTTATACATTTCAAGATGGACACAGGTGTTGGTCAGTCATCTGGTTACTTGCGGGCTCTCTTTGATGTCCTGGGATGCTTCAAGGCTCAGTGTGTGGGTGAGCACTCAGGACGAGCCCTAGGAAGCCTGGGAGGAGTATGAGAGGAAGAACTTTCATGCCAAGGGGAAAAGGGGAACTGATGTAATATCCTGGAGAGATTTCACTCTCCTGGTCCTGCCCAGATCTTCAGGAACAATGAAGGAGGGGGATGGGACTCTAGATAATTCAACTGGGATTCCACCCCTGACTCAGGATCCGGGGCAGGGACAAGACTTGGAAGAGCTTGATTTATTTATTTCTCTGCAGACACCACTCCAAAGGAAGTGCTTGATGAAGCTGATAACATTAATGGTAGAGCACTGGATCTGAGGGCATTTAATTCCGGGCTCCTGGTGGTCTGGACATGGCCAATGTTAGGGCTGAAAGACGTGCACCGAGACCTTCCAAGCATTGTTTCGGTTTGCAAAGCATGTACCCACGGATGGAGTGGACGGAGAGGGCTCTGATGTCCCTACCCTGCTGCTTCTGTTATTAAAACCTGGCAGAGGAGTATGGAAACTTACTTGAGACCAGAGCGAGCAGGAAGACAAGCTCCGGACATGGAAATGTGCTGTGCATGCGGACAGTGGGTGCATTACATCTCTCAGATGTAGGAGTCTTCCGTCTAGAGCAAGAAGACTACTTCTTGGGGTGGGGGTGTGTCTGGCCTTGATGTCTGGGTTTGTGCTTGGTGAACTGCTCAGCTGGAAAAACCGGAAAACTGTCCCTGCTGCCCTGGTTCTGAAGGGCTCGGGAGCAGAGGGAAATGCATAAGGAAGAGGGAGGGAAAGCCATGTACCACGGGCGGGCGTGGGCAGCGAGGCAGGGAGGAAGCCCACAGATGGCAGACAACTGTCATTCTGGCTGAGTTTTCCCATCCCAGACCTTTCTTTGTCGACCTCCCAAGACAACAGGATCCCACTCTCCATATTAAATAGTCAAAACAAAGCAGGAAAATTAGTTTAAAAAGGCCGGATTTCCCTTTCCTTTTACTAATTAGAAAGTTTCTCTCTCTCTCTCTCTCTCTGTGTGGTTTTCTGAGACAGTCTGTGACAGTTAATCCTGATTGTCAACTTTGTTTATAATCACTATGGAAGCATGCCTTGGGGTATGTCTATGAGGGTGTGTCCAGACAAGTTTTAGTTATGTGGGAAGAGCTACTCTGAGTGTGACAGCATCCCATGGTCACAGACCGAATAAAAAGAAGAAAGAGGGGCTGGAGAGATGGCTTAGTGGTTAAGGTGTTTGCCTGCAAAGCCAAAGGATCCCAGATCGATTCTCCAGGACCCACGTAAGCCAGATGCACAAGGGGGTGCATGCATCTGGAATTCATTTGCAGTGGCTGGAGGCCCTGGTGTGCCAATTCTCTCTCTCTCTGCCTCTTTCTCTCTCGCAAATAAATAAATAAATAAAATAAATAATATTAAAAAATGAAGAAAGAGCTGAGCACAAGCATACATCTCTGCTTCTGGTTGTGGAAGCAATGTGACCAGCCGCCCATGCTCCTCGCCACGCCTTCCCATCTGTGGTGGACCATCCCTTCAAACTGCGGGCCAAAGCACACCCATCCTTGCTCTTGGCAGGTATTTTGTTACAGCAATAGAACAGTAACTAATACAGGGACTCATGAGGCCCAGGCTGGCCTTGAACTCATTATGTAGCCAGTAGATGATGACCATGAACTCCTGGTCCTCCTGCCTCCACCTCTAGAAAAGTTTCTCTAATTGAAATTCATCAAAATTTACCCCAAATTAAACCTGTTATACATAATGAATGAGTATAACCTAAAAAAAAGTCATGGAAAATTTCTCATGCTCATGTCACACACTAGGACCACATGTCCACCATCATGCTGTCCCCAGGCTGAGGAAGTCAAGAGTCATCCCACCCAGTCTGTTTGTGTTTCAAACTGTCCCAGAAGGGACCATGTCCTAGCAGTTTTGTAAAAGGCTAGTGGTAACTATGAATGATATCAGGAGCTAAATAAAAGCTACAGGCTCTAGTTAAAGGGACTTGGGGTAGAATTTAAAATTCATTTCACATGCACTCAAGTTCCATTATCCCTATATTGGGTTGTTGAATTACAAGCCCCCCATTCCTTTGTTAATGTCCTTCCTAGTCCCCAGAATCTCCGAATGTGGCTTTATTTAGAAAGAAAATCCTTGAAGATGTAATTAGTTAAGATGAGGCCATTTTATATAATAGCGGGGGTCCTTATAAAAATAGGACTGTGGACATAGTGACAGGCACAGAGTAAGAATGTGATGCATATGTCAAGGGAATCTCCAAGCCATTAGTGGGAGCCTCACCAGGTGTCCCTGCACCACGCTCAATGGAACCAGTCCTGGCTAACCCTGACCTTGGCTTCCTGGCTCCAGATCTGAGGGGTAACGGACTGCTGTGGCTGTGTAGCCATTTTCTTTGTGGTACTTCGTTGTATTGAACTAGCAAACTGCTGTGCCATCCTGTGCCCAACATTTTTGCTCACGGTTCAATTTCTGCTGGGTGGGAGACTGTCCACTGACCCTTTACCAGCCCATTCCAGCCTGTCCATCAACTGAACGCCCCTGGAGAGTCAGAGAAGAGAACCTCACTAATTTGGAGTGTATGATTCACATATGTTCGAAGTCACCAGCTATAAACCCTCTGCAAACCCTTAGAATTATACACATATAGGATGAAACGGCCCGGAAGAAACAACAAGGTTAACACGCAGTATCCCGAGGCCCCACCTTCCTTCCTTCAGGCCAGAGGGAGGCCACTTCCAATCAGGTCACTTCTCAGTGGGTCAGTACAAAGTTGTCTATGAATCTGCAGATGGGGGTGGTACAGGGGACTAGTTTCCAGCTCCTGGCTTTACATGTCTAGCTTTTAAATGGTCTTATTTATTCATTTGCAAACAGAGAGAGAACAGAGAGAAAGAGAGAGAGAGAAAAAAAAAAATGGGTGCTCCAGGGCCTCTAGCCAATGCAAACAAACTCCAGACACATGTGCCACCTTGTGCATCCGGTTTCTCATGGGCATGGGGGACCTGAAGCAGGGTCCTTAGGCTTTACAGGCAAGCACCTTAACTGCTGAGAAATCTCTTCAGCCCTCATGTCTAGCTTTTAATTAACGGCTAACTGGAGAGACCTGCCTCAGTCTCAGCTAAGCAGCTGAGGAGAGTAAATTGTAGCTCAGTTTGCAGGACGCTTGCCCAGCATGCACAAAACCCTGGGTTTGAATCCCAGCACACTGGGCCCTGTGGTGCACACTTATAATCTCAGCCGTCAGGAGTAGAGGCAGGAATATCAGAAGGTCAAGGTCATCTTTGACTACAACAGTGAGTTTGAGGCCAGCCCTGGCTAGGGAAATGGCTTAGTGGTTAAGGCATTTGCCTGCAAAGCCAAAGGACATCGGTTCGATTCCCCAAGACCTACGTAAGCCAGATGCACAAGGGGGCACATGCGTCTGGAGTTCGTTTGCAGTGGCTAGAGGCCCTGGCGTGCCCATTCTCTCCCTCTATCTGCCTCATTCTCCCTCTCTCTTAAATAAATAAATAAATAAAATAAAAAAGGACAGGCATTTGTTTGCAGAGACCAAGTATCCTGACCTACTCCCTACCTCAAAAACATGTGTACATGCAAATAAATAAAAATTAATTAAAAAAAAAAACCCTAGGGGCTGGAGAGATGGCTCAGAGGTTAAAGGCACTTGCTTCCAGAGCCTGAAAGCCTGGGTATAATTCCTCAGTACCCACATAAAAACAGCTGCACAAAGTGGCCCATGCATCTGAAATTTGTTTGCAGTGGCAAGAGGCCCTGATGTGACCATTCATTCTCTCTCTTTCCTTGAAAATAAATAAATATTGAAAAAAAATAAATCAAGGGATCAGATTTGGAATGCATCAATTAGACCTGAGGGGGTTAACCGGTCAACCTCTTAGAAGGAGTGGAGTCAGGGCGGCACAAGACAAAGAGGAAAAGTTCTGCAGTGGGGATAGCCAATGAGATAGTCCCTCAGGGAGAACTTCCTTCTTTGGAGATAAAAGTCAACTGCCCCAGTCTCCTTATCTCAAAGGGATTAGATGGTATTTCCCTGGGGGGGGGGGGGCTCAAAGGAAATTTCTTGGAGACGTCTTGCCTATCTTGGGAGAGTTATTCATGCACAAAGGAATTGTCCCAGAAACTCGGGGCTGAAGAATCAAGCTAGCCCAGAGCTGAAGGCCTAAGTTAACAGGCCACAAAAGGCAGTTGGAGAGAAAAAGGCTGAGGGCTCTTGGGAGATGCCAAGAGACCCCGAACACCACAGATGCCCGACTTTGTTGCAAGGGTTAGGAAATAAAGCTCATGCTTCTTGGACCCTGAAGTAGGAGGTTAAACCGGAAGCAGAGGGTCTTAGCCTGCATGTTCTCATCCTTAAAGTGGGAACAGGAAGTGGAGAGCTGACCTCTCATGACCGGCTGCCAAATTCAAGAATCACAGCATTGGAAAGGGGGCGAGAAGGTTGATCTCATCCTTAAATGTGACAGGAGACCGTGGGCAGTTTCACAGCAAGGCTCCACAAGGGAGGGTCACCACGCACCAGGGGCCAGGAGCTAAAACAAGCAGCACTGACTGCCAGCCTGGCTGTGTCCTGTAAGCACCAAAGACTGGGACTTTAAATATACTTCCCCGTAACAACTATGATGTAGATGGGTCCATTTAATCCACGCAGGTGCCTAATGGGAGGCAACAGGCCTTTCTATGCACTGGAGCACGAATGTGGTACTTGAGCCAAGTACATAGAGTTGCAGTAAAGGAAATGGTTAAGAAACTTAGAATTGGAAGCAAAGAAAAAAAAAATCCAACCACATTACATACACAACTTACCTCATTCTCTTAATCTCACTGAATACTATACTTTAAAGTGGATGAGCAGGCTGGAGAGATGGCTTAGCGGTTAAGGCACTTGCCTGCAAAACCAAGGGATCCGGGTTTGATTCCCCAGGATCCACGTAATCCAGATGCACAAGGTGGTGCATGTATCTGGAGTTTGTTTGCAACAGCTAGAGGTCCTGGAGTACCCATTCTCTGTTCTCTCTCTCTCATACAGACATACATACATGAATTAAATATTTAAAGTGGATAAGACAGTAAAACTTATGTGCATTTTATCACAAAAATTTACCTGGGACTGGAGAAATGGCTCAGTGGTTAAAGGCACTGAGTTTGATTTCCCAGTACTCACTTTAAGCCAGACACACAAAGTGATGCGTACATCTGAAGTTCATCTGCAGAGGCAGGAGGCTCTGGTGCTTCTGTTCTCATTCTCTCTCTCCCTCAATTAAGTAAAATATTTAAGGGCTGGAGAGATGGCTTAGTGTTTAAGGCATTTGCCTACAAAGCCAAAGGACTCAGGTTTGACTCCCCAAGATCCATGTAAGCCAGATGCATAAGGTGGCGCATGTGTCTGGAGTTTGTTGGCAGTGGCTAGAAGCCTATTCTCTCTCTCCCCCTCTCTGTATCTCTCTCTCAAATAAATAAATAAATTTTTTAAAAAATAAAAATTTACCAAAAAGGAGGAAAAAGCTCAACCAAGTAATGGGAAGAAAAACCAAATAATGTTTTTTTGAGTGCTTGTTGTTAGGTGTCATTTTGAGGACATGTCTCATTCTAACAGTATGATGTGGGTCCAACTTGTTTCCTTCTTTGCTGCATGGAGAAGTAACTTGTCTAAAGACGCCCAGCTGGTAGACTGGGAAGCAGGGATTTGAACCCAGGTGGTATATACATGTACCACGATGCTCTCTGACCCCTCACGCATCACACAGCTAAAGTGTGAAACAGAAACGTTGCTCTCTGGATGGCAGGCTCCCTGACACTCCATTCACCATCACTATTCCAGTTAGGTTACAAAAGAAGGGTGATTTCTACCATGGGTAACAGGACACAGTCTGGGCAGGCAAAGATTTCCTCTACCGGTGTCTTCGCAGAAGCTGTAAGGAGGGAACGGCATCGAGGAGCTGGTTCCCAAGGCGGGTGACAGGCAGTCCTATTGCCAGAGCCCAAGTGGAACCCAGTGGTCTCACACGACGGGGGATTTTCCTCATGCTGAGCCCATTCATTCCAAGGACGGCCATCATCTCTGAAGGGTCATTTGGCCCAACTCAAGAGTGAGTTTTTGTTTGGTTTGGTTTGGTTTGTAGAGGTAGGGTCTCACTCTAGCTCAGGCTGATCTGGAATTCACTCTGAAGTCTCAGGGTGGCCTCGAACTCACGGCGATCCTCCTACCTCTGCCTCCCGAGTGCTGGGATTAAAGGTGTGTGCCACTATGCCTGGCTTAGAGTGAGTTTTTAAAACCATGAGCTAGATGGTGATGTAGCCTAGTTTGTACAGCACTTGCCTTGCGTGTGCCAGGCCCCAGGTTTAGTTCCCAGCACCATAGCCTGGTGTGGTGGCACACACGCCTGTAACCCCTGCAGTCAGGAGTTGGATACAGGATGATCCGAAGTTCAAGGTCATTCTCAATTACACAGTCAATTAGAGTTCACTTAAAGACCCTGTGTAAAATAAATAATGAATCATAAAATAAAGACATATTCGAGGGCCTCCAGAGTTCTCTGACATTTTGTTGTTGTTTGCATTTGGCAGCAATATGGACAGGAGTGTTGGGGCCTCCTATCATCCCCAGTCAGGTGAGCCGTGGAGCACCTCGGCATCTTAAACAACACTGGTTTGTTTTAATAGTCATTTCTCCTGTTTTCAGGGTGCACGTACAATAAAAACTTATAAAAAATGTTATTTTGGTTCAGTCATTTAGACTTAATCTTAGCTTTGCCACTCGATCTGGGGGACATACTGTTTAATTGCTGCTCATCTCTAGCACCTCAACCATAAAGCAAGGGTAATAATATTGCTTTCTTTACAGGATGGTTGTGGAGATTAAATGATTTAAACATTTAAGAGCTTAGAAAGCCTGGAAGACAGCAAAGAGTCAATAAATGTTAGCTATTACTTTGTCATTTTGAAACAGATTCCTATACCTCATCTTTAATTATCTCATTAAAGTTGTATACGAGTTCCTTCCTCCAACGCAGTCAGTCCTTGGGAAACCTGGAATTGATGGTGGTGGTGGACTAGCAGTGGGAGGGGGCGTCCTCCAGAGAGGGACCTTACATTCGAAATTTCAGTGAGCCGGCACAAAAGGGAAGCCGCCCTTCTTACCCCTTTGCCCCACCAACCACAAACAAATTTTTGTTCTCTGGGCTGTTCCCATGAGTGAGTTGTAAGGAAAATGAGATGCTCAGGAATTTGCTGCTTCAAACTTCTCGTCATGACTTGTGAATTCCTCACCGACCTTGTGATGAAAAGCTGCCACCACAGCAGAGCATCCGTCTGGGATAGTCTTAGATCACTCAGTAGAGGAGGCCCATGTCTCTGTCCCAAGCGTCCCAGTATGGGAGAGACATTTTATGGTCAATCTAATTAGATTTCTTCCTCCTTCCCTATAACCAGTAACCAGGAAGAAAGAGAAAAAACCAGTTTTCCTAGATGTTCCTGGCAACCTGATGACTGCTTTGCTCCGGGCCTGACAGGGTTTCGGAACAGAGCACATCAGTGAGATAAGGAATGTTTTCAAAATAAAGGCCTGGAATCAGCGTGGTCACCCCCTCTCCAGGGCAGGAGGGGAAGCCCTGAGCCAACACCAGCCTCTCGCCTCTGGCACTGCCATGCGCTGGCTAGTATGGAAAGAGATTTCCATGTCAGGTTCTCCCAGACGACATCTGTAGGAAAACTATTGCTAGATAAAACAAGACACATTTGTGTTGTGACATAAATTCCCATTGTGAAATGATCAACGTCTGGACGCTGGTGAAGCGGGTGGCTGGCATGAGCGGAAGTCACGGGACTGAACGAAGCCTGTATGTGAGCCCGTCCTGAACTCCTACGGCACCGCGCTGCGCAGGAGCCGGGCGGGCTTTCTCTGGAGGAGCCACTGCGGAGCCCCATTCTCTCGCTCCCCTGTCACTCATCCTTAATTTAAAATCTCAGCTCTAAAGTGCTCCAGACTTTGAAACTTTGAGTGACTACATGATGTCACAAGTGGAAAATTCCACACCTGGCCTCATGGGATGGGTTACAGTCAAAACACTGACGTACTGGCAATTAAGACTAAAAATACTGTACAAAAGGATCTTCGGACCATATGTATAAGGTATACGTGAAACATAAGTGAATTTCATGTTTAGTCTTGGATCCTATCCCTGAGATATCTCATTATGCATAAGCAAATATTATAAAATTTGAAATGTGAACCACTTCTCCCAAGAATTTGGGCAAGGGATTCCCAACTTTTACACACACACACACACACACACACACACACACACACCACACTCTGAGCCAAGTTGGTAGCAACATAAGCAGTTTTGGGCCAACATATTTTTAAGTGTGTCCCTAATTATGTAAAATAAATCATCAAGGAAATAACATTTGCTATATACAATTTCCCCTTACAGACTTTTTTTCCAGGACCAGGTCCTTCTGTTAACATATACCCACACAAGTCCTCTGCTGACCTTCCTAAATACAGCTGTGGATTCCTAAGACTATGCATACTGAGCTAGATCTATTTTTCCCCTCTTTTTGGAGAAGGAAAGAGGCTGAATGTTGGGAAAATATACCGACCCATTCACCACTCTATTCCATCTCTTGGTCACCAAGGGCACCCATACACTTAAAAGTATGAGAGACAGACTGGAGAGATGGCTTAGCAGTTAAGGTGCTTGCCTGTGAAGCCTAAGGACCCATGTTCAACTCTCCAGGTCACACGTAAGCCAGACACACAAAGGTGAGGCAAACGCAGAGTCGCATATGTCCACTAGGTGGCACAAGTGTCTGGAGTTTGATTGCAGTGGCTGAGGCCCTGGCACACCAATTCGCTCTCTTTTAAAAATAATAAATAAATGAATAAGAGAGAGGAGTCAGCCTATTCTTATCACCTCTCTGTCCTAGACAGCTCTTTTCAGTGGTACTACTTGGTGTAGATCCATGCTGTGGCCCTCTGTTGTCCTAGGAGCACACACCAGGTCTTGAACAGACAAAGGGACAGAAAACAGGCTCCAACCTTGCTTCCTGGCCATCAGCAGGAAAGGGCAGTTCTGGGAGTGCACTGGGCACTTTCAAGGGCTGGAACTGAAGCACAGCTACCTGGTCTGAAAGGCGATGAAGCTCTTGAACTTGACCTCATTAGCTCAGTTCCCTCACGCCTGGAGCTCACCACTGACACACGTGCACACAGCTCGTTACGGTGCACACACAGTAGTACATCTGCACTCACTTGGTTTGAGAGCAGCTCAGAGGCAGTGAGCTTGTTCGGCTGAAAGCCCCGAGCACATGACAACAACAAACACACCCGCTTCTGAACTAACTCAGGCCAGGAGAAGGAGGGAAGGAGACCACATGCTTCCAGCCATGTTTGGGAAGAAAACAGGGATAGACATTCCAGATGGGATTTTTTTTCCCCCTGGAATAACAAGAGAAAGAAGGAGAAGGAGCCTATTGCTCACCTTCGGATGTGAAGAGGCAGGCTAGGGGGCACATGCTGCCTATGGTCAAGCTTCAGCAAACCTACCACTCTGCAGTGCCTACAGGCAGGAAGTGAACAGGGCTGAAGAGACAAAGATCACCAAGCTGACTTGGGAGAGGGCTAGCCGCTAACGTCAGGAAGTGAGTTGCTTTAGCAACGCAGAGGATGAGAAGCAGGGGCTGTGACCATCATTCTCCATCACGGAGGTGCAAGGGGCTGCTGCAAAAGGCCTGGCATGAGGTGGCTCTCATGTGTCACCTGGAGTCAGGCTTTCGTTTGTAAAGCGCTAATTAAGAAAACATTAGGTTCTGGAGGGAGAGGTAGGAGGATCACTATGAGACTACATAGTGAATTCTAGGTCAGCCTGGGCTAGAGTGAGACTCTACCTCAAATAAAAAAAAAAAAAAAATCCAGGCGTGGTGGTGCATGCCTTTAGTCCCAGCACTCGGGAGGCAGAGGTAGGAGGATCGCCATGAGTTCAAGACTACCCTGAGACTACATAGTGAATTCCAGGTCAGCCTGAGCTAGAGTGAGACCCTACCTCCAAAAACCAAAAAAAAAAAAAAAAAAAAAGAAAGCATTAGGGCTGGAGAGATAGCTTAGAGATTAAGGCACTTGCTGGCAAAGTCAAAGGACCCAGGTTCAATTCTCCAGGACCCATGTAAAGCCAGATGCACAAGGTGATGTGTGCATCTGGATTTCATTTGCAGTGGCTAGAGGCCCTGGCAGGCCCATATTCTCTCTCTCTCTCTCAAATAAGTAAATAAATGAAATATTAAAAAAAAATTACAGCTAGGCATGGTGGCCCATTTGTTTAATCCCAGCACTTGGGAGGCAGAGGTAGGAGGATCGCCATGAGTTCAAGGCCACCCTGAGACTACATAGTGAATTCCAGGTCAGCCTGGGCTACAGTGAGATCCTACCTCAAAAAACAAACAAAATAAATTTAAAAAATAAAATAAACATAAGACTTTTTAGTTTTTTTTTTTTTTTTTTTTTTTGCTTTTTTAGAAGTAGGGTCTCACTGTGGCTCAGCCTGACCTGGAATTTACTCTGTAGTTTCAGGGTGGCCTTGAACTCATGGATCCTCCTACCTCTGCCTCCCAAAGGTGTGTGCCACCACACCCAGCTCCCAACAAAAGTTGTTTTTTTTTTTTTGGTTTTTGGAGGTAGGGTTTCCACTGTAGGCCAGGCTGACCTGGAATTCATTCTGTATTCTCAGTGTGGGCTTCAACTCATGGTGATCTCCTACTTCTGCCTCCCAAGTGCTGGGATTAAAGGTGTGCGCTACCAACATCTGGCTAAGACTTCTTAGTTTTTAACAGACTAAACACAAAACTAAGTAAGCCCTGTATTTGGAACGAGCCACTCATTTAAGAAAACTCTCCCAAGGAACGGGGACCTAGTGGCCCTAGCAGTCTAGTTGCAGGCAAAGTCCATGAGGAAAAGGCACGCTGCAACGTTCGCACATCTGCACACGTGTTGTCCGGTCAACGGGGCAGCAGGACACAGACCCACTGGCTCAGAGTGAGGGTCAGCACCAAGCGTACTCAGCTGTTCAATGGCACGGTGCTCCCGCATGTTCTTGCCCTGTGCCCAAACACCCGCTTCCGACCTCAGCCCAGGGCCACAGTCCAGGTCTAGTCTTGTGCGATCTATTGGTGCTTTTATGACTCCTGCGACACCACAGAGCTTCCTTGACAAAGAGGACACTCCAGCAAGCCTCCTTCAGTATGTGATGAAGAAAGCCCTGACTCAAGTGCCCACAGCTTGTTTTTATTCCTTCTCCCAATTTTTAATTACCCTCTTGCTCAAACATCTTCAGTGACACCTGACTACTTTCCTGCGCAGCTGCAACACCTCAGCTCTCCATGCTCTGGTTCCCATTTAACCCCCTTGGAGTAGCTCTGTGGTCGCAGAGTGGTCATCACCACTGGGGGAGGGTGGTGTGGCTCACTGGGGTTTATTTATTTCATTCTATCTCTCCCCCACACACACCAATTTTCATGGTGAAAGGTCTTCACGATACATGTCACCTAACTGCTCTCTGTTACCAGCCCTTGCCCCGGCCTTAGGTCATTTTATCTGTCTCGAATGTCCCTGACTTTATTGCTGCTATCAGAACGCTGCTAGACCTTCAAGGAGTCTTCCAGACACCCCTCCTTTAAGGGAGCTGACCCAGCTTCTTGTGCCAGGGCCTCATCTCCCCTCCCATCAAATCCCTGTGATGCCTACCATTATACACGTGTTTACGCGACTGTGTCCTCTTCCTCACTACTCACTACTTTCCTTTGACTGTGAGCTTCAGGTTCAGAGAGCTAAGAGTATGCATCTTATTCATGCAGGCATCTCCCCCAGTGTCCTACACACTGTAGGCACTTACTACACGTTTGCAGAATACAGAACCAAGTTTCATGAATGAGAACACCTTATCCATTGAACATTTCACGTCCTGGGAAGCCTCCTCCAGTACCTTCTTCGTGGTTCTGATGCAGAAGGACCTCGGGCTGTGTGTGGACAGAGTTTCCAGGGTGGAAGAACGGTGAGAACAGAATGCGAGGTTTCCTCTGCTTCAGGATATGCTGAAGGAGTTCATAGAGCACATCACCTGGAGAGGAAAAGGAATGGGAACACTTCATTCACCAGCTTCTGACTGAGACACAGCTATGGGCCCTGGTACTGTGGAAGGAACAGATACGAACAAGACACGCATGCTCACCGGAGACAGAAGGCAGACCTGGATCTCAGAATGCCACGGCAGTGTGAGTTTTTGAAGTCATTATTATTATTATTATTTGGAGATGGGAGACTTGTTATGCTGCCTAGACTGGCCTTGAACTGGTGGGTTCAAGCGATCTTTCTGACTCAGCTTCCCAAGTAGCTATGCCACTGCACTCAAGCAAACCCTTTTCAATATGATCGGAACATACACGGGGGATAGAGGGGAGGGAAACCAGCGGGGTGTCCTGATCAGAAGGTATAATAAATATTAGGGCTGGGAGATGGCTGAGTGGATAAAGTTCCTGCTGCATAAGCATGAATTCAGATCCCAGACCTAATGTAAAACCTAGATGCTGTGGCAGGCTTCTGTAATCCCAGCATGCTGGTGGTGAGATGGGAGGTGGAGACAGAACTGCCCAGATGCTCATGGACCACAGAGCCTGGTAAATGCAGAGATGAACAAGGGGAGACCCTGCCTCACACGCTCTGAGGACCCTGCCTCACACGCAGTGGAGACCCTGCCTGACACGCAGTGTGGACCCTGCCTCACACGCTCTGGAGACCCTGCCTCACACGCTCTGGAGAACCTGCCTCACATGCAGTGGAGACCCTGCCTCACACGCAGTGTGGACCCTGCCTCACACGCACTGGAGACCCTGCCTCACACGCTCTGGAGAACCTGCCTCACATGCAGTGGAGACCCTGCCTGACACGCAGTGTGGACCCTGCCTCACACGCTCTGGAGACCCTGCCTCACACGCTCTGGAGAACCTGCCTCACATGCAGTGGAGACCCTGCCTCACACGCAGTGTGGACCCTGCCTCACACGCACTGGAGACCCTGCCTCACACGCTCTGGAGAACCTGCCTCACATGCAGTGGAGACCCTGCCTGATACGCAGTGTGGACCCTGCCTCACACGCTCTGGAGACCCTGCCTCACACGCTCTGGAGACCCTGCCTGACACGCAGTGTGGACCCTGCCTCACACGCTCTGGAGAACCTGCCTCACATGCAGTGGAGACCCTGCCTCACACGCAGTGTGGACCCTGCCTCACACGCTCTGGAGAACCTGCCTCACATGCAGTGGAGACCCTGCCTCACACGCAGTGTGGACCCTGCCTCACACGCACTGGAGACCCTGCCTCACACGCTCTGGAGAACCTGCCTCACATGCAGTGGAGACCCTGCCTGACACGCAGTGTGGACCCTGCCTCACACACTCTGGAGACCCTGCCTCACACGCTCTGGAGAACCTGCCTCACATGCAGTGGAGACCCTGCCTGACACGCAGTGTGGACCCTGCCTCACACGCACTGGAGACCCTGCCTCACACGCTCTGGAGAACCTGCCTCACATGCAGTGGGGACCCTGCCTGACACGCTCTGGAGACCCTACCTCACATGCAGTGGAGACCCTGCCTGACACGCTGTGGAGACCCTGCCTGACACGCAGTGGAGACCCTGCCTCACACGCTCTGGAGACCCTGCCTCACACGCTCTGGAGACCCTGCCTCACACGCAGTGGAGACCCTGCCTCGCACGCTCTGGAGACCCTGCCTCACACGCAGTGGAGACCCTGCCTCATACGCAGTGGAAAGCAAGCACCAACTCCCTAAAACAGTGTTCTGACCTCCACACACACACTGTGCCACAAGGGCGTCCAGATACTCACACAATGCACCTACATCCCACCAAAATAGTAGTAAGACAAAAGGTATAAATCATCAGCTATGCAAGTGAGTAAGAGCTAGAACATAGTGGGTTCAGTTAATAATGCTGTGTGGTATACTTAAAAATTTTCTAAGAAGATTAGCTTTAAAAAAAGAAGGCAGAGCCAGCCGTGGTGGCACATGCCTTTAATCCCAGCATTCAGGAGGCAGAGGTAGGAGGATTGCCATGAGCTCAAGGCCACCCTGAGACTACAGAGTGAATTCCAGGTCAGCCTGAACTAGAGTGAGACATCTGCCTCCCAAGTGCTAGGATTAAAGATGTGCACTACTACGCTCGGCCTCCTTTACTGCTCTATAAGAAAATGACGCTCTGGGGTCTTCCCTCCTTTAAAAACACATATAGGCATGACTCTAAGACCCTACCAACTCCAGAAAATCACCTTGAGATGCCAGGCTCCTGGAAGAAGATGGTGGGGGCTGGCTTGAGCTGAGGCCCCTCTGTTCTGATATACTTGATAATCTGATGTGTCCCCTAGTAGGTCATTAGGAGGACCCCCCCCCCTGACAAAAAAAAATCTGCCATGGACTGGTCCTACCCCTCTAGCTTAGGTCCAATTGAAAATGCAGGTGGGCGCTTTAAAACTCTGTAAGGATGGGCGATTAATTTTTAAAATACCACTGGCCTCTGTCTCCCCAAATCCTTCCCCACACAGAGATATGCAGTCAACAATTGTACCAAACAATGGGTCTTTGTCTCTAATCTTAGCCATTTTAAAGACACTTTAATTAACAACTTAATTTAAGTGCACATTTGGGCTATGGATCCTGCTATTTTTTCCTCCACACAGCATGGACCTCAGAAACGGCCCCCACAAACACTTTTCTCTCTGCAAACCTCCCCTACTGATGGCAAATATAGTTCCGTGACTACCTTCTCCTAAGACAGCTCTGAGGGAAACCTCTTCTTTTTGTCCTTCCTCCTTCCCTCCTTCCTTTCCTCTCTCCCTCCCTCCTTCCTTCTTTCTTCCTCTTGAACTTTGGTTGCTAGTGGCGAAGCTTGCAATTATGATTAAATAAAGACTTCAAAGGCTGAAGACTCCACTGGGGTTTTCATTACAGGGAGAAGAGCAGAAAGCTGGAGAGGCATTCTGACCACACTGTGGGAATTCCTCAGGTGAGGCAGGGCCGCAGTTCAGGTCTGGGAAGGGCTTTGGCATTCTTGGGCTCCGAGCCTTCGAGCCATGGCGATGGCTTGGGTGCGAAGGGGATGCAGAGACCAAAATATAGTCCTATTTTAATGATTCATATTTTAATCTCATACAAAAATAAGTCTCTAATCAGCACTTTTTCTGGCTTGTTTTTTTTTTTGGGGGGGGGGCTAGGGGTAATGTCCTCCTGAGCTCTTCCTAATTTACATGGCCTCACTGGGTTTGATTTTGTGGGTTTGATCCATGTTTTATTTTGGCATTATGCAGAATAGAAAATGCAAACATTTAAAAATGCGTTCTTGATGATCACTATTAAAAAAAAAAGTCTGTAATTAGTGTATCCATTTTGGAAGGGGAGGCCAGGAAATATAAATTTAGTGTCTGTGAAGGGTGCTCAGCGCTGTTCCCGCAGACGCAGCCAGCCTGGGTACCAGGTCACCTTGAACATGTCCCCGGCTCTCTCAGCACTGCCGATGGCAGCACCCGTCTCTGATGCCCGTCATGAGGGCGAAGTGCAGAGGCACCAGGACCCGGGTTGGCGCGTGTCCCTCCCCTGAGGCCAAGAGAGGAGGACCTGACCCCAGCACGAGGGGGACAAAGCTGGCTTCTTTTGTGCATTCTCTACCTGCACACAGGAAGTGAGGCAACACGAGGAGGCTGGCTCAGCGACGCTCTGGGGTCAGGCTGACAACCTTCATTTCTCCAGACCACGGGCTCCTCATCATGACTACTACAATGTGCCAGTAGGACTTCTGTGAGGATTCGCGGCGGTGGTGGTGTGGCACACGACGGGCAGCCGTGAAAGCTCATCAACACCGGCTGTGCTGCCACCTCTGCCAGTGCCTCCGCCATCAGCTTAGTATTATTCCAGTGGCTTAAGACAGAGTGTGGACTCCTCAGGCCGCACATGGAGAACTGAGGAGAAAGGCCTGGAAGTCACAGCTAGTTTTTATTATTATTATTTATTTATTTGTGTGTATGTGGGGGGTGGGGGAGAATGAGCACCTCTTGCCACAACAAATGAACTCCAGACTCATGCACCACTTTGCCTGTCTGGCTTTATGTAGATACTGAGGACTCGAACCTGGGCTGGCAGGCTCTGCAAGCAAGCCACCTTTGACTACTGAGCCATCTCCTCAGCCCACAGTCAGTTTTATGCCCACCTCCAGAGAGGGCAAAGAAGATGAATCAAGGCCACTTTTTCCACACTCTGGGCCTCGCATCCTGCCCGGCTGGTTAAATTCACGACGTGCTGACCGGGCACACTTTCCCAGGCCTCTGGGTTCGCAGCTCCACGAGCTCCTCATCCCGAAGCCGGCGCCGGCTTTCCCCGAGCACGCGGGAGAAAAGCAGACGGCGCTCAGTCAAGCGAGACTCTGCCAGCGGTTTACCTGGACCATCAGCCCACAAGGAAGGGCGGCAGGACAACTTTGCAAATGTCTCCCTGGGGAGACGGCTGACGGGGGTTCAGAACCTGGGTCAGGCCCTTTCCCGGAGCGTTTCCTCATAACCAGAGGTTCGCTCAGCTCCAGAGAGGAGGCAGTACGCCCAGCATGTGCTGGATGTCTGACTGGCAGTGGCAGCGTGTACCTGTAACACCTTGGGATTTTAGGCCTGCAAGAGGGTTCTAGAGGTGTCTTAGGAGTCCCCGGCTCTCCTTCCCCTGCCAAGAAGCGGCTCTGGCTGAGAACGTCCTACGATGGGCAGCCGGCCACGGCAAATGAACAACAGCTCTGGATGACTCTAGTTGGTAGGAAGCTCAGCTGAGAGGGAATTTGCCTCCTCTGAAAACGTACACTCAGCTCCTACTCTCGGCTCTGGAACACGCACAGCACGTCCGCAGCGGGTTCCCGGTGACCATGCTCCTCCCAGCCTCCCTTGCAGCACTGTCCCTTCGCTCCTCTAACACCTGCCTTTGGTTTTCAAATCCTCACACATGCAGGTCACATTTAAAAGGTCACATGAGCCAAAGCATCCCTGGAACACAGAAGTAATTAAAAATAGCTTGTACTGGTCTGCTGAAGACAAGGAAGAAAAGCTTCAGCACTGAGTGTCTAACAGCCAATGACCCTCGGCTAAGATTTTAAAAGGTGCTTAAAAATTTGGGTCTTGATCATCTCTTCCATCGTCCCAGAAGAGGAAATAATGAGTGCTAACTCCACTGCTCTAAGGAATAGAGCCCAGGCTTCTCGGACCAGAGCCAATAGCTCCTGCTGGGTTTTTCATGTCTGCGCACACCCTCACCCCCCCTCCACACACTCTATGCACACACCTGCTCCTTGCACACACGCACTCCTCAAACACACTCCATGCACACACATACCTGCTCCTTGCACACATACACTTCTCAAACACACTCCATGCACACACACACCTGCTCCTTGCACACATACACTTCTCAAACACACTCTATGCACACACCTGCTCCTTGCACACACGCACTCCTCAAACACACTCCATGCACACACACCTGCTCCTTGCACACATACACTTCTCAAACACACTCTATGCACACACCTGCTCCTTGCACACACACACTCATCAACACACTCCATGCACACACACCTGCTCCTTGCACACACACCCCCCTCAACCACACTCCATGCACACACATGCTCCTCAAACACACCCTATGCACACACTCTCCTTGCACACACTCCATGTACACACAAATGCTCCTTGCACAAACTCCTCAAACACACTCCATACACACACATAATCCTAGCATACACATTTTCCTTGCACACACACTCCATACACACATACTCCTTACACACACACCCCTCACACACTCCATGCACACCCACATGCTCCTTGCACACACTCCTCAAACACACCCCATGCACACACACATGCTCCTTGCATACACACATTCTCCTTGCACATACACTCTTCAAATACACTTCATATACACACACACACATGCTCCTTGCATACACACATGCTCTTTGCAACTCACTCCTCAAACACACTCCATGCACATGCTCCCTGTACACACACATGCTCCTTGTACACACATTCCTCAAATGCACTCCATGCACACACACATGCTCCATGCACACATGCTGTGCAGAGACCAGTCTGCCATGCAGTTAGTGGCCTTTCACTTGCACGCTGCTAGGAGGAGTCCAGGAAATATCTTTTATTCCCCCGTACTATAAACTTCAGCCCCTAAAACTAAGATACATCCCTGGGTACACAAATACACAGAAACATAACACATATGCAATTTCAACATATGTATCTTATTTCTAAATTTAAATTTATTTTTTCTGCAAGCAAGAGAGAGAGAAAATATAGGCATACCAGGACCTCTTGCTGCTGCAAAAGAACTCCAGATGCATGTGTTACTTTGTGCATCTGTCTTTACATGTGTACTGGGGAATCAAACCCAGGCTGGAAGGCTTTGCAGGCAGTGTCTTTAACCACTGAGCCATCTCCTCAGCTCTCAACATGGAATGCCAGGTACTCATTCTGAGAATCTTAAATTCTATTATCTTATTGAAATTTGTTTCCAAAGCTGGGCCTGGTGGTATAGGCCAATGATCCCAGCTACTCAAGAAGCTAAAGTAGGAGAACTGCAAATTCAAACCCTGCTTGGGCAGTCTTTGTCAGAAAGGAAGGAAGAGGAGATGGCTCAGCTGTTAAAGGTTCTTGCTTGCAAAGCCTGTTGGCCTGGAGTTCAATCCCCCAGCCACGCACATAAAGCTGGATAGGCAATGGATTATGGCAAGAGACCCTGGTGTGTATGCATGCACATGTGCATACACACATGTTCAAATAAATAAATAAATAAAATTGACAAAAAAGAAAAAGAGAGAAGGATGGGAGGAAGAAAAGACCAGAAATAAAGAAAAGTAAATAATGGGCCAGAGCTATTTCTCAGGGTTGAGTATTTGCTTAGCCTGTATGAGGCCGTAGGCTCAAGGAAAGAAGAAAGTCTGTTTAAAATGGTAATAGGGGGCTGGAGAGATGGCTTAGTGGTTCAGGCATTTGCCTGCAAAGCCAAAGGATCCTGGTTCAATTCTCCACGACCCACGTAAGCCAGATGCACAAGGGGGCGCATGCGTCTGGAATTCGTTTGCAGTGGCTGGAGGTCCTGGCAGCGCCCATTCTCTCTTTCTCTTTCTCTCTCTTAAATCAATAAACAAATAAAACATATTTAAAATGGTAATAGGAAGAGAAGAACGCTGTTGTGCTAGCACTTCATCAGATCCTGAGCAACAGGAACACATGGGTGCTACTGAGGAGCTGGTGAACAATTATTTGTTATTATTTATTTATTTATTTTAACTTTTAGAGGAAAGAGCTTGAGCTTTGGAGCAAAACTGCCCCAAGTTTGAAGCCTGGTTCCTCTACCTGTCAGCTCCGTGCTCTTAGGCAAATTATTTTTTCCTCTTTGAGTCTTAGTTGAAGGCTTAGTCCTATACTCTTTTGTATAAAATGAGATTCATGGCACAGACTTGGCAGGGCTGCGGTGACGACACGAGATAGTACGTACCATGCCGAGTGTCTGCCACAACAAACTCACGAGGTGGCATCTCTTCAGTAAAGCCGATCTTGACTGACATGCCACAAACATTTTTTTTAACTTCCATACATCTGTATTAAAGCACATGTGTGACTTTCATGTCTCTGGAGTTTTTTTTTTTTTTTCCTTCTCCCAGTTGACATCATTTCGTGTAGAAATTTCTAGCTTACAATTAGACTTCTCCATAATCCCCTCTTCACTGTCTTATTTCCACACTTTTGAGTTTCCATCCTTTAGTATTTAAGAGGTTTCAAATTTTACACACACCCACATTTACACTTTCACCCTCATCTTCTCCTGTTCCTTCCTCTCTTCAGGGTAAAATGTCTCCAGGAGCTGTCGACTCTGTTTTCTCTACTTCCTCGCCTCCCATTCTATGTTCCCCTCTGCCCTTTCCTGAACTGCTCTTGCTGAGATGACTCCTAACTTGGGGGATGGCTCCACCTCTCAGCCACATTCATCACCAGGAATCTCTACCTCCCTCCTCCCAGGACTACTTCTAGCTTTCTCCCCACCTCTCTCTTTTCCTCCTCCAGCCCTTTGATCCTGGCTCCCGGTCCTCACCCGTATTCCCCTTCTCGAGGGCTGTCATCTGTCCACACGACTTCACTCAGCTTGACCAACTGCTAGTCCCACTCCAGTTACCACGCCTTCTGACCTCCAGGCCCAGACTTACTGATCTTTTAGGAACTTCCTGGATGCCTTATAGGCACCACTCATTTAAGTGCTCAGTGTGAAAATCCTTATAAACCACAGGGGGTTTCCTAGTTTAGTAAATGCCCAGTGGACTGGGTCAGAAACTTGAGGGTAATCCTTAATTCTTTTCTGTCTTACCTAACAACCCATCAGTCACCAAGACCTACAGATGCTGCCTTCTACATATTCCTGGAATCAGCCCCTTCTTTCTTTTGCCCCATCTTAGTTCTAGTCACTACAATTGCTCCTACACTCCAGCCAAACAGATTTTTACCTCTGTACCTTGTCTTCCCAATCCTCTTACTTCAAGTCCTAAATATGACCTACATGACCGACTGAAGAAACAATACATGAGGAGCTATGGCATAGTCTATTATATTTAGCTTTTCCAAGTTTGTCTAGCAAATCCCATATTTGGGGAATTTCTAGTTTCTATTATAAATAGATTTGCTTAGACACTCCCTGCCCCAATGATTATTTCCTTGGGACTATTTTGTGTGTGTGTGTGTGTGTGTGTGTGTGTGTGTGTGTGTGTAGTGTGCATGTGTGGGGTGTATGCATGAGTGTATGCACATGCAGTGTCCCATGTATGCACGGAGGCCAGAGGAGAAGGTCAGGCTTTCTCTCTGTTGTTCTTCCACGTGTTTCACTGAGACGGAGTCTCTTCACTGATTCTGGCACTCTTAACTGCTTGGCATCTCCCACACGGGTCCCCACCTTCTCTCTCACTTCATGGGCTTAGTAGGTTTCAATCTAGACAAACTGGTGACATGTGATGACTTGCCACATACATACACTCCTAAGTAAGTAGGTTGTCTCAAGTCATACATCCTTAAGTTTGGAAACAGTTCTCTTTCATTTTGATTCAGAAATTTTGGTTTCCTTCTGACCGATCGAAAATCCAAATAAATAAATCAACAAGTAAAAGCATGCCTGGTGTGGGAGGGGGGATACCTTTTAGATTCAATCAGAAGAACTGCTTCTAGTTCAGTTTTAGTCCCTTGAATTTCACTGTAAATTCAGTAGTGAAAACACAGCATGGTCACAGGCCTACGGGAACTCACTGGGGCCAAAGTATGCCTATTCAAGTGACAGGATTATTTGGGTGTGAACTCTGGTCCTAGTTTCTTTTCAAGTATTTTTATTTATTTATCTGAGAGATCGCATGAGTGCCAGGGTTTCTTGCAGCTGCAAATGAACCCAGTTGCATGCAGCACTTTGAGTCTCTGGCTTTACGTGGGTAATGGGGAACTGAACCTGGGCTGGTAGGCTCTGCAAGCAAGTGCTTTTAATTACTGAGCCATTCCCCAGGCCTGGTCCTAGTTTCTAGGCATTCCATGTGTTTTAGTAGGCTGACTGAATAACAAATTCTTCATTTAGTACAGGGTAATTTTCCCTGAGCATAAAAATAAAGTAGCCTTTTACTTAAAAACAAATATCTGAGAGTTCAGCTTCATTCATGTCTTAAGAGACACAGAGATACTGAAATAAAAGGGGCACGTTGTCAGAAAATGTGAATATGCTTAAGAATTAAAAAAGTGATAATAGTATGATAATTACTTTTGGCTGGATATAGAATATAAAGAAAAATAATAAACTTAAGGTACTGTGTGTGATGCTGTGTGAGTGTAGTTGTGCGTGTGATTGTAGGTGTGTGTGTGTGTGAGATGGTGTGTCACTGTAGGTGTGCATGTACTGTGCCATGCATGACATCACTCTGTCTGCCTGGATCAGTGGCCACCACCATTTCACAAATGGGACAAATGAGGTGCTAATAAATAACTTTCCCATAAGTGACTTCCCTAAGCATTTCTCTGAATATGCCACACACTTTTTATTCTTCTACAAAGACCCAGTAAGGGAAGAATGAGCCAGCTGAGTGTCCCCGGCTGAGGCCATGACAGCAGCAACGCCCACATCTCTAGGCTGTGGTTCCCCTGTGTGACTTGTGTTCTCACCTTCCCTCACTTATCCTAGAACAGCCAGCTGACAGAGATGTGACAGCCAGCAGATTAGGTGAGTTGGCCCAAGGAACAGCATGTAAAAAACAAGGAGCATCTTCAGCTTAACCTTGAAGTGGGAGTCCCTTGTGTTTGAAGAATATAAAGATGAGGTACTGGTGTATAAACGACTGCAAATTTTTTAAAAAATATTTTTATTTACTTATTTATTTGAGAGACAGAGAAATACAGAGAGAGAGAGAGAGAGAGAGAGAGAGAGAGAGAATGGGCGCACCAAGGCCTCTAGCCACTGCAAATGAACTCCAGATACATGCACCACCTTGTGCATCTGGCTTACATGGGTCCTGGGGAATTGAATCTGGGTCCTTTGGCTTTGCAAGCAAGCAAGTGCCTTAACCACTAAGCCACCTCTCCAGCCCTACTGCAAATGTTAATGCACCAAAATTCTAAATACATGTAGGAAATCAATCAACCTTTCTGTCTCTCTCTGTCTCTCTCTTTCTCTCTCTCAAAGACAGAGTCTCATGGTTGGAGAGTTGGCTTAGCGGTTAAGGTGTTTGCCTGCAAAGCCAAAGGGCCTCGGCTCGATTCTGTAGGACCCACGTAAGCCAGCTGCACACTGGGGTGCATGCATCTGGAGATACTAGGCACATAGGATCCATTCTACAAACAATCACTCTAAGTAAGAGTGAATCCAGGGCTGGAGAGATGGCTTAGCAGTTAAGCGCTTTGCCTGTGAAGCCTAAGGACCCCAGTTCGAGGCTCGATTCCCCAGGACCCACGTTAGCCAGATGCACAAGGGGGCGCACATGTCTGGAGTTCATTTGCAGTGGCTGGAGGCCCTGGCGCGCCCATTCTCTCTCTCTCGCTATCAAATAAATAAATAAATAAATAAATAAATAAATAAAATATTAAATAAATAAATTAAATAAATCTTTAAAAAAAGAGTGAATCCAAAGGTTGCTCTCTTATTTATAGGGTTTCTCAGAGCCTCAAAATGCTCTAAATATATAATCAAATACCTCTCTGAATTTCAATCCCCCTGAGCCATGTAAGGGAACAACTATTTAGCAGCTCAAGACTAGATAAAATGATCCTGTTTAGGTGAGGTTGTTGTTGTTTTTTTTAAATAAAAGCGTGACTCTTGCATTTACTCTTTCGCTTTGCAAATGTTATACATTTGTCATCTGATTGTAATCCTCCAACTGGGAGATTATTCAAAAAGAATGCTCACTTATCTTGTTTGAAGATAAAAATGTTCACTCGTGTGTTTGCACAACTGAACTCCAGCTGGTGGAGTTGTTTGGAAAGGTTACGGAAGACTTAGGAGGTAGAGCCTTTCTGGAGGAGGTGGGTCACCAGGGGTGGGCTCTGAGGCAGTATAGCCCAGCCCCACTTTCTGTTTCGCTTTTTGCTTTCTGACTGAGAACGCAATGGGACCAGCAGGCTTGCCATGCGTGCCCAGCCACAATGGACTCTATGCCCTTGACCCGTAACCAGAAATAGTCCCTTTCCTTCCTTAAGTTGCACCTGTCCAGGTATCCGTTCACAGCACAGAGAAAGTAATTAATACAATTTTCAGAGTCCAAAGTACTCGCCATTACACCAGGGAACCACTTCATACAACTTTCAACCTCGCACTCTTCTCTTTAGAGATTATAGTTACTTAAAAGCACGCTCCACGTGCTCCGCTTTCTTCTAGTGGTAGAAAGGTAGACAGACCTGTGTGCTGGAAGTGAATAATTATGAGATGCTAAACCAGCCGAAGAACATGGCAAATGGCCTTGAGAGAAAGAATTTCACTCGAACATAGGGTACGGTAGTGTTTCAGGTAAGAATAAACCGTGAACCCCGTTCTCCCGTCACTACGCTGGGGATGAGCTAAGCTGTGAGAGCACAGATTGGATGTGGCAGTCTCTGGACAGGGACACAGTCTCTGTTCATGTTGAGCTCTACAGAGGAATAGGACAGTGTGTGTGTGTGTGTGTGTAAGCCATGACTGAAGTACAGAAAAGTCTGGGACAAAATAGCACCCAGCCCAGATTGAGAGAGAAACCAGATAGGGGAAAGAGGAGGTCTGGAATTAGAAGGGGAGTCAGCCAGGCTCTTTAAGAGAAAGGCAAGGAGTTGACCAGGCAAGTGTAGCGGGTGGGGCTGTGAATGGTGGTGAGCACTGTCCCACACAGAGAATTTAGCACACGGGTGATGGTTAAACTTGGTTGTTAACTTAGAAGTGCCATGGCAACAGATGTATCTGTGAGGGAGTTTCTAGATGAGGTTAACTGAGGTGGGAAGCCCCACCCTAAGTGTGGGCAGATCCCATGGGCTGGGGTCCCAGCTGAAGAGAAAGGAGAAAGTTAGGTGAGCAAGAGCTCTCACTGCACCCCAGGCATTTCCCACCACAATGAACTGCGTCCCATTGAAATGGAGGCTCAAACAAAGCCTGCCTTCCTGAGCTTGCTTTTGTCCTGTTTCTGTCCCAGCAACTGGAAAAGTAACTAATCCAACGTCTTCTTGCAAACTGGCCTACACCGTTCTTATCTCCCTCCTGTTTAACCCCCCAAGTTTTCAAGGTAAGGCTCCATGATCGTACCCTTCCGCTTCTTGGACACTGGCTGGAAATGGCCTCTCTCACCCTGGAACTTGCTCAGCTCACACAGACTTCTATATCCACACGGATGAATTTATACTGTCATCACCGCATGTCCGGGCCAGAATACCAGCCTCAGCTGGTCTTCCTGCCTCCTGCCTCTTCCACCTGCCAAGCGGAGCCTTTCTCCACCACTCAGACACCTTGCAGGAAGCCTGTCCTGTCCACAGGCCTCCGTGCTGTAGAGCGGCTCCACCCCTTCTCCCCCAAGACCCCTTCTCCTCCCAGCTTCTCGGGCTCTCTGGCCTTTACAGTGGGTGTCAAGCTGCTTCTAAAGGGACAGTAAGTCTCCTTGGGGTACAGCCAGCTTCCCTGTACCCCACCCGACAAGCACATGCCACGTACTGACTGGCTTCACACAGCTGTTCACAGCCTGGAGCAGAGAGCCTGGGTACACAAAGAAAGCAGAGGTCGCGGGGGAGTTCGCCAAGGCTTTCCCAGGGTCCCAAGTCAAAGGCCACACCCCTCTCTGTGAGCTGCTTGCTCGCTTTACACCAGTGATTGCACAGGGGACTCCAGAGAGCGGGGGGGGGCTTTTCCTTCCAGGCTCCTAGCTTTGCCTCTTGGAGTTGCATTTCCACCAGAATGGGACAGGGAAGTCTTTTGGCAATGCATCCAAAGAACTAGTTAGGACAATCTTCTGCATCTGTACAGTGTGTTTCTGGTTTTCTTAGTCTGAGACTACACAAATACTAATCATTTTGAGAAGCTCGTGTCCTTAATAAAGCCTTAAAATGGAGCTGCTTTTAGAGACACAAGCTTTCAAGTTTCAGTGATGTCTTCACCTTCAAGGAAACTTTCCTTGTAGCATTTCTTCATGTAAACTGTCACCTAAGCAAAGAGCAGGGAGATGCTACTATATGGCTTTACCTCAGCCCTGTAACGGGGACATTTCCTCCTGACAGTTGGCCTCAGCCCTGTCATGGGGACATTTCCTCCTGACAGTTCACCTCAGCCCTGTAATGGGGACATTTCCTCCTGACAGTTCACCTCAGCCCTGTAATGGGGACATTTCCTCCTGACAGTTCACCTCAGCCCTGTAATGGGGACATTTCCTCCTGACGGTTCACCTCAGCCCTGTAACGGGGACATTTCCTCCTGACGGTTCACCTCAGCCCTGTAACGGGGACATTTCCTCCTGACAGTTCACCTCAGCCCTGTAACGGGGACATTTCCTCCTGACAGTTCACCTCAGCCCTGTAACGGGGACATTTCCTCCCGACAGTTCACCTCAGCCCTGTCACGGGGACATTTCCTCCTGACAGTTCACCTCAGCCCTGTAACGGGGACATTTCCTCCTGACAGTTGACCTCAGCCCTGTAACGGGGACATTTCCTCCTGACAGTTCACCTCAGCCCTGTAACGGGGACATTTCCTCCTGACAGTTCACCTCAGCCCTGTCATGGGGACATTTCCTCCTGACAGTTCACCTCAGCCCTGTAATGGGGACATTTCCTCCTGACGGTTCACCTCAGCCCTGTAACGGGGACATTTCCTCCTAACGGTTGACCTCAGTCCTGTAACGGGGACATTTCCTCCTGACAGTTCACCTCAGCCCTGTCACGGGGACATTTCCTCCTGACAGTTCACCTCAGCCCTGTCACGGGGACATTTCCTCAGCCCTGTAATGGGGACATTTCCTCCTGACGGTTCACCTCAGCCCTGTAACGGGGACATTTCCTCCTAACAGTTGACCTCAGCCCTGTAATGGGGACATTTCCTCCTGACAGTTCACCTCAGCCCTGTCACGGGGACATTTCCTCCTGACAGTTGACCTCAGCCCTGTAATGGGGACATTTCCTCCTGACAGTTGACCTCAGTCCTGTAACGGGGACATTTCCTCCTGACAGTTGACCTCAGCCCTGTAATGGGGACATTTCCTCCTGACAGTTGACCTCAGCCCTGTAACGGGGACATTTCCTCCTGACAGTTCACCTCAGCCCTGTAATGGGGACATTTTCCTCCTGACAGTTGACCGCAGCCCTGTTAACGGGGACATTTCCTCCTGACGGTTCACCGTCAGGCCTGTAATGGGGACATTCCTCCGGACAGTTCACCTAGTCGCTGTCACGGGGACATTTCCTCAGCCCTGTATGGGGGACTTTTCTCCTGACGGTTCACCTCAGCCCTGTAACGGGGACATTTCCTCTGACAGTTGACCTCATGTCCTGTAACGGGGACATTCCTCTGAGCAGTTGACCTCAGCCCTGTATTGGGGACATTTCCTCCTGAAGTTGACCTCAGCCCTGTAACGGGGACATTTCCTCCTGACAGTTCACCGTCAGCCCTGTATTGGGGGACATTTCCTCCTGACAGTTCACCTCAGCCTGTCACGGGACATTTCCTCCTGACAGTTCTCCTTCAGTCCTTACCTCAGCCCTGAATGGGGACATTTCCTCTGACAGTTCACCTCAGCCCTGTAACGGGGACATTTCCTCCTGACAGTTCACCTCAGTCCTGTAACGGGGACATTTCCTCCTGACAGTTCACCTCAGCCCTGTAACGGGGACATTTCCTCCTGACAGTTCACCTCAGCCCTGTCACGGGGACATTTCCTCCTGACAGTTCACCTCAGCCCTGTAACGGGACATTTCCTCCTGACAGTTGACCTCAGTCCTGTAACGGGGACACTTCCTCCTGACGGTTCATCTCAGTCCTGTAATGGGGACATTTCCTCCTGACAGTTGACCTCAGTCCTGTAATGGGGACATTTCCTCCTGACAGTTCACCTCAGCCCTGTAACGGGGACATTTCCTCCTGACAGTTCACCTCAGCCCTGTAACGGGGACATTTCCTCCTGACAGTTCACCTCAGCCCTGTAACGGGGACATTTCCTCCTGACAGTTCACCTCAGCCCTGTCACGGGGACATTTCCTCCTGACAGTTGGCAGGTTGCCAGGAGTAAATGGCGGTTGAACACACTTTGTGACTATGCTTGGGCTTTAGGTAGGACCTCTTGTCTTTGTTAAGAAAATCAGGGATTCTGCCAGGCAAGTCCCATCTGGCAAGTAAGCTGGCATCTGCAATGGAACTTGATACATGATGGCCTTTTGGCCACTTGAATCATCATTCCCTCAAGAAGCATGAACCCGGGGCCAAAGTTCCACCTGGACACAGAAAGTTCCCGGGTTGAAGACATGAAACCTGGAAGCACAACTGAGGTCTTAACTGTGCTGACAATATACTACTGCTTTTCAGGTGCAGGAGCGTATTACTGAATTACATCTTCCAATGTGGTGTCAAGAGAACTTATTTTGATGCACCTTCCTGGACAGGCCTGAGAAAACTACAAAGTGCTTTGTTTCTAAGGTCAGTCTTTCAAAGGGCATCACCTGAAGACCTCTGAGGGTTTCTAATCTTGCCTTGGCTCCTAGGATGGCCGTATTTCCCAGTCCCTATCATTACTTCTTGAGTTGCTATTTCCTTTCTCTCTCTCTTTTTTAAATCCCACCAGTACCCAAGCCCCTTCCTTTCTCATCTGATTTTTGTCTTTGTTTGGTTTTTGAGATAGGGTCTTGCTATGTGGTCCACGCTGTCAGCCTGTGGTCCTTTGGCTCAGCCTCCGAGTGCTGGGGTTTAAGTGCATTACCACGACTGCTCTTCTTATCTGTTTTCACTGAGCGGCTCAATGCACGCATTCACTCTTAGCCATTTCTTCTAATACCTTTAGCATCAGGGCAAAGCAGACAAGGGGCAGGAATGGGGCTTTTTAAATCTGTCGGCACAATGGTCTTTGAAGTTCTAGTATCTGGTCATACGTGAATTACCTCTCTTCTCCTGGCAGTCCTCTTGATCTAGAAACTTCTTCTTGTCTCTATGCACTGGCTAAAGCCAGCAGATCTTCCTTTTTCTGAGCTGTCGTTGTGCCGACATGAGACCTATTTTAGAGATTCCTTCTTGGGCACAATAAGGGTGGCACAAACTAACCATCGACTACCAGATTTTCCACGCCAAGCCCACGTCAAGAGCCAAACTCACCTGAATGAGGAGATCGGTAGCGGAAGTCCTCTTTGGTCAGCAGCAGGAGCGCCTTGCCATTCATTTCAAACGTGTTGCTGTCAATGGGCCTTAAAGAAAACTCATTTTCAGCCCACTTGAGCCACTGGGCTACGTCATCTCTGCTCCAGTAAATCGGCTGCAAGCCTGTTGGAGGAAGCAGTGTGTCAGTTACACAGTTGGGATAAAGGGAGATCTGTGAGGTTAACAGAAGAGCCCTTGGGTTCGATTCCAAGTCCCAGGTTAAAAACTCCAGCTTGGGCTCCCAATACTTGGGAGGCAGAGGTAGGATTACCGTGAGTTCGAGGGGTAGAGTGAGACCCTACCTCAAAAAACAAACAAACGAACAAACACTGCAGCTTCGTAAGTGATGAAGTGTGCTGTCACACTGACTTGCTGTTTAGAGGCTAGATGGGGGTGTGCAGGGATAGCCCTTTGAAAGTGTCTAAGGGATGGCTGCTTTGTACCAGTGCCCCAGGGGCTGTGTTAATTCCTTGTTTGTTCAAGAGTAGCTGGCGGGAGGGCTTCAGGAGCCCAGAGCCTGAAAAATCCATTGTGTTTTGTATGGATCTCAGAATCACAGTTGCTCTAGATAGTAGTTTAGTGTCCTTTTAAGTGAGAATGTTTCTGAGCTGGCCTTGACCTTCCAGAGCTGCCAAGTAAGGAAGTGTTCCCTGAAATTCTTTCCAGGAAGACTCAATGCCTTAGCCTCTGGGAATGAGAGGGCAAGGTAAGGGTTAAAGGTCATTTGACTCGCTAATGTTGGAACTTCCCCCTGCTGCTGCTGGGGCTGGGACACCTAGAAGGACCCAAAGTGGGCAGGAGACCAACAGAGGGCCTCCAGCTGGGTATCTGGGAGCCTGGCAGTGAGTCTGACTTTTTAACTTTACTGCTCTGAGAAACCTCAGACATATTCAACAGATTACAGCAGTGGTTCTCAAAGTGAGATCCTTAAGCCTCTTTTCATATCAATATTAACACATTACTTTCCTCTTCTCTTCTTCCTCATGAGCACACAGTGGACTGCTTTGGAGGCTAAATAACCTGTGACAGGGCAACAGTCTGGACAAAGAAAGAGGTGTGAATGCAGCCACCATCTATTAAGCTAGACACTAAAGAGACTTATAAATACATAACACTACTCCTGCTCACAGTCTTTTGTTTTCAAAAATTTTAAATAATATTTTATTTATTTATCTATTTTAGAGGGGAGAGAGAGGCAGCTAGAAAGAGAGCAAGAGAGAATGGGCACACCAGGGCCTCTAGCCACTGCAAACGAACTCTAGATGTGTGCATCTGGCTTATGTGGGTACTGGGGAATTGAACCTGGTGCCTTAGGTTTCATAGGCAAGCATCTTAACTACTAAGCCATCTCTCCAGCCCCCTTGGAAACATTTATAATATATATTTATATGAATATATACTTTTAAAATTAGTTTATAATATGGTAAATAGTGATATAACTCACACAGGCAAAAGCTTTGAGTGGTGTTTGATAACTTCTAAGAACTGAGAGGAGTCCTGCTATGAGAGAAACCAACTGTTCTCTGACTGGATTTGAGGCCCACGCCACAGGACAGAATTCCTGCCTGGTACTGAAAGCCTATGGCTAGGGAGGTCAGAAGCCCCAGAGTGAAAATTACTGTTGTTGTTTGGCTAAATGGATAAATTATGGCCACCAAGTTGCCCTCTAAATACTTATGTTTATAACCCCATTCTCACTCTTGGTTAGAGAAGCTTCTCTTTCCAGGTGGTGGTAACCCCTGGGGAGATTCAAAACTCATCCAAGTGCTGAGAAGGAGTGACAGCAGAGTGTGGAACGCTAAGTGATACATCTCTTTTACGCTCTCCAAAGCTCAGGGGCCATTGCAGAAGAGATGGTGGAAAGACTCTGAGAGTCACACTGCAAGCTTCATATCTGACCAGCCAGGCCAAATGAGCCAATGCGTGCAATATTGGAATGTTTGTTACGGGGGAAACCAACCGCTCTCTAACTGGACTGGAGGCCTGCTCCGTGGGAGGGATTACATGTCTGATACTGAAAACATGTGACGGGAAGTCATGAGCCCTAGGGGCGTAAAGCCTGCTGCTGTCTGGCTAAATGTATATACTATGCTCACCAAACTGCCTAGTAAGCACTTCTCTTAATGTTCATACCCATATGTTAATGCTACTCTCACTTTTGGTTAGAGAACCTTCTATTTTCAGATGACAGTGACCTTGGGATGACTCAGAAGGCACCATAGTGCTGAGAAGTGACAGAGGAGTACTCAGCACTGAAATATCTCAATCAATCACACCTTCCAAGGCTCTGGGTCCGTTGTGGAAGAGGTGGCGGAAAGAATGTAAGAGCCAAAGGAAGGGTAGGATTCCTTACAAATGCACCCTTCTGGACAGAAAATGGCCTGAATATCCATGACCTCACAGTGCCTGACACTATCTACACAAGAGTAGTATAACAGGAAAGGAAAAATACGATATTAAAATAGAAGGGGGACTACTTGGAAAGAAGGGGTTCAGTGCAGAGGGGATGAAGAGAGGGAAAAGGAAGGATGGTGGGAGGGGATTAGGATCGTGGTATATTGTCTGTATGCATGGAGGTTGTCAATAAGTTAAAATTTTTGAGTCCTGACAGCAAAAATATGAGAAGAGCCAGTCCAGAGGAGTTAGATGACATAGGGCTGTGCTCTCCAGTCACACGGTGTGCATCAGTCATTCAAAGTGAGCTCAACAGCAGCAGTGAGGGCGCTGGTCTCTCCATGTGACTGACTTAAACTTGCAGAGGACAGCATGCGCGTGTTATGAAAGTATGCCTGACCTCTACTCACTCCTGGGAGAAATCGCCTTCCTCCCTAAGCTTGGCATGAGTAAGAATTGTGTGGGGTACTGGATGGGCTGCTGCAGTGGGTACAAATGGCTCAGACCTCTAGACGAGGCTCAGGACTCCGGGCACAACTCTTAGCTCTGTCTTCTAACTGGTGTCTGTGCAGCACAGTTCTGAAGATGATTTCCTCTAACCCTCAAAACCAGCCCATCAGCTGGGCCAGGCGACTCAGGCCTAGAGTCTTAGCTACTTGGAGAACGAGACAAGAGCACTGTCAGGTCAAGGCCTCCCGGGCTGCCAGGAGAGTTCAAGGCCAGCCTGGCAACTTAGTGAGACTTATCTCAAAATAGGAAATACAGAGGCCTGGGTACAGTGGTAGAGGGCCTAGCATGCATGAAGCTCTGGATCCAGTCCCTAGTAAAACACAGACAGACAGACAGACAGACAGACAGACACACACACACACACACACACACACACACACTTTTTAAAAGAGATTTTTTAAATGGGTTTTTAAGTGTACTGATTTTTTTTTTCACATGGGAAAACAAGTAGCATTATGGAATAATGATTTGTATGACCTCTCTGTGATGTTTAGAATAAAAAACAACCATTAAAGAATTCAAGGTTTTGTTTCTGACTCTTGACTGGGTCAGAAAGCATGTCTATTCAAGATGGTTCAGGATGATATATGCACATAGATGAGTACCTCTCTCTTCCCAGTGACTTTGAAAACACACCCTTAGAACCACAGTACTTAGTTTAAGCTTAGGAAGGAAAATCTCAATTTGTGAGCTGGTGAAAACCTTCCACCTTACTTCCCACGGTCAACTGTCACCTCTGAGCAAGTGCAGCACTGGGATTTGTGATTTCAGACTGTCGCCTTCCTCTCCTTGGGAAGAGTAAGAGTGCAGCCCCTTCAGGCTGGGCTCAGGAAAGCACCTGGTGGCCGGGGCCTGGGAGCAGAGGGCCCTCGGGCCGTGCAGCGAAGCCATTCCAGAACCGAATCTCTCACGGGAGAGAAGCGAAAGTAAAATGCTGAAGTTTCTGCCCGGGGCCCTCTGAAATGGGGGAGGCGGGTGAGAAGGGGGCGGGGGACAAGAGTAGTAATTTGAGGCTCTTTATATTCCATGGAAGAAAATACTCATGAGTAATCTTTTCCCTAAATACAAGAAGAATCACACACTCCCAACAGCGCTGCCAGTTAAGAAAAAGCAGTTTCTCTTCTCACTTCCCATTAATCTCTCCCTCTGCTCAGCCTTGAAGCCACCAAGGCCACGGTGTGTGGAAATCCCCTCACGAGGAAAGGACGCCCAGGCCCAGGGCTCGAGTACAGAGGCAGAAGGCACTCTGCAGGCTACAGGAACATTCGACAATCCTAGCAGCTTTACAAGAGCGGTCCTGATAGGGCAAGCTACCTGCTCGAGGCCACGCAGTGAACTGATCAGTCATTGCACTTCCATTAGCATAAAGAGAAGGTGGACAGCTCACTGAGCTGGAAAGAGACTGACTATACTGCGGTGCTGGGAGTCAAGTCCCACTGCTATTTCCTACTTAATTCCATGGTATAGAAAGGCCCGGGCATAGGATATGCTTTGCAATTCTAATTGAGAAGACAGCTACTTCCTTCAAGGGCCCTATCAAAATGGGATAGTACCTGGAGGCAACTTTGACATGATCAAGACCATTTAATTTATTAAATAGTCATTTATTAAGCACTTCTATTGCCTCTCATGCTGTTCCAAGCGTGCATTTAAACTGCCTGCTTGACAACATGAGACAGGGGCTCTGGCTGGGAAACAAGAGGCCAGACGCATAGTTCTGTGGCTCTAGCAACAAGACGAGCAGAGATTCGAAGGCAGATTCTGCTCTTACTCATGCATATTTCCAGCCACACTCAAGACACTGGCTGGCTTTCAGCATCTATCAGAGATTCAGGAAGACTGAGTGGGTGCAGTTCTCCCCACCCAAAACTGAGATGCCTTGAGAAACAAAAACCTGGGTGGGAGAGATGGCTCAGTGGTTAAGGGCACTTGCTTGCAAGGCCTGACAACCCAGGTCTGGGTCCCCATTACCCGCATAAAGCCAGATGCACAGTGTGGTACAGTGTGGAGTTGGTTTGCAGTAGCAAGAGGCCCTGGCATGCCCATTTCTCTCTCTCTCTCTCTCTGCTTGCAAATAAATAAAAAATAAAAATAAAATCAAAAATCTGTACAGCCCAGGAAACCAGATTTGTAGATGGGAAGAGGAAGGTGGGGCAGGTGGGACTCAGTGTGTGCAGGAATAAAGCCCTGTTTGCGTGGCCTGCTTGTTCACGGGCCCTCGATGCTCACAGCATCCACACTGGCTCTCAGCTGCTAATGGGACCAAGCAAACCTGGGCCGGAGGAGGGGCAAAGGTTCAGTAGGTAAAGTGCTTGCCTTCCACTCTAGGTTGGCAGTGGCAGGGGAATCCGGGTGCCTTTAATCCCAGGGGTGGTGAGGTCTAGTCAAGCGGGTCCTTGTGGCTCAGTGACAAGCTAGTGTAGCCTACTTGGTGAACTCCAGCCCAGTGATAAGACCCTATCTCAAAACAGATGGATGGCATTCTTAAGGAGGACACTCAAGGCTGTTTGCTGGCTTGTAAAATCATGTGCGCCCTCACACGTGTGCACTCATGCCCACACCCAATACACAAACAGGTGCGTGCACACACACAAAGATTTTTTTTTTAAAAAAAAGGAATTTGTTTTATAGTTATCCCTGGCAACTATAACTCAGTGAAGAGTTAGAGTGTATATTTTTATTTTTATTTATTTATTTGAGAGGGGGGGGCATGCCAGGGCTTCCAGCTGCAAATGAACTCCAGATGCATTCACCATCTTATGCATCTGGCTTACATGGGTCCTGGGGAATTGAACCTGGGTCCTTTGGCTTTGCAGGCAAGCACCTTAACCTCTAAGCCATCCCTCCGGACCTTAACCTCTAAGCCATCTCTCCGGCCGGAGTTAGAGTACATAGATGTTAATGATTGTTAGGAAGGAGAAGAGAGAATGGGGAAGAGACTGACTTTGTACCCGTATGATATTACTCTATACCTAGCACACCCTTGAGAGCCGTTTACTCAGATCAGCATTTTTAACGCTAATTAATTTCAAAGGCGACTTGAGAAAAATTTTGTATAGGAGAAATAAACTGCTATGATTAAGAAAGTTACTAAGAATTCCACTGCCCTTTCCCAAGGAGGTCAAATCAAGTTCACGGGGCAGAGTCCTAAATCTCTTGATTTCTTCCATTTCATGTTCAAAGGGGGCAGGCACATTCACCAGGACAGCCTTAATTTCATGTCAGGCTTTTGGAGTTATTCTTGAAGTAACGAAAAGCAAGCTCGAAGCAGGAGCCCGGATTTTATCCCATATCTACTACTAATTAAGAGTGTGATTGTGCTGTCCCCTGGGGCTCAGTGGCTTTATCTGTCAAGTGAGGGGCTTGGAGTATGTGACCACCATTTCCTTCTGGGTTTAATATGGTCAGTATGCCCCTACTGGATTTGGGTCTTGAATGTCACAGAAGATAAACAGCCAGGACCTTTTCTCCCCGTACAAATGATTCCCAGTTCATGACCATGACCTTGGGATTCTGTGACTTCCTGAAGGACCTTCTGACTCACAGGAGGCAGACAAGTGCCTGAGAGTGGTGTATTGTGTTCCGATTCTCTGGGAAGTCCTAAGCCAGCCAGGGCAATGATAAGCAAAACAGCTTGCCCCTTTGAAGTTGATGGGCACTTCCCACTTAGCTCTTCATGTAATTCCCGGGGGAGCCCTGCACACCGGCTGGGCTCCCGCCTTTAGTTTACCAGAGGAGGAAACAGAGGGTTGAGAGTCAGGAGATGTGCTTGAGCAATGCTCCCTTCAAGCAAACTTTTCAGTGGTGCTGGCAGAAGAACCCAGGACGGGCGGGCATGGTAGACAAGTACCGAGGAGCCATGCCCTCAGTTCCTGGTTCAGCCCCTCACCATAGCAGCCAAGGTCAAAGCATCACTCATGCCGTACATCTGTACAAGTGGGGATCTGGCCCGGATTCCACGAGTGGGAAGGCAGAGTCGCAAAGCATGATGCTGCAGAAATGCTGACTCCATTTCCATGGGATGCATCAGACCCCCAAAGCCCAGACAAGCTGACGAAGTGCACCACACAAAATCAGGCCGCCCCAGGGACCCAGACTCTTCCCAACATCCCATGTCACCTCACCAGCGGATTCCATGACAGACAGCAGTTTTGTGGCCCTGGGCATAGTGAGCCCAAGTTACCACATCCTTGCTTGGTCATACTACCTTCAGAATAAGAACCTTAACTGGCCCAAACTCCACCCCTGCATTGTAGTTTTCAGAACCACCCCCCCCCCCCCTCCTAAGACAGACACTCTGTGTGGTTGGTGTTGGCTCCTAATGCAGCACAGAAAAAGACAAGGGTCTCGATGTGGACCACGCGGGTCTCTTAGTAATGACAGCTGAAGATTACTAAGCACTCAACTTGGTCTAGTCACCCAGCGACTGCAGTTCTCACCCAACGCGGCGAGGTCGCTGTTGTCTGTGTAAAGGACAGGAGCGGGGCTGAGCTTGTTAAACCCGTGGCTCCAACTCCTCACATCCAGCACATTCCTTCTCAAGCGGATTAAGCATGCCAGTCAACGCGAGCACTGCGTGTTCTGAAGGCTTTGCAGATGTCGCCCGTTTAATTCTCATTATAACATAAAAGTACTGAAGCACAGGAGTGACTTGGCCAAAGTCACACAGCCAGGAAATGGAAGAACCCAGGTGGTCTGATTCCACTGAACCCCTATATTTACATACTTGACTCTTACTAAGCATAGCTGGTACTTTGGCAAGACATAAAAGTTAAATTTGTGATTTAACTTAAAGGAAAAAAAACAAAAACCAGTTTCACAATGCTGCCGCATGCAGGCGCTACCAACATGGACCTTCTTGTCCCCAGTGTGACTTTGGCAGTGAGACCTTCGGACAGGTTACACCACTTCACTTGTCTCAATGGACGTCCAACCTGCAAGCAGCACTGAATTACCGTGACACGCTTATCAAATTTTTAGATGACATAAAGCTAGTATTAAGAAAAAAACGATAGAGGACTGGAGAGATGGTTTTAGTGGTTAAAGACGCTTACTTGCAAAGCCTGATGGCTTGGGTTTGATTCCCCAGCACCAGCGTAAAACCAGATGTGCAAAATGGTGGAGTTTGTTTTCAGTGGCAGGAGACCCTGGTGCACCCATACTTTCTTTCTTTCTCTTTCCCTTTCTCTTTTATTCCCCTCTCTCTCTCTCCCTCAACTAAATAAATATTTTATAAAAGAAAAAAAGACATAGATGGTAACAGTGACATAAAAGATACAGATCAATATCTGCTATAAAGCAAAAATTTAATAAATGTCAACTGTTATTTTTCTGTTCTTGCTAGTACCATAATTATTTTTGTCTCACCTTATCCTACACATATATACCTTGTGCTTGGAATCCAGCTGTAAGAATGCATGTCGATCAATACTAGCTTTCCTCACTCCGGTTTCCTGCATTTTCTCCAGATATGGATCTTTTTCTAGCATCGTCTATGTTCCATAGCTACATGTTACTGCCACTTGGATTGACAGACACCTGTCATCCCCACCAGCCACCAACAAACTGCTGACCAGGTGAAGCCTGAGATAGGAACACTTTGGTGACACACCAGGCCCCCTCCTTTTGGTGAGTACCAATCAACTCTGGGCATAGCTGCTCTGTGATGAACCCACCCGTGCCTTCCACTGTCTGGACTACTTCTCCCAAGCTCATCGATACAAGCACCATCAGATATTCAACGGGATGATTTCCCGAGGCCCAGGAATGTGGCGAGTGCAAAGCTTGTGGCGACATGTGGAGATGAAGCAGAAAAGGAGCAGGAGTCTGGCTCCAAAGCGAGAACACTTTCCACCCTTGGGCTGCAGAGATGGCTTGGCGGTTAGGTACTTGCCTGTGAAGCCTAAGGACCCCTGTTCAAGGCTTGATTTCCCAGGACCCATGTACGCCAGATGCACAAGGTGGCGCACGCATCTGGAGTTGGTTTGCAGTGGCTGGAGGCCCTGGTGCATCCATTCTCTCTCCCTCAAATGAATAATAATACAAAAATCCATCCTGAAGTGCACCTGGGAGTCCCATCAGTTTAGCTGATTTAGGTCATGTGGATCCACTTTTCTTGTTTTCTACTCCTACAAGACGCGTCTTTGTCCTTGTAGTACCTCTCCATTTCCCACTCCTGTAAGGGTCACTGTTGGGGGGAGGGGGGTCTTGTCTTTCACCCTGACAGATGCACTCGTCCCGTGTGCATCACCTGTTGCAATCTGCCCGTCATTCCCCTTACGGAGGAGAGAGAAGCAGCAGAGGCTGAGGGGCTCTATTTCCTCTGCGTTTGTGGACGTCACCCCGTGTGATCTGCAGCAGCTGGAGGCCGTGCTCTTCCTACACCGTGACCAACTCTGTCCACTGTTCTCCGGAGGAGCTCAAGGCTTCGTGCAGCTCATTCTAGAGCTGAGAAACCCTCCTCTATAGTTTTCTTTTCAGTAACTTGTTTTTTCACCCACTATAGACATCTTTTTTTAAAATTGGAGCTCATTAGACTGGTACGAAACAGTGGGAAGATAAGTTGGCATGATCTTTCTGGCAAACGACTTGGTGATATTTTAAGAGCTTGGTGAATGTCAACTTCTGAGAATCTACCTTAAAGAAATAACTTGGAATATAGAAAAACAAATCTTTCATGTACAAAGATGTTCATTGTTATTTTTAATATCGAGTGCTATTTTTAATAGTGAAAAACAACATTAATAAGAGAGCAGTTCATTCCTGACAACAACTATGACAGCAAGCTAGGAGATCAGGGAAAAGGTCGGTTGTGGCTCAGTGGCAGAGTGTCTCCCTAGCACCGGCAAAGCTCTGGGTTCAATCCCCAACAACAACCACAACCACAACAACAATGAATCAAGCAGGGCTGGGCAGGGTGGTGCATACCTCTAATCCCAGCACTCTGGGAGACAGAGGTAGAAGGATCACTATGAGTTCGAGGCCAGATTAGAACTACCGAGTGAGTTCCAGGTCAGTCTGGGCTTCTGCCTCAAAAAAAGAAAGGAAAGGAAAAGAAAGAAACAAAATCAAGCAGAGAAGCTAAGCCATCCTTCCAGCTCCTTTTCTTTCTTTTTTTAAAAAAATGTTTTAACGTCTTGGGGCCTGCAAAGCCAAAGAACCCTGGTTCGATTCCAAGGACCCACAGATGCACAAGGGGGCGCACGCGTCTGGAGTTCATCTGCTGTGGCTGGAGGCCCTGGTGCCCATTCTCTTTCTCTTTCTCTCTCTCTCTCTCTCCCCCTCCCTCTTTCTCTGTCAAATAAATAAATAAATAAATAAATATAAAATATAAACAGAAAGAAAAGTGTGCATGCAAAGTGCTGAAAATGACCTCTTGGTGATGTGCCCGGCACACAGTGGTCCTCCTGGTAACGCCAGAGTATATAACCAAAGACCCCTGTTACTGAATGACCCATCTCTGAGCCTTCTACCCCATCCTCCCGGGTCCCATTCCTATCATATGTTCCTGCTGTGGCTCAGCGAGTCCTTATGCTTCCAACTGTGTAGTTCAGAACACGGCCAGATGCTTCCATGTTCATATGGCCTGAGCTGCCACTCTGTGGAGAAGCCCCTTATATTCTCAAGTGGCCTGTACAAGTGTAAGGGATCAGTACAAAGCACAATGAACGCCCCGAGGCAGGGCTGGCATGGCGGCCGATCCAGAACCTGGCACAGCGTCCCGGGCCTCTTCTGACCTCCACAAAGGCGTGGGGGCAGCACGGCTCGCCTTCGAGCCCTTCCTGCCCCTGGAGGAAGAGCACACGTCCTCAGCTGCTTCCGGAGACGCTGGCGAGCCCTGGTCCCCGTTCCTCTGGGCCTGCCTCTACCCTTGGCTGTGCTACTTGATATCAGAACTGCTTTCTGCACGCGAACTCCATCACTGAAATTCTAAAACACTTCCTGGTTTTGTCTTCAAGGTTACCCTGGTTCTCACACTCACTTTCCTACTTGCAGGCTGGGTAGCCTCATGTCAAAACTTTAAGAACAAGGGTACTTGATGCCCGTATTTAGACCCAAAGTCTTAGCCAATTCCCTTGAATTGTTTCCTCATAAATGTTACCCAGTTTTAGCCATAAAGGAGAAAAGCAGACATTTTTGGGCAGAAAATCTGTTGACAGCAAAACCGGCCTATGGCTTGCCACCCACCCTTATAAATACCACATAGCCGAGCCTCTCATTTCTGCTCATGAGCAGCCCAAGGTGGTAAGAGGCATGTGGCACTTTTGAGAAGCAAGTTGTCCTGAGTTAACATATTGGTCCCACTACCAACTACTTAGGGGCCTTGGGTAAATTCCATCTCTAAACCTTTATTTCCTCAGTTATAAAATGGGGGCAAGAATCCTTCTCACACTGCCCCCCAAAATAAAAGAAGAAAGAAAAAACTGTAAAAAGAAATGAGAATCCTGTGAAAGTGGATGGATACAGAGGGCACAGGGATGGGTGAGCTTGCAGGGTCAACAGAAGGTGGATCATCTATACACCAGGGGGCCTGAACAAAAGAGAATGGGCGTCCTTTCTTCCCTCTCTCACTATTTCAAACAGGCACACAGATGATCTCTTGTCTGGCCACAGCCACAATCTACAGACATTCCTCTGCAAAGTGGAACAAGAGGGACCCTCATTGGCATTCTGGGCAGGACTTGCGCGACCCAATCAGTGGATGCCAGAGGCTGGCTTTTGTGTGCCCAGCTGCTCGGACGCTTCCCTCCAGGGTGGCTCTTTATTTTCAGGAATTCCAAAGGAGCAAGCTGCCTTTTCTCAGGATGGAGACAGTTCTACGATCACTGAATCCCCCAGAGGCGGCGGGGGGGGGGGGTGTCGGGGGGGGGGGCTGGGAAGGATGTTGGCAGGCAAAAGAAGAGTGTTTACAACATGAATTCCATGGACCTCAGATTTGACCAGGAGGCCAAAGCAACCTGACACTCTTCAGAGCTTTCCTTACAGTGTCTTTTTCTGAGAATTTCACACCACCAGGTTACGTCTTCTCTTCTCTCTTGACTGGGGGGAGTGACTTCAGGTGTTTTCAAAGGTTCTGTGGCATCAAGTCTCCTTGGAGAGGCTTTCTGAGCCCAGGCTGACTCAGCATTGGAGGGCAGGACTATGACAACACAGGCAGGGTGGGAATCATTTTAACAGTGTTGCTGATGCTTTACGAGACGAGAAAAATCAAACTTGGACCGACAATTTCTATTTAAATACAATCGTGCTGCACTTTGGTGCACGCGCATGTGCGCTCCAGGTGGCTGTGTGACACCAACTCCTCTCCACAGCCCCCCCACGTTCCTTTCTTCACAGGGAAATGGCTTTTGTGGACCTACCCATAAAAGCAGAAGTAATCTTTGCTCCCATTAATTACGTTCCCCAGCATGAGAATTGTGAAGGCTTCTGATCATTGGCCTGACTGAAAAGACTTGTCACTTGGAGGCAGAAACACTGGAAGGACAAGTCCTGCTCGGCTCTGTGTGGCTCAGTGGTCAGAAGGGCACGGGGAGGTCCTTTCTCTTGGGCTCGATCACCCTGCCTGGACGTTACGTCACTCACACCTAGGGAGGGGGGCAGGAAGACCCACGCAGAAGAGAAAACCTCTAAAGGGAACATCACGGAGCCAGTGGAATCCAGTCACCCTCCGCTTCACCGGACAGTCAGATAAGGGCAGAAGGACTAGACAGACCCACAGTGTGACCAACAGATGCCCTTGTAGGCAGGGCGGGGGGATGAGGGGTGAGCTGTCAGGAGGCAAAATAACAGGGGACATAAAAATGGACTGGATTCACTGGATTCACTCTTGCCTGTTGTCACATAGGACTTGTGATTTAAGAAGATGCCTTTCATGCTGTACCACACAAGGGTATTTGTTATACTACAGATGAGGGTATACTTATTTCTGTATGCTTTTTTCCCCCCACAATACTTCGTTTATTTGAGTGAAAGATAGAGAAAAAGAAAGAGTCAAATAAGAGAGAATGGGCATGCCAAGGCCTCCAACCACTGCAAGTGAACTCCAGTTGCATGTGCCACCTTGTGCACCTGGCTTACGTGGGTCCTGGGGAATCGAACCTGGGTCCTTTTGTATGTTTTTGTGTATGAAGTATCATGCATGTGTGTCTGTAGAGACCAGAGGAGAATGTCCAGTGTCCTCTCTCCTCTTTATCACTCACCCATGTTTTTCCTTGAGACAGAGGTACCACTTTTTGGTCAGACTGGCTGCCTAGTAAGCCCCAGTGATTCTCCAGCCTCTGTTCTCCAAAGGACTAGGGTTAAAGGTGTGTGATGGCCATGCCCAGCTATTTTATGTGGGTGCTGGGGATCCAACACAGGGCAAAATAGGCCCTCTCAGAACACGCTCTTACTTGTTGAGCCATATCTCCAGCCCTGCTTTTTTCTTTAATATTTAACTAATTTATTTATTTGAGGGAGAGAGACAATGCGGGCTGGAGGGATGGTTTAGTGGTTAAGACAAAATCAAAGGACATAGGTTTGATTCCCTAGGACCCATGAAAGACAGATCCACAAAGTTACACATGCATGTGGAGTTCATTTGCAGTGCCTGAAGGCCTTGGAGCGCCCATTCTTTCTATCTGCCTTTCTCTCTCATAAATGAAATTTTTTTTAAAAAGTGAGAAAATAGGTGTGCCAGGACCTCTTGCTACTACAAATGAACTCCAGACACACGCACTACTTTGTGCAACTGGCTTTATATGGGTGCTGGGGAATTGAACCCAGGCCATTGGGCTTGGGAATAAGTGTCTTTAACTGCTGAGCCATCTCTCCAGTCCCTCCGTTTTGTTTTCTGAAACAGGATCTCATGTACGCTAAACTGGCCTTGAGCTCCTTGCACAGCCAAGAATGACTTTGCACTTCGGATCCTCCTGCCTCTACTCCCCAAATACAAGCAAACACACCACCGGGCTTGTCCAAAAATATTCTGAGCTCTGGAAAGAGGTCTTTGCACTCAGAGCTTTGATATGGGAGTCGGAAAGCCAAAGAGAACTAGTGGCATGTCGTTGACAGTACAAGCGATGCCCCCTCAGTGTGGCAAAGCGCTTCCCGTGTGGGTAGAGCCTGTGCTCTGGGAAGGCCTCTCTCTGGGTGTCAGTTGGGTGGCTACTCATGACTCGACTGTTTATAAAAGCATACTGTCCACTCTTACTTCTTGGCAAGAATTGCTAACTTGATGGAAATACTGAAAATCACCTCCAGCCAATTTATTGTGCGATGAAATTCCATTAACAGTCCTCTTTTTGTCAACAAGTAGCTTGATGGCTACTGACAGCTGAATGTGCCCTGTCTCTGCCCCCACATCCTAATCCCCAGAACCTGTGAATGTGACCTCATTTGAGAAGTGTCTCTCTGCAGACACAGCTTACGGATCATGGGATGAGGTCATCCTGGATTCTGCAGGTGGCCTTCACTCCAGTGGCAAGTGTCCTTATAAGGGAAGACAGAGAGAGGATGCCACGGCTGCGCGGACAGATCCAGGCTTGCAGCAGGCCTCCTCTTCACAGGGCCCTGACACCCACATGTTGACATTCTTTTGCCCTTCTTTAAAATTTTTTTGTTTATTTTTATTTATTTACTTGAGAGCGACAAAGAGACAGACAGAGAGAGAGAGAGAGAGAGAGAGAGAGAGAGAATGGATACGCCAGGTCCTCTAGCCACTGCAAACGAACTCCAGACGCGTGCGCCCCCTTGTGCATCTGGCTAACGTGGGTCCTGGGGAATCGAGCCTGGAACTGGGGTCCTTAGGCTTCACAGGCAAGCGCTTAACCACTAAGCCATCTCTCCAGGCTCTTTCTTTTAATATTTGTCATTTTCTATTGATTTAAAAAATTTTTTTTCTTTATTTACTCAAGTTTTGTTTGTATGTTCTGTGTCTTAAAAAATTACCTTAGCCAGGCGTGGTGGTGCACACCTTTAATCCCAGCAGTTGGGAGGCAGAGGTGGGAGGATCGCTGTGAGTTCAAGGCCACTCTGAGACTACATAGTGAATTCCAGGTCAGCCTGAGCTACAGCAAGACCCTACCTTGAAAAACCAAAACAAACAAACAAACAAAATTACCTTTTATGTAGTTCCATCTTTGGCTCATGCTTCATTTTTGAAGTGATTTTCCTTTTGATTCTTTCCTGAGTTCTGTCATCTCATTCCTAAATCATTCTAATTCTAATTTAACATTTTCCCCTCTAGTGTTTTATTATTAGTTTATTTATTTATTTATTTATTTATTTTGGTTTTCTGAGGTAGGATCTCGCCGTAGCTCAGGCTGACCTGGAATTCACCATGTAGTCTCAGGGTGGCCTCGAACTCATGGCGATCCTCCTACCTCTGCCTCCCAAGTGCTGGGATTAAAGGCCCTCTAGTATTATGAACAAAATACATGACATACATGTATGAAAGCTGTCAATTAAAAAGTTCAAAAAAATAATATTTAGAAGTAGGTGGCAGTTGTGAATTGTTCCAAAGTCTCTCTGACATGCTTCCCTGGGAGACACTGTTCTTCTAGTTTCTAAACATGTGTTAGGGACCCATCCCTGCTACTTCCCTGTCACTCATTTGTTAATACGCAGTTAATATTCCTGGATTTTTAGGATGTGGCATTCTCCCAACTCTACTCAGCTCTCTCTTCTATTGTTTTCATGAAGCGTTCAGGCACGTGGTGGCTTTCTGAAGTACTTTGGTTTCCTAAGGCTCTGTTGTCCCCAGCCTGCTCACTGTTTCCACTACTAGCGGCGTCTCCACAGCATGTGGTGTCACGGAAAGAGGAGGTGGCCCCTGTGAGTTGCAGAGTTCGCAGCCACCAGAGAACCCTGTGCCCTTACAAGCCCCCACAGGCACCCCAACCTCCAGAGCAATGACCAAAACAACTCAATCCCTACTTTCTGCCCCTTGTCCAGGCATCTGCTGAGGACTTTTGGTTGCTGTGAACTTTTCCTGTTCTAAAGTCCATGAAAAGTCCCACTGCAGCTGGGCATGGTGGCACACACCTTTAATCCCAGCACTCAGGAGGCAGACGTAGGAGGAGCGCCGTGAGTTCGAGGCCATCCTGAGACGACACAGTGAATTCCAGGTCAGTATGAGCTAGATAGAGAGAGACCCTACCTCAAAAAACCAACCAACCAAACAAACAAACGAAAAAAGAAAAGTCCCACTGCATGTTCGGGACAGCTTGTCACCTGGTTTTAAATGTTGCTATCGGGGACTTCAGAGAACCATGTTGTTGCCTGTGTGTCTTTCCAGACTATTCTACAGTGTTTCACATGAGGACAGCGTGCCTCTGGGGGCTTAGAAAAAAAAGAGTGCCAATCTTCTTGTGCCTCTTGGTGAACCACTGGTGGGTTCTGTGGAAGTGAAAGAAATGTACTAATTATCTGAGGAGTCTCTGGCCACACTTAGGGAGGGTATGGCCCAAACTGCAGGAGCCACTACCCTGAGGAAACTCATAGACAACATCCAAAAGAAAGGCACACAAGTGACATAGCCAAGAGGCTCGGCACTGGAAATCCAGGGAGGGTGCGTGGCTTCTTGCATCATAGAACCTGAGGAGTAGCTGCAGTTAAGATAAACTTTCCGGGCTGGAGGGATGGCTTAGCAGTTAAGGTGTTTGCCTGCAAAGCCAAAGTACCCAGGTTTGATTCCCCAGGACCCACGTTAGCCAGATGCACAAGGGGGCACACGCATCTGGAATTTGTTTGCAGTGGCTGGAGAACCTGGCGTGCCCATTCTCTCACTCTCTCTCCCTCTTCTCTGTCAAATAAATAGATAAATAAATAAAAAAATATTTTAGCTGGGCGTGGTGGGGCATGCCTTTAATCCCAGCACTTGGGAGGCAGAGGTAGGAGGATCGCCGTGAGTTCAAGGACACCCTGAGACTCCATAGTGAATTCCAGGTCAGCCTGGGCTAGAGTGAGACCCTACCTCGAAAAACAAAACAAAAAAAAATAACAACAAAAAAAATTTTTAAAAAGATAAACTTTCCCATTATAATGAATTTCTAGTGGGGAGCAGACAACAACGTGAAGACAGAATTGTTTAGTGTCATTCCATGGCAGTACTGCAGAATTTTAAAAAATTCACAGAGCCTCCAGTCACTCAGCTTGTCACGGTGAGGACTCCCCACAGGGCTGTCCCAAGAACAGTGGGTGGCAAGTCCCAGAATCAGAGCTTCTAAGAGGCTGGAGTGTTCGTCCAACTCCCCTGCTCACATCCTTCAGAGGGGCGAATCAGGAGATCTGAGGGCCTCACAAAGCCAGCAAAGTGCGTGAGGCCGGAGCGCTGCGGTGTGACCGGCCAGGCCTGCCTCATCCCTCTCTCGTCACAGGCTGTTCTCTTTGCATGTCCCGCCTCAGCCCTCGCGTGCGGGTCTCATCAGTGCATGCTGTTGTGTACTGGTGACTTTCAAAAAATGTGGCTTTTTAAGCCGGGCATGGTGGCTCATGCCTTTAATCCCAGCACTCGGGAGGCAGAGGTAGGAGGATTGCCGTGAGTTCAAGGCCACCCTGAGACTACATAGTGAATTCCAGGTCAGCCTGGACTAGTGTGGGACCCTACCTCGAAAAAACAAACAAAAACCAAAAAAATTAAAAAAATGTGGCTTTTTAAAAACGCGGCCCTTGGAAACTTTGCAAGAAATGTATCGATTTGTAATGCTCAAGTTGAATTATCGAGCTTTGACAAAAGGGAATAAATCATTCCCATTCCCCATGCCTGCTGCCAAGTGCAGCTTCCAGGAAGCAATGGCCGTTCTTTCTGGAAATGAAGCAAAACCCAAACATTCTACCACTCTCCCCGCCCCCCCCTCCATCCCTTCTCTCACTCGCAATACACTGACAAAAGCACTTTACAATTCATTGCTCATTTGCCTGAATAGGCATCCGAATTAGTAATGCCCAAATTAGTAATGCCTGGCTGAGGCGGCTTCCTAAATAATGAGGCCTGATCGCTTTGGCAGACCCGGGCCTGTGGAAAGCAAGCTTGCAGCACGTCATCAGGTTAAACACTCTTCCGGCTTTATAATCAAAATTTCCCCTACAGACCTGGATGTGCAAGTAGAAAGAAAATGCTTACTGATGCTACAGATGAACGGGACCAGGAACCAGGGCTGGGGTGGAGTACGGGAAAGGAGGCTCGGGCTAATGCAGGGGCAGGATTAGCACACAGACTTCCTGACATCTGCTCTTTCTGTCAGTCCGGCGATCGGCTCACCTGGCCGCGGTCCAGGGGAATTCCCGTCATCACACGCGGCGTGGGGAACAGCAGAGCTCGCTTCCCCTTGCTACCCTCACGCTCCCTGCATCTTGGGCTAAGTGCAGGTCTGTCATGGGGAATGACGCCTGCCTGGATTTTATGGTCTAGAGAGGAAGCTAGGAATGTAGAGCAAAATTCACAGGGCAGTCTGTTAGAACTGGGCCAGGGAACACTCTAGAGGGAAGGATAAGGCGGCACTTTAGCAGGCAGGATGGGAAATGAAGCACGTGAGGAGTGTGAGTGCCTCCTTGGGTGGGGGGTGGGGGTGTTAAAGCGTGACCACATTTATGGTTGATAAGGGAGTCCAAATTAAGCCATTTCAAACTGGCCTCCCGGGTACCCCGGTCCTTCCCACCGCTCCTCCCAGTCTCTCCCGTCCCAGAGATGGTCAGCTCTGATTCCAGTTGTCAAGGTACCACACTCTGCAGTCACCTTTCCTACTCTCTCACATGCCCTTCCAGTTTGCTGGCGAATGCCCTTGGCCCCACCTTTTCTCTGCATCCACATCCACGTCCACATCTCTCCAGGTCCCAGCTGCCATCAGCTCTCTGATGTGCCTAACTCATCAGTTCTCTGAAGGACTCTAACTATCAGCTCTCTGATGGTTCCTAACTCATCAGTTCTGATGGTCCCTAATTGATCAGTTCTCTGATGGTCCTTAACTAATGGGTTCTCTGATGGTCCCTAACTCATCAGTTCTGATGGTCCCTAAGTGGTCAGTTCTCTGAAGGACCCTAACTATCAGTTCTCTGATGGTCCTTAACTGACGGGTTCTCTGATGGTCCCTAACTCATCAGTTCTGATGGTCCCTAAGTGGTCAGTTCTCTGAAGGACCCTAACTATCAGTTCCTGATGGTCCCTAACTCATCGGGTCTCTGAAGGACCCTAACTATCAGTTCTCTGATGGTCCCTAACTGGTCTCTGGGCGTCTATCACTGTTCCCCTAGTCTATTTTTAACAGACCTATGGGGGGGGGGTCGGGGTCCACTTGAAACATGTCCCTCTCCTCAAAATCACCCAGTGGCTTCCCATATCACACACAGTTCATGTGATAGCCCTACAGATGGTCCTACAGGCCTGACATACTCTGCCTTCTGTCTGGAACCCCCTGCTATCACCCTTCCCTCCCTCTCCCTGCCCCACCCACACTGACCTCCATGCCATTACTCAGACACACCACACACATTTCTACCTCAGGGCCTTCGTACTGGCTGTTCCATCAGCCGGAGCGCTCTCCTAGACAGCCTCACTTCCCGCAAGTCTTCCCTGGACACTCCATTCAAAATCACCCATCGAAATCTCCATTCTCTTGGCTCCTTATTGCATTTTTTCCCATTGGTTTTCTAATACGTCTTATTATTCCTTTTCTTGCCTAGAATATAAACAAACCTTTGCTTTGATTTCTGTCACACCATCAATGTTGAAAAAGTTTCTGGAATGTTGTAGGACTTGACAAGTACTTTTTAATAAACGAGAAGCCACCCTATACAAAGGATGAGGTGCGATGCAATGGTTAGGAGTGCGGCACTGGGGTCAGGTGTCCTGGGGTTAAATCTCGGCTCTCTAACTTACTAGCTGTGGGACCTTGACAAGGCTCATACTTATCTGTGCCTCAGTTTCCTCAACTGTAAAACTGGGATAATATCGGACCTTCGTCAGGGAACTGGAAGCATTAAAACATGGTGAGATGTGTGTGAAGCTCTCAGAGCAGTACTTAGTATAGATTAAGCATTTAGTAAACGTTGGCCATTATGAGAAAGGGCCTTGTCTGCTGGGCTGACTGAGTTCAACATGATGCCTAAGGCTCCTCGGAGCCACTGGAGGATTGTAAGCAAGGGAATAACATAATCAGATACTGTTTCACAGGACCATCCCAGCTGCGCAGGGGAGAATGAATCAGACCAAGGCAAGACTGGCACGAGGGGGCTAGAGAGGAGGCTTGTTGCAGAAATAGAGATGACAGATATTGTTAGTATGAACAAAAGCAGAATGGAATGGAAAAAGAATGGGCTTAAGATATCATGGGGGCAGAGTCGACAGACGCCGGAGAATAATTCAATGGTCAATGACAAAACCCAGGCTTCCAAATCCTACATGGAGATAGACGGCGGTGCCCATCCGCACCAGACCACAGTGGCTGATGGGAAAAGATGCACTCACTGCAGCTGGTTGATGAGGGGACTGAGAGACATGCAGGCAAAGAGGGCAACTGTACCCACGAGGCCAGTGGCTAAGGGAATGACCTATGTGGGAAATAAATTTAAATCTGGCTATTTCTGTCATACTGATTGCTGAACCCATTGCAGCAGGTGAGTTTTCCTCAGGAAAACACGGGAGGAATGAGAGGTGTATGAAAGGTGGACTCCTGAAGGTGGGGCAGTGGAAGAGAACTCAGGGAGGAGCGGGAGCCTGTGAGCCAAGGCACAGTGAGCTGTTAGCGGTGGGCAGAGAGCAGGTCAGGAGGTTTTTTGGCTCTTATTCCTTCCGTAGTTCTCCTTGTTTCCTCTGGGATGCATGCTTTGTCATTACCCCTCTTGCCTGAGCTTTCCCACTACCAGGAGCAGGTCCGCCAGGGCATCGCACAAACTGGACCCACAGTGTCTAAGCGAGTGAGAAGTGAAAGGGTATGGCTGCCACTGAATGGCAAAGCCTTAGGTTGGTATAGGCAATATGCCCAGTGCTTCTGCAGATGCCATCCCATTCTCACATCACTGAGGATAGACCCGACGGCTCTCCTTGACTACCAAGAAAATGCAGACACTGTCAGAGGGGTTCGATGACCTGCCTGCGAAGGGCCTGAGGCCAGTGCGTGGTGGAACCAGGACTCCCAGCCCAGCCTATTGGACTCCAACGTTCAGGATCCCCCTCCACATCACAGCACATTGGCAGGTGTCCCCATCGTACACCCCGATGGGACACAGGAGTCTAAGTGGTTTGCGAGGACACTGGAGGCTTGGTGATTGGTTAGTTTCCGTTTGCTATGGAGAACTAATAAGCAAGCAGAAGACAGTGTAATTGGAGTGACTTTAACTTAAGGAAATGGTCAGCTGCAGTGTGGGCACTTCAGCCAAGCCCCTCCCTCCACTTTCTTCGTGTGTGTGTGTATGTTCGTGCACATGTGTGTGCATGCTGTGAAGGCCAAAGGTTGACATTGGCTATCCTCTTCAGTTGTTCATCTTACTTTTATTTATTTATTTATTTTGGTTTTTCGAGGTAGGGTCTCACTCTAGTCTAGGCTGACCTAGAACTTACTATGTAGTCTCAGGGTGGCCTTGAACTCATGGTGATCCACTTACCTCTGCCTCCCAAGTGCTGGGATTAAGGGCATGCACCACCATGCCCAGTATTTTTTTTTTCTTGTTGTTGTTGTTTTGAGGTAGGGCCTCACTCTAGTTCAGGCTGACCTAAAATTCACTATGTAGTCTCAGGCTGGCCTTGAACTCATACCTCTGCCTCCTGAGTGTTGGGATTGAAGGTGTGCGCCACCATGCCTGGCTTCCACCTCACTTTTGAAAGAAGGTCTCTCACTGAACCTAGAACTCACCAATTTGACTACACCAGCTAGCCATTTGTGGTGCTTTGATTCATGTGTCCCCCATAAACTTGGGTGTTCTGGATGCTAGATTTCCCAGCTGATGGCAACTGGAAATGAAAGCCTCCTGGAGGCGGTGTATTATTGGAGGCGGGCTTATGGGTGTTATAGCCAATTTCCCCATGCCAGTGTTTGGCACACTCTCCTGCTGTTGGCCAGGGGGTGATGTCCACCCTCTACACATGCCATCGTTTTCCCCAACCATCATGGAGCTTCCCCCTTGAGCCTGTAAGCCAAAATCAATCTCCTTTTTCTCACAAGGTGCTCATGGTCAGGTGATTTCTACCAGCATTGCGAACCTGACTACAGCACCATTAAGCCCTATCTTGCACCCCACTGCTGGGATTCCAAGTACGTGATACCCCACCTTCCATTTTATGTGGGTGCTGGGAATCTGCACTCAGGTCCTCATGCAACCGCTTTACCAACAGAGCCATCTCCCCAGCCCTAATTCCCACTCCTTCTAACGCGGCTCCCTGATATGGGGTGCACCATCCATTTGCATAGACAGAGAAATCACTTCCCTTTGAGAAGAAGCCAACAGGCCATCTGCATCCCTGCCTGTTAGTTCCCGCAAATCCTGAGGTCTCTCTTCTATCCAGTGAAAACAGAAAGGGGCTTGATCAGGAGGCAGCCACCTTTTAAAAGCATCAGGTGGACCATGGGCCTCCTAAGCTCTTCCCTAACTCCCCTCTGCCAGTCCCAGCGCCACGCCCTGGCATGCTCACAGTGCCCAGGAGGCTGTATTCCTTGGCCTTTGCACATGCCATGTCCTCTGCCTGGGACAGAAGAGCCACATACCCTTCACTGTATGCTATGTGGAGTTTCTGACAACCTGCACCTCGGGGAGGATTAGACACACAATCTACGGAGATGGTGAAGAGGGGCGCGGGAGGGGCAAGCCAAAGACTGTCGTGAAATGCCCTTTTACATCCTCTGCCCCATGAAATTCGTTTATTTGGTAAATACTGAAAAAAAAAAAAATGCCTCCAGTAGCCAGGCGTGGTGGCACACGCCTTTAATTCCAGCACTCGGGAGGCAGAGGTAGGAGGCCTGCCGTGAGTTCGAGGCACACTGAGACTACAGAGTGAATTCCAGGTCAGCCTGGGCTAGAGTGAAATCTTACCTTGAAAAACCAAACCAAACAACAACAACAACAAAACAACCTCCAGGCCCAAGTCATCGCACATGCCAGTTCCTTCAACTGGACGTCCTCCTCAGCCCCAAATCACGCAACATGGCTGGTGGCGACGTGCTGTGACATGTATTATCTCCCTTGCCCTCACGTGGTCCAGGTGAGGAAGTGGCATGGCTGAGACCGTTTCTGGCTGAGCCATTGGAAAGGAAGGAGGATAAGTGTCTTCTTCAGTGTTTCCTTAGAGGTGGGCCCGGAGCAGACTGAGACCTTCTGGTTCTCAGTCTTGGCCTCAGCTACGTCACTGAGCTACGTCAGGGGTGGCCACAGGCACCTGGGAAGGCGGTGTGGCTCATGCGTCTTAGCAAAAGCTTGATGTGAGATATGGGAGGTGCGGGGGGCGGGGGGGGGGCTGCTGCTCACATTTCTTTCCTGTCCTTTGGTGTGTTTTTGTCTTCACTACTTAGGTATTTGTTGAATTCTAACTGTGTGTGTGCATTTACATATGCATGAGAGCATGTGTGTGGCAGGTGTATGTGCACGTGTGCCTGCATTTACATATGTGTGGAAACCTATGTGCACACGTGTGTGATGTGTGCATTTGCATATGCACCACAGCATGTGCGTGTGCATGCATTTACATATGCATGAGAGCATGTGGGGGGGCAGATGTATGTGCACATATGTGCGTATATGCATGCATTTACATAAGCATAGAAGCTTGTGTGTGGGCAGGTGTGTGTGCATGCATGTGTGTGTGTGTGTGTGTGTGTGTGTGTGTAGGCCAAAGGTCAATGCTGAGTGTCTCCCTCTACTGCTCTCCACCTGATTTACCAAGAGTTCCTATGATAGATAGCGTACCTAGCCAGCAAGCACGGGGTCTACCTGTCTCCCCAACACTGGGGACCTGAACTCAGGTCCTCATGGTTGTGGAGTGAGCTCTTTACGACTAAGCCACCTCTCCAGGCCCCCTCCTCCCACTCTAATTTCTTGGTTAAAGACTCCTCACTGTAGATGTGTTTATTTTTCTATGCACACACACACACACACACACAGAGGGAGGCAGAGATCAACAAAGAACATTGATTTGATCCATTAATGACGAGGATTTGGAAACAGCAGCCCCTTGAGTGACAGTGCCAGACCCGGGCATGACTCAGAACAAGCACTGTTGGGCTACGATCTTAAAGAGTAGCAACAGTGGCAAGTGTTTGGGGGGTAGTCTGCTCCACACTGTGGTAAACTTTTTTTTTTTTTTAATAAGGCTTTATTTACACAGTCAAGAAGGGATAAAATGTTTTAGATTGGTGTAGTTGTGGAAAATCATGATGGACATACACATGGACTCCTTCCTCTAAAGAGAATTGGAATATAACACAGGACACCACAGGAAAAATTCCTACGAATACCATTTCAGTCTTCGTTTGATTTTGCAGTGGGTAGTTCGGGATCTTACCGAACTTGGGGTCACCACTATAAACATCAGCTGTCATTGTGCTGGTAAAATTATATAATGTGCCCATTAATAACAGCCTTACAATTCACAGAGAATCAGATAATAGTGGTTTTACTGTAAATGGGATCCTGACGGTTAAAAGAATCAATGTGTTTTCCAAAAGAGTCTAAATCATTTCTAGGAAATAACTCACGCTCGGTGAGAACTAGGCAGTTTACAAGGAAGTGCTTGGTACTCCTTAGAGACAAGAGTGTTAGATAATAGCTGCAAGCTATTCTTCATGGTCAAGTTTTCTCTTTACACGTATATTTCTTTGTATTTCTACTGCTAATTTGCTGTGCTCAAAGCCCCATCAACTAAGCAGGTGCTCCTTAAACGGAGTAAAAGATTTCCCCACCCTTTTCCAATCCCAGGAGATAACATGGACCCTGGACAAACCTGTCACAAGAAATGTTTTCAAGGGCAAGCTCAGGAGAACAACATGGGCCGGATCTGGGGGTCCTCAGTGCTGGGGCAGCGAGGGCCAGCAGGCGGGGAAGTCATCGCACACCATGGGAGCCGAGTTTCTACAAGCTTCCTTGGAACATGAAATCTGTCTGGCTGCCCAGGAGCTCAAGTTAGTTCACTTCCTGAGCATCGAGGGTCCTATAATTCTGAGTCATGGCCACATTAAGTCGCTACTGAAAACTCAGGAGCTTGGCAGCACAGCCCAAGCCCTGGTTCACAGTTCCTGGAATACAGAGCACGGAGGAAGGACTCTCCCCATGTGGGGCACAGGGATGCCAGTGTGCCTGGGGAGTGTGTGGGGGGGCGGTGTTTAAAGTTCCCACTTTCACTATGCAATCCAATTCTCTTCAGTGGGAAGGAATGCAAATTCGGATTTCCAAGTCCTCTTCTGCATCAAGGGAACCCCCACTTCCCTGAGGGTAGGCTCTGCTGGAAGGCCCGGGCCTGGCCCAGGAGCCATTCGCAATTCCCTCCCCGGATCTGAGGCCCCAAGGTCAGTTTCCCCAGGAGGCAGGAAGTCCCTAAGCTAGAAGGACAAAGACCAGGGGCATCCTAGTGCAGCTTTAGAGCACAGCCCTGTGTCCCCCTGCCGAGGCCCAGCACAGCCCCAGCGGGGACAGGAAACCCTCCAAAGCTTCGGACGTTTGCTGCCCCAGACCTGCCGCTGTTTAACTCCACGAAGCCCGGCCTCAACGTCCTGGGAACCGGTACTTTACAGAGAAAGTGTGCTTTTGTGGGGGGGGGGGGAGGCATGGAGAAGAGACCCACCTGCATAAAGGCAGCAAGAGAACGCTGCCCCCCCCCCCCCCGGGACTAGGGACTTCCTACCCACAGTGCTCTCCAAAGTGCCAGAGTGGGAGGCAGAACCTAAAACCCCAACAGCCATTAAATGTAACTGGGCGGAGGGGGGGGGAGCTGAAGGGGCTTTGCTCATTGGTTGACAGAATTTACTTGGAGGGAAACCTCACAGTTATTCCCAGGGGACTTGTGATGGCCCGAATCATGTGAAGGGTTAGAGGTGGAAGGGCTCTCGTGTGCTTTCAGGGAATAATAATGTGAGCTTTGTACAAGACTTAGAAGCATGGGAACTTGATACAATAGCAAACAGAAAAAAAAAAAAAAAAGATGATAAAAGGGCTGGAGAGATGGCTTAGCAGTTGTCATTTGTCTGTGAAGCCTTAAGGACCCAAGTTCGATTACCCGGTACCCATGTAAGCCATACGCACAAGGTGGCGCACGTCAGGAGTTTGCCTGCAGGAGGCCCTGGTGCACCCATTTTCTCTGTCTCTTTCTCTCTCTCTCAAATAAATAAATGTAATATAAAAAAATTCATTCTGCAAACGTGACCCTTTATAGGACATTATGTACGTACGTGTAAACTATTTCACATTATGTAAATTTTACATAAGAAAAAGGGAAAGAAAAAGAGGCTTCAGAGACAAGGGTAGGGTAGGTAGCAGATCTTAAGTGACATGAAAGTCAAAATGGGAATACTGGGGGTGATGGGAGGGCAAAGAAGGGCATGGGGGGCAGGAAGATGGAGGAAAGGAGGGGAACGGGGATAGTTAACCAAAATGAAGAGTGTGTATTAAAGAAGAGAAGAAGTCAAGCCCTGGGAGTTTGCTTGCTCTACATGGGTGATTACACAGTGAAACCCTTATTTATTTTTTAAGCTTAAAAGTATTTGATTTATTTGCAAGCAGAGAGAGAAAGAGAGAGAGAGAAAATGAATGAATGAATGGGCACATCAAGGCCTCTTACACATAACTCCAGACGCATGTGCCACTTGGTGCACCTGACCTTATGTGGGTACCGGGAAACTAAACCTGGGTCTTCAGGATCTGCAAGCAATTGCCTCTAACCACTGAGCAATCTCTCCAGCCCAAGAATGATACTTTTAGACAGTCAGCTTTATGCAAAATTCTGAAAGAGGCAACTAGACAATTGTACCTCAGCTTTCCAGCTCTCTGCCCTTTTCCCTTCCAGGATGGTGGCTGGTATCATGGAATTATAGTCTCAGATTAGGCAGCTCTGGTTTAAATCCTAGTCTGATCCTGTGCTGGCCTATGGTCTGGGCAGGTCTTTTATTTCTTAATCTGTAAAAGCACATTTGAACTCACGGGATCTGGGGTGAAAAATTACACTGCAGCTTTTTAAAATATACATATATATTTTAGAAAAAAATCTATTTATTTATTTATTTATTAACAGAGAGAAAGAGGCAGAGGGGGAGGGAGAGAGAATGGGAGTGCCAGGCCCTCCAGCCTCTGCAAATGAACTCCAGACACATGGGCCACATGTGCATCTGGCTAATGTGGGTCCTGGGGGATTGAACCTGGGTTCTTTGGCTTTGCAGGCCAGCACCTTAACAGCTAAGCCATCCTGCCAGCCCACACTGCAGTTTTTATTTGTAATTTTAAAAAAATATCTATCTATCTATCTATATTTGAAAAAAAAAGAGAGAGAGTGCTAGGGCCTCCAGCCACTGCAAATGAATTCCAGACGCATGCGCCACCTTGTGCATCTGGCATACATGGGTTCTGGGGAATCAAACCTGGGTCCTTCTTTAAGCTGTGCAGGCAAGAGCCTTAACCACTAAGCCATCTCTCCAGCTCTTCTGTACTTGTTTTTATGGGTTGGGGAGATGGTTAAAGCCTTCAAGCCTGGGTTCAATTCCTCAGCACCCATGTAAAGCCACACACAAAAAAGTGGCAAATATGTCTGGTGTTCTTTTGAAAATTCAGGGACCATGGTATACCCCACCATCAAACAAATAAATGAATACATAAAAATCTAAAACCCCTAAAAGATTTTGTGCGTTCATGTGTGTACAAGAGGCCAAAGGGTGTTGTTCCTGTCAGACAATGGCCGTCTTTTTTGTTGAGACAAAGTCTCTCACGGGCTTGGAACTGGCCATGTAGGCTAGACTAGCTGGCCAGTGAACCCTCAGGGAAGCCTGTCTGCCCCTTCAGCGCTGACAGCACACACACACACCACCATACCAGGCTTCTTTTATGTGGGCATTGAACTCAGTTCCTCATGCTTGCAAGGCAAGCACTTTACCAAATGAGCTCTCTCTCCAGTGCCATACCACATGGTTGGGTGTTGGCTGATCCTACCGGGCGCTCAGAAATGCTGCCTTTCTTTTCCTATTTCCTCTCCAATGGCGTCTTTTGCCTTACAGCCTAAGTCATAGTGAGCTACACATCCTGGTTTCCTCTCCCCACTGCTTCTAGGGAAGGAGCTGAAATTGATTAATGGGCTATGAAACGACCACCAAGAGCCCAACAAGCTGTCTCCCTGGCCTGCGTGTGTAGGTGTGTGTGAGTTTTAACAGAAATTCATGTTCAGGGAAGAGGGAAAGGATGGTACCAACATGTGATGTTTACATACAAAATATGCCCATATCTAATAATAATAATAATAATAATAATAATAATTCATGTTCAAGGTAAGCTGCTCATGGTTGAAGGTCAGAAGGGCTGGGAAATATTTTAAAGACAGCAGGTCTTTTCCAGAAACTTTGAGATCAGATAAGAAGATTACTCTCATGGCAGTATCCCCATACAATGTTCCCCAAGACAATAATTTTTTGGGGGAAAGAAAAATCACTGGTCTTTGGCTGAACCACCTTTTACTTTCCCATGGATCTGCAAGCTTTCTATTTGTATAAACAGAGCACTTCTCACTTGTAGTTGAACTGTAAATGAGCCTAGACATAACTAGAGTGAGATGTACAAGTGGGACTAGCTGTGGAGTGTGGATCACAAGCAATATCAGAGCAAGGGGGTTGGAAAAAGTCACAGAGGAAGAAAAGGTTAATTAATTGCTATGCTGCTGGTGTGAACGTGGTGGAGGGCTTGTTTAAATACATCTGAGGGCTTGGGAGAACCTTCTGGAAACAGGTACTTAGACTACGCAGGAGCGTGGCAGCCCGAGCAGTGTCCTGCACAGGTGGATGGACATCAGTCACCTATGCCCCGATGGCGTGCTGACACTCTGTGAGGTTGGCCTAAATGACTACAATACCCATCCAGACCCTGAGTTCTACGACAAATCTATGAAAGCAGTGGCGAAAAAGAAAAGGATAACTTCAAATCTCATAGAAGGTGTGTTTCTTTCCTAAGGAGGTACCCGACTCACCTCTGAACAGAGAAGAATCGGACATGGGCGCTTATCATAGTCTTAACGTTTTTCTTTTCTTTTTCTTTTTCTTTTTTTTTTTCCAGATTGGAGCTTGTGAGCTTGAATTGACTTGAATAGGTGTATGTGTGTGTGTGTGTGTGTAGTTATGTGTGGTGTGATGTGTGCACTTGTATGTATGCGTATGTGGAGGCCAGAGGAAAGCATCGGGCGTCCGAGTGCTCATCCACGTGTTTGTTTCCTTGAGGGCAGAGTCCTTCTCTGAACTCGGGACTGCCATTTTCTTCATTCTCTTGTCTGACCAGAAAGCCCCCATGATGCTCTGATCCCCACAGGACGGGGCCTATGGGGGTGTGTGGCCACGCTCAGCTGTTCACGTGGGTGGTTGGGGAATGAAACTCGGCGTAATGAGGCCCTTGTGCTTGCGCAGAAACACTCTGACTAGCTGAGCCAGCCCCCCAGCCCCATCCATAGGTGGCTTTGTTTAAGTGTGGAAGTTTTTCTTAAACTCTTTCCTGTTTGCACTTTCTGCCTTTTTTATTTTTTTATTTTTATTTTTATTTTTGGTGTTTTTGAGGTAGGGTCTCACTCTAGTTCAGGTTGACCTGGAATTCACTATGTAGTCTCAGGGTGGCCTCGAACTCACATGATTCTCCTACCTCTGCCTCCTAAGTGCTGGGATTAAAGGCGTGCACCACCACACCCAGCTTCTGCTGCTTTTTTGAGACAGGGTCTCCTTACTTAGACTGGCCCTCAACTTGATACGTAGTAGTGACTGGTCTTGAACTCCTGATCTTCCTTGTCTCCACCTTTGCAATGTTAGGATTATGTGTGTCACCACAGCTGGATCATACTTACACTTTTTCTCCTTACACACACACACACCAGCCAGGTGTGGTGGCATACATCTTTAATCCCAGCACTCAGGAGGCAGAGGTAGGAGGATCACTGTGAGTTCAAGGCCAGCGTGAGGCTACATAGTGAATTTCAGGTCAGCCTGGGCTACAGCGAGACCCTGCCTTGAAAAGTCTAAAAAACAAAAAACAGACTCAACAAAACAAAAACATGCACCATGGCACACAGATGCCTCTGAGCTCTAGAGCCATGGATACCCATGCAATCTTACCCACACGCCCTCTCCATCCTTGACATACCTAAGCCAGCCCCGGGCTTCATTAGGGTCCTCAGAAAAGGCATCAGCATGACCTTCCTTCTCTCTCTAAAGATGGCCTTTTCTTCCTGGACTCTCAGGGGACATAAATGCAAGAAGCTGCGGGGTCCCTTCGCCCTCTGCATCACCTCATCTTGCTCTAGACACCCCAGCCCAGAAGGGATTAGGGAAGCAGGGCCAGAGCTCAGCTAACCAGCCCTGGGGGTTCTTACGTAAAAGTCCTGTGCCGTTGTCAACTTACAAGTAAGAGCAGAAACCAGGGCTTTAACATGGCGAGGAAGCCTTGGAGGTTACACCACACAAGGGTTAAGTACAGATGAACAGACATGTGCATATATCAACCCTGCCAGTCCAGGGGGTGTGGGAAGGAAGTTAAACATGATGAAGTTAGTTCCACTGAGCCATGTGTGTACTTTATGGTTTCTCTGTTTGAAAACAAACGAAAAAACAAACAAAACAAAACAAAAAGCCTCCCTGCCTTATATTTGGCCAGCCAGGCCAAATGAGCCAACAGGTGCAATAGTGGCACATCTGTCATGGCGGAAACCATCTGCCCTCTAATTGGACTGGAGGCCCGCTCCATGGGAGGGAATACATCCCTGATACTGAAAGCTTAAAACAGGGGTAGTCATGAGCCCTAGGGGTGTAACATCTGCTGCTGTCTGGCTAAATATATATACTATGCTCATCAAACTGCCCAGTAAGCACTTCTCTTAATGTTAATACCCTTATATTAATGCTACTCTCACTTTTGGTAGAGAATCTTCTCTTTTCAGATGACAGTGACCTTGGGATGACTCAGGAGGCATCATGGTGCTGAGAAGAAATGACCGGAGTGCTCAGTACTTGAATATCTCTATCATAACTTCCAAGGCTCAGGGTCTATTGCGGAAGAGGTGGCAGAAAGAATGTAAGAGCCAAAGGAAGGGTAGGACTCCTTACAATGTGCTCCCCCCAGACACAAAATGGCCTGGATATCCATGACCTCACAGTGCCCAGCACTACCTATGCAAGACAATCATAAGAGGAGGAAAAGATCATGACATCAAAATAAAAGAGAGATTGATTAAGATGGGGAGAATGGAGTTTAAAAGGGGAAAGTGAGGGGGGGGAGGGAGGGTATTACCATGGTATATATTTTTTTAAATCATGGAAGTTGTTAATAAAAAAAATTTTTTTTGAAAAAAAAAAAAGCCTCCTTGTGGATTGTCAGAAAGCTGGAAAGAGCTAGGAGGCCTGCAACCCCTTGGGACGACGAAGTCATCAGTGGTGATAAACAGCAGTGGACCTGGATCCGGCAAGCATTAAGACTGGCCAGCCAGGCCAAATGTGCCAATGGGTGCAACAAAGACAAGTCTGATATGGGGGAAACCAACTGCTCTCTGATTGGACTGGAGGCCCGCTCCACAGGATAGAATACATGCCTGATACTGAAAATCTAATCAAAAACCTATGCCTGGAGAAATCATGAGCCCTAGGGGAGTAATGCCTGCTGTTGTCTGGCTAAATGCATATATTATTCCCACCCAACGGCCCTGTAAGCACTTTTTAATATTCATACCCATATATTAATGCTGCCCTCACTTCTGGTTAGAAAAGCTTCTCTTTTCACACAGCGGTGATCGGTAGGGTGACTCAAAAGTTACCATAGAGCTATGAAGAAGTGACAGTGGAGAATTCAGCACTGAGACATCTCTATCACACCCTCTAAGGCTCAAGAACCATTGTGGAAGAGGTGGCAGAAAGAATGTAAGAGTCATGGGCTGCAAAGGCCACTGAGAAATCCTGCTGGAGCTGAGCTGATAACCTCCTCCATGTAGACCAGCTGACAGAAAGCTGGAAGAAGCCATTCTGCATGCAGTTCAATGGGAGAGAGAGAAATCACCAGTGAAGATACTCAACAATGGACATTGCAAGCCTTATATTTGGCCAGCCAGGCCAAATGAGAAAACTGGTGGAATAGTCGCACATCTGTCATGGTGGAAACCAACTGCCTTCTAATTGGACTGGAGGCCCACTCCATGGGAGGGAATACATCCCTGATACTGAAAACTTAAAACAGGGGTAGTCATGAGCCCTAGGGCTGTAACATCTGCTGCTGTCTGGCTAAATGTATATGCTATGCTTATCAAACTGCCCAGTAAGCACTTCTCTTAATGTTAATACCCTTATATTAATGCTACTCTCACTTTTGGTAGAGAATCTTCTCTTTTCAGATGGCAGTGACCTTGGGATGACTCAGAAGGCATCATGGTGCTGAGAAGAAATGACCGGAGTGCTCAGTACTTGAATATCTCTATCACACCTTCCAAGGCTCAGGGTCCATTGTGGAAGAGATGGTGGAAAGAATGCAAGAGCCAAAGGAAGGGTAGGCCTCCTTACAACGTGCTCCTCCAGACACAAAATGGCCTGGATATCCATGACCTCACAGTACCCGACACTACCTACACAAGACCATCATAATAGGAGGAAAAGATCATGACATCAAAACAAAAGAGAGACTGATTGAGAGGGGGATGGGATATGATGGAGAATGGAGTTTCAAAGGGGAAAGTGGGGGGGGGGGGGAGGGAATTACCATGGATATTTTTTATTATCATGGAAGTTGTTAATAAAACAAAAAAGAATGTAAGAGACAAAGGAAGGGTAGGAATGCTTACAATGCTGTCTTTCAGACATGAAATGGCCTTGATATCCATGACCTTGCAGTGCCTGACACGACACAAGAACTTCATAATAAGAGGAAAAGATGATGATATCAAAATCGCAGAGACTCTTTGGAAAGAAAGAGGGATTCAGTGGAGAGTGGATTTGAGAGGGGGAAAATGAGAATGGGAATTACTGGTTTATTGCTTATTATTATGTTATCATTATTTGGAAGCTATCAATAGAACTTTTTAAAAAAAATTTAAACCCGAGCTGGGCATGGTGGCGCATGCCGTTAATCCCAGCTCTCAGGAGGCAGAGGTAGGAGGATCACTGTGAGTTCGAGGCCACCCTGAGATTACATAGTGAATTCTAGGACAGCCTGGGCTAGAGTGAGACCCTACGTTGGAAAAAAGAAAAATTTAAACCGCACATCCTTTTACCTTCACTGTACTCCCCCCATCAACCTGTGAGTCCCTGACACCCCATCTCTCTGTTCACCCCCGCTCTCTGCCGTGTGCTCCCCTCACGGTCAGACACCCTGCTCGCCTCCTTCTTGCTCTCTGGAGTTCGGCTGCCTGCTCTTGCACTCTGTGGTATACGTGCTGTATTGTGTCATGAACTGCTTTCTTCATATTGTATCCCATGGGTCGGAGCGGTGGTGGTGGAATTAGAAATTCACATGAAAACTGGAACCACGCATGTGGCAGCCACAGTTTCCGGGACCCAATCTCATTCCCCTTGCATCCGTCACACAGCTCAGATTTTGGAATGAAGTACTTTTGTTGGCAAAAGAGTAATTTTCACTGAAAACTCCAGGAATATTTGCAGGTATCCTTTCTGTAAGAGAGCCTCAGTTCCTCTTTCATGACACTGTCACGGATTTGTAGGTGGGTGCTTGGCAATGATAACTGGGGAGGGGCTGCAGGGCAGGAAGGAGGAAAAATATACGCTCCCGCTACTTTAGAAGAGAGGGCGGCCAAAACTACAGAGAAAGTAGGCCACTGGTTTCTTTTTCCTTTTTTATTAAATATTTTTTATTTATTTATTTGACAGAGAAAGAGGGGGAGAGAGAGAGAGAGAGACAGAGAGAGAGAGAAAGAGAGAGAGAGACAGAGAGAGGATGGGTGCCGCCAGGGCCTCCAGCCACTGCAGATGAACTCCAGATGCATGGGCCCCCTGTGCATCTGGATAATGTGGGTCCTGGGGAATCCAATCTGGGTCCTTTGGCTTTGCAGGTAAACACCTTAACCACTAAGCCATCCCTCCAGCCCTGGTTTCTTAAGTTTAGAAATTAATTCGTGTCTTTATAAAACTTAATGGAGCAAGAGAAAAGGTATCTGGTTCTGTACTTTCTATCTACCTATCTATCTGTCTGTCTGTGTCTGTCTGTCTGTCTGTCTATCTATCTGTCATGTAATTATTTTGCTTCTTGGCATTATCACCAAGATCCACCTTTCCTTTCCTAATTATCTACAAGCTTTATGTTCACATAAAAGTGCATTTCTTGAATCGTTAGGCCTCTGAGAATGGCCTTCAATGCCTGATCTGTTCACGTCTGCTTTCTTCCGAGTGCTGGGATTGTAGGCATGCACCACCACACTGGGTCTATTTGGTACTGGGGGTTGAACCCAGGGCTTTGGGCATACTAGGCAAGTAGTCTACAATCAAAGGCCTATGGTTTTTTTTTCCCCCAAAAGAAATTAAAAATTGAGCCGAGTGTGGTGACGCACGCTTTTAATCCCAGCACTTGGGAGGCAGAAGTAGGAGGGTCACCATGAGTTCAAGGCCACCTTGAGACTACAAAGTGAATTCCAGGTCAGCCTGGGCTAGAGTTGAACCCTACCTTGAAGAAAATAAAATAATAGAAATTAAAAATTGTTGGTCCAACCACTCATTGCTCTGGGCAGGTGCATGTTTCACTGAGAAGGTAGCTAGTTCACATTAGAAGGTCGCACCCTGGCTTTAAATAGAGTATGTTGCTGGCTGCCCAGAGCAGGTCATGTGACCAATCTTACATATCATTTTATTCTGACTGCCATTTTCCTTCTCATCCACCATTCAAAGGGCTCAGAGATAAAAAATAAGCCAAGCGTGGTGGCACACGCCTTTAATCCCAGCACTCGGGAGGCAGAGGTAGGAGGATTGCCGTGAGTTCGGGGCCAGCCTGAGACTACATAGGGAATTCCAGGTCAACCTGAGCTGGAGTGAGACCCTACCTCAAAAATAAATAAATAAATAATGAAACTTTCAATTTTGTGTTTTCACAGCATGGTTGTCAACTTCACAGCCTTGAGATCAGTACCTAATGAACCCCAAGGACAAAAAGGTCCTTGCCCTGAGCAGCTGGTCCCCACACAGAAGCCAAGCAGACATGCTTTCTGGAAGGCCCGTGTCCTCGGTCTACCTTAGTCACTTGCTCAGTTTTCCCTAAGACTACACATGTGTGGAAATACACTGTCAAAACCTGCCAGAGCTCCAGACCTATATTTATTCTCTTTAAAATTTTTAAATCAAATCAATTAATTTACTTGCAAGGAGAGAAAATGGGTATGCCACAGTCTATTGACACTGGAAACAAACGGGACACATGTTTGTGTATCTGGTTTTACGTGGGCTCTGGAGAATTGAACCCAGGCTGGCAGGCCTTGCAAGCAAGCGCCTTTAACCACTGAGTGAGCCTTCTCCTCAGCTCCAGAGGAAGAAGAGAGGCTTCCCTGACTGAAAACTGACCTGGGTAGAGCCAGTGAGAGTAGCTGGGTCCTAACTACTGGACCACCAGGGAGCGTCCTCTTTGAGATTCTGGTTTTTTTTTTTTTTTTTTTTTTTTTAGTTTTTCAAGGTAGGGTTTCACTCTAGTTCAGGCTGACCTGGAATTCACTATGTAGTCTCAGGGTGGCCTCGAACTCGTGGTGACCCGCCTACCCCTGCCTCCGGAGTGCTGGGATTAAAGGCGTGCGCTACCACACCCAGCCTATCTTTGAAATTCTTTAAGATCAAAATTAGGCAAATGCTATGTATTAGGAATACATAGTGAATTCCAGATGAATTCCAGATCAGCCTAAGCTAGAGTGAGACCCTACTTCAAAAAACCAAAAGAAAAAAGACACACAAAAAAAGGCAAATGCCAGTTTTTGCTGTAAATTCCTACTGAGCCATAAAAAAACAACAGCAATAACTCCTACCATACTGATTTTGTGTAACTTCAGAGCCTAAATACACCTGACAATCAGAAATCTGGGGACCTTGGAATCTGCCTGTATCTTGAAAATCAGTACTGGGGGCTAGAGTGAGAAGCTATTTTTTAACCAGAAAAAAAAATAAATAGACATGGAACTTCTTCTATAGCTGCCAACTACCCCTGGGTAGACTCCCCATCACCTTTTTTAAAAAAATTATTTTTACTTAATTTATTTGACAGAGAGGAAGAGGGAGAGAGAGAGAATGGGCATGCCAGGGCTTCCAGCCACTGCAAACGAACTCCAGATGCGTGCGCCCCCTTGTGCATCTGGCTAATGTAGATCCTGGGGAATCGAATCGGGGTCCTTTGGCTTTGCAGGCAAACGCCTTAACCGCTAAGCCATCCCTCCAGCCCCCCATCACCTTTTGTGCAGTCAGCAACCAGTACTATAGGTGGAGTCTATCACCTTCCTGTCTTTTCACCTTCGCACCACGTCCTAAGTCTTCCTTGACAGGGTGTGGACAACTAGACTTCCGTGTTACTAGATTTCTGAGTCCCAGGACAGCGCCTCCCGGTTATTTCTTGCTTTCACTGCGTTGAGCACAAAGGCGCCTTGTCATCTGACACTCCTGGGGCACTGTTCTCCTGAGTGGCCACAGGGGACTTGTCATTTGTCCAGGAACAATGAATTCTGTAGACAAATGTGGCAGTTTGACTCGATAATGCCAAGTATATACGTGATGTGGTTTGCTACGTAGAATTCTGTGAGGCAGAAATCCCGGGGCCTGTTCAGCAACCACCCGAGTCAGTCTCTGAGGCTTGGGCCCCGCAGACAGCCCAGGTGTGGCTGTCCGCTGCGCTGGTGATCAAGACCCGAGTCTTCAGCGTGGCTGTCTTGCTCCCTGTCACTCTCTTTGCTACCTGCACGTCTACGGGGTGTCAATCTGCTGTTCTACAGGGGTTCAGCAAATTCGAGCCAGGCTGGCTTTCCTTTCCTTCCAGAAACAATCCTCTTCTAGGCTCAGCGCCTTTTGATCCCAGGAATAATCCCAGGTCCACTCCACCTGATTCACTAAGCTCTTAAGCTTCTTCTTAAACACATGTCAGAGATGAGGCCAGGGCCTGCATCCCACGCTGGGCCTCATGGGTCAGTCACTGCATCAGGGGACATACCTGCGTCTGTTCTTTCCCTTGCCCGAGGTCCTCTCGTACCACGGCAGGGGAATGACTGCCGTACAACCCCTCAGACATGGGAGAACATCCGGGCGTGCTAACGCATGTCTTTAATTCCAGCACTTGGGAGGCAGAGGTAGGAAGATTGCCATGAGTTCAAGACCACCCTGAGACTACATAGTGAATTCCAGGTTAGCCTGAGCTAGAGTGAGACCCTACCTCGAAAAAAAAAAAAAAAGAAAGAAAGAAAGAAAGAAAAAGAAATGGAAGAGCGAACCATGGCAGCTGAAGTGCTATGCAAACTTTTGGAAGATGAAAAGCAAAGAAATAGTGTTTAACTTCTCAAGGGGAAGCTGAGGCCCATTTTCCTGTAGGGGGTGACACCACAGAACTTTCTGGTTTTCTGAACAGAACTTCAAAAATCCTTAGCAAGCCGGGCACCCTTTTAATCGCAGTCCTTGGGAGGTAGAGGATTGCTATGAGTTCGAGGGCAACCTGAGACTACACAGTGAATTCCAGGTCAGCCTGGGTTAGAGTGAGAGCCTACCTCAAAAACAAAACAAAACAAAAAAAAAACCTTAACAACTGAAGGACCAAAGTTTCTCAGAAGGGGGTAAGGGAAGGAGAGGGGAGATGCCAACAGCAGGATCTGTGACATGCGATGTTCACCCTCCTTAGCCCCGTGATGTCACTTCCAATACTTGACAGGACGCGGGCTTGCTAGAGCAGGATGGCTCAGAAAACAGCAGGTTTATGGAGAACACAGGTGGGGACCCTGGATGATAAATGATGTTCTAGCCCTCTACACAGTGGCTGCTTCCAAGCAGAAGAGGCCCTGGGAGCATTACTATCATCTACCATAAAGAAGACTTTGGGAGCTCTCCTCCCCATGCAATAGACATGACCCCATCCATCATCCTACAGTTGGGCTTCCTGGTATCGGGGCCCACCTGTGCACACACAGAGCTGCCACAGTAAACAGACACCAGAGGTCACCATCGAATTGAATAAAATTGCACACCAAGTGGTGAGAACTGCGAAGAAGGGAAACAGTGTGGGGGGAGGTGGGGGGGACTGGAGAGTGACTTACATTTGACAGCAAAAATTTATCTGGTTGCTGGGAAGGAAACAGACTGCAGGCTGAGGTCAATTCCTTGTAAGTATTACATGGTAATGAACATGGCGGGAAAGGCCATGCTTGCTTCTTTCACTGATACCATCCTTTCCCATATCCAATGGTCACTCAATAAATAGGCTCAAAGAATTTCTAAACATGGGAGTCAGGTCTGACGAACACCGTCCAGGGAGACTCCTGATGCCTCTCCGAACACCTGCCCTTTCTTGTTCCCCAGACTGGGAGCTGTGGCTTGGGGTTTTACGAGACGCACATTATCAGCTCTCCGAAAGTTCTGGCTCCTTTGCTTCACTACACTTCCAGGAAGGATCGCAGCACACGGCAGAGTCCCAGGTCCTTTCCTGTGGTACAGCACTACGAGGAGGGCAGTAGGAGTTGAGGACGGTGGAGGTGATGGAACCTTGTCGGTCTGTAAACACTGTGGCCTCACTGCCATTTGCTTTAGAGAAAGAATAGGCATTGAGAATGCATCGACATAAGCACAGTGCCTTCAGGGGCTGGAGAGGTGGCTTAGCAGTTAAGGCACGTGCCTGTGAAGCCTAAGGACCCATGTTTGACTCTCCAGATCCCACGTTAGCCAGATGCACAAAGGTGAGACAAGCACAAGGTCGCACATGCCCACTAGGTGGCGCAAGAATCTGGAGTTTGATTGTAGTGGCTGAGGCCCTTGCATGCCAATTTTCTTTTTCTCTCTCTCCTCTCCCTCTCTCTCTCTAAAGCAAAACATTTAAACAGGCTTCCCGTTCTCTTCAAGAGCCCCAAATTACACCACTGCTTTGTGTGCTCAACCCAAGGCATTTCCTTACAGGTTTTCTCTCACCCTTGTAGGAGCAGTCACTGCCAGCTCACCAGTTCCAGGATCAATACTCAATTCATTAGGAGAGCATATTCTCAAAGTGAACTAAAAAACTTCACAATTTGTACATGTTCTAGAAACAGCTGGTCCGGTAAGCGCCTCCTTTCTACTTTTAGGACTCAAACATTCGCTCAGCAAACATGGTACTGAGACAACGTGCCAGAGTTATAAAAGATCGTAGACATAAACCAAGATGAATAATGGCCTCTGTCTTTGAAAAGACTAACAGCAGACTTCTTCCCAGCCAGCCCCGTTCTTCCTGGCTCGTTAGAGTTTCTTTCCTGCTCCATAATCTGCCGTGTGGATCAGGCCTCAGCCACAAACCCTCACCTGCACTTAGTTCACAGATTTATTCTGATGCTGGACCCAGCACTCCCTGCAAGCCAGAGAGTAAACAAACTGTGGTGGAAGTTTGGAGAGGTGGAAGTGGTCGAAGCGTTCATTAAATCTAGAACATTTAGCAAGGCGGGCTACACTGACTTCTGAACCAAGAGAAAATAGTCCCTATTAAACACTTGTAGAGAAATAGGCTTGGGGCAAGTGAAGCAATTAAAATACATCATTCAAGTAACTATCTACATAGAATCAGATAGAGGACAAGGGTCAATTATTTTTATTATATAATAAGGGCAGGGCAAGTAGTAACAGGCTCTCGGGTCACTAGGGAAAATTCAAGCTAATTAGAGGACCAAACTCTTAAACTATCGTTGGGCTACAAGAAGCTGCTAGACGTAAGTATAGAATTCCCAACATTGAGGATATTTAAAGATAAATTCAACCCTAAGGGATGATTTAGGAATAATTATCTTTGCCTGAGTAATGGCAAGCAACAAAATAATCCACTAGAGGTCCAGACCAGGTCAAAGGACCAGAAAGCTTGTTTTAGAATTTTCTGCTGTGCTGAAGATTGGTGATTCTGGGGTTGGGAGATGGCTCAGTAAGTAAAGCACTTTTGCCTCACAAGCACAATGTCCTGAGTCCAGTCCCCAGAATCCACGTAAAATGCCAGGCATGGTAGCACTAAGTGTCACCCCAGTGCTGGGGAGGCTAAGACAGGAGCATCCCTGGGCTCTGCTGGCCAGCTAGTCTAACTGATGAGCGGCCAATGAGAGACTTTGTCTCAAAAAAGAAGTGTTCCTGAGGGTAACATCTGAAGTCGTCCTCGTCCTCTAATCTACACACACACACACACACACACACACACACACACACACACACACACACTGATGCCTGCATACGTGCTTATCTACATACACAAGCCTGGTGGTCTTGTCATATAAATATACCCCAGACAATTCATACTGCTATTACATGAGGCATCCTGCGTACCTAGTTATAGTTAACTGTGTCTGCAAATGACAAGGATTAATTAAATTTCCCTGTTCATCAGTGATGGATGAAAATAAATGTCTGCAGTACCCACAGATATATGACATTCAAGAGTGCTAAAAATATGTTTTGAAATGCTATTGAAAGAATCAGACCCAGGGCTGGAGAAATGGCTGAGCGGTTAAGGCACTTGCCTGCGAAGCCAAAGGACCCAGGTTCGATTCCCCAGGACCCACGTAAGCACAAGGGACACATATGTCTGGAGTTCATTTGCAGTGGCTGGAGGCCCTGGCGTGCCCATTCTCTCTCTCTCTCTCTACTTATAAATAAATAAAATTTTTAAAAAGAATCAGACCCCAAGCCCTACATGACTTGCAGCTCACTGTTATGGTGCCCCAAACAGTACATCCCTGTAAATACTACACAGGGCATTTAGCTATGAAGGCCAATCTCAAAGAATTTGCTGATCACAGTTACAGCTTTTAGCTTCTAGAAAACACCTCCAGGGAGACTCCTGATGCCTCTCTATGAACACTTGCCCTTTCTTGTCCCTACAGGCTGTGAGGAAACAGAGGAGGACCACCCCACTTTCTCAGCAGCTGTGGGTTGAGGTTTCAAGTAGCTCACTTATCAGCCCTCTGCAGCAGCCTACCCAACAGGAAGTTTCCCCAGAGTTTCCATCACAGGAAATTTCCTTGGAGGAAATTTACACAAAGAGCCCCTCGGCCCCCACGGATGTTGCGAGACTGCTGAAGCTGAGTGGACGGAGGAGGTGGATGTGAAAAGGGGTGGAAGGTGCCAGTGTGTGTGTGTGGGGGGGGTGAAGTTTGGATAGTTAGGGGAAAATGGCAAGAGAACAAAAAGTACTTTGCTTCCCTTGGCCTTGGATTGGCCAGAAAATTGCTTAGTCATGGGCACAAGTCGGTTTTCACCTCCTGGCCAGCGGCTTCTCCCCAGGGCAGACTGAACATGGACAGCGAGGCCTCATGATCCAGGTTCTGCTGCCTGCCTGGCTCTTCACGTCTCAGTCTCTTTCCCCTTCTGTCCGCGGAGAGTTAGTTTTGAGAACTAACACAGGTCATGACACTACATTAACACTAGTGAGTGGTAAGGTGTCCTGTGAATACAAGATCCTACTTCCTTAATTACAATAATGCTTTCATTACTGCACATGTCAGCACAATAGCGTGTTATCCGCACAGTGGTCAGGCATATCCCAAGAAAGCACACGTGAGCTCGGGCACACCAACAGGCAACAGGAGCGCAGCGTTCTGATTACCTGAACACACCAAGACACACTAAATAAGATTCTGGGGCTGGAGAGATGGATTAGCGGTTAAGCGCTTGCCTGTGAAGCCTAAGGACCCTGGTTCGAGGCTCGATTCCCCAGGACCCATGTTAGCCAGATGCCCAAGGGGGCGCATGTATCTGGAGTTCGTTTGCAGTGGCTGGAGGCCCTGGTACGCCCATTCTCTCTCTCTCTCTCTCTCTATCTGTCCCTTTCTCTCTGTCACTCTCAAATAAATAAAAATGAACAAAAAAATAAATAAAATAAAAAAGATTCTGGCTGGGGTGGTGACATCATCTTCATCCCAGCAATCAGGAGGCTGGACACAAAAGGACCTATTGAGTCTGAGAGCTCCCAGTGAGCCTGAGTAACAGGGAGACCCCTGTCTCAAACAACAAAACCAAAACCCTAAAAGCCAACAGTTAAGTTTTCCAACTAAAAGAAACATTCTTAAAATGTAAACGATAAGCTTCATTCCCTTAAAGAACAGCCACAACGAGAGTCACCTCTTGAACCAAGTCAGACAGATTTTTTTTTTTTGTTTTAATTTAAAATTTGCCTTTTTCTTCTAAAGGCCAAGGTCAGGGTTTAAAAAAAAAAGCCGAGAGGCCAGTGTGTTCTCTTGCAGTTAATTTATGTTTCTCTATTCGCATAGTTGACATTCTGATGCTGGAAGCTTCTGCATAATAGCATAAAGCAAAATCACATGGAGGAGCAAGGACTCTCCTTCAACTAGAATAGCTCCCTTTAAGTTCCATCTGTACTTTTGCTTTCATTTTTACATCATGATACAATGGTATTACTTTGGAGGGTAGGCTCAACTGATTATGAGGACAGAAAATGCTTGGAAAATGTTACTGTAAAAACTATCTTGTTTTTTAAAAATATTTTTATTTATTATTTGAGAGAGAGAGAGGAGAGAAAGAGGCAGATAAGACAGACAGAGAGAGAAAGAGAGAAAGAGGGAGAGAGAGAGAGAGAATGGGCGCACCAGGGCCTCCAGCTACTGCAAACAAACTCCAGACACATGGGATACCTTATTCATCTGGCTTACGTGGGTACTGGGGAACAGAACCTGGGTCCTTAGGCTTCCCAGGCAAGTGCCTTAATTGCTAAGCCATCTCTCTAGCCCAACTATCTTGATTTTCAATTCATTCCTAGGAAACAGTCCCATATTCTCCAAGAGTATCGATATTTGAACCCCCATTTGGTTTTATTTGAGACAGTGTCTCATGTAGCCCTTCACTGGTCTTGGACTTGATATATACCCGAGGAGGATCTTGAACTTCTGGATCCTCCTGCCTCCACCTCTGAAGTACGGGGATCGGAAGTGTGCACCCCCATGCCTGACTTTGAATCCTTTGAATCCCCATTTGTGTCAACATGATGGATAAACCTGGAGGACATTATGTTATGTGAAATAAGCTAGGCACCGAAAGACACATAGTAGTGAACCCGTATGTGGAATCTCACAACACAGAAGTCACAGAGGCACAGTAGAGTGGTGATTACCCAAGGCTTCGGGATGAGAGTGGGGGGGGGGCTGCACAATTTAAATCACAGCCAGGTTGGAGGCTTATATTTATAACCCAAGGACTTGAAAAGCTGACAAAGGAGGATTGCTTTGAGTTCCGGACTAGCCTAGGCTACACAGAGAGACCTTATCTCTCCCTCACACTCTCTCTCTCTCTCTCTCTCTCTCTCTCTCTATATATATATATATATATATATATATATATATATATATATATACACATACACACACACACAAATACATATATATATATATATAATCAGTTAGACAGATTAGCAAGATGTTCAGGTGAGCTCTTTTACAACAAGGTGACCACAGTTAACCAAGCATAACTAAACATCCCACACCTGAAAACCACTTAGGAGAATAAAGTCTAGAAGCCCTCACCACACACAAAAATAAATGAGCAGATAGGTCACCCTTTTCAGCCTGTCCACAACTTAGACACGTACCAAAGCATCATGCTGTGCAACACAAACACACATGATAGAGAAATACAATTTGTATTTGTTGATTTAAAAATAATTCAACTTAAACATAAAAGTGACTTTAGGGGCTTACTACTATCAAGAGTCAATACCTGGGCCGAGGAGATGGTTCAGCAGTTAAAGGCGCTTGCTTGCAAGAGCCTGTGGGCTCGGGTTCGATTCCCCAGTACCCATGTAAAGTCAGATGCACAAAGTGGTGCATGCATCTGGTGTTCGTTTACAGTGACAAGAGGCCCTGGTGTGTCCATAGTCTCTCTCTTTCTCATGTAAATAAATACAAAAATATTTTTAAAAGAGTCAAAAAAAAAGAGCTTTTGTTTACAGACCTGTTACAAAAATAGCCCTGCACTTCACGCTTCTACAGTAGAAAGGAGGAGATCCAGAAAAACTCAATTTCTGAAGGAATTGGGAGTCATGAAAATTGAAACAAAAAATGTGGTCGCGTGGCAGGGTGGCACCTGACAAGGAAGGACCATGTGCACACACATATTTTTATTGCTAAGAACGCCCAGCCTGGTCAGAGTGCAACGCGACGCGCCACACACACACACACACACACACACACACACACACACACACACACACAATCACTGCTTCTCTGGAATCTCCCCTAAAATCAGTGTGATTCAATTTCATGGAAATTTGTTAAGCACATTTCTGGAGACAAATCAGATCTGTCCCAAAGAGTTCCTCTCCCTCAGTTGTCTAAGATATAGCAGTTACTATAATGCATAATCCAGGGCCGGAGAGATGGCCTGCGAAGCCTAAGGAACCAGGTTCGATTCCCCAGGGCCCATGTAAGCCAGATGCACAAGGAGGTGCATGCATCTGGAGTTCATCTGCAGTGGCTGGAGGCCCTGGCGTGGCCATATATTCTTTGTCTCCCTCCCTCCCTCCTCTCTCTCTCAAGTAAATAAATAAAATATTATATAATACACACTATCTAGTCATGCTCAGCGATGAGCCACAGGTCTGAAGAGAGAGTGTACACGTGAGGAGAATGACAGGAACGGCAGACACAAGGCTTGAATGGATCAGAAAATGACCTGGCTGTGTGGTGCAGTGGAGAGTGCACTGGACTTCTAGACAGAAAATGGCTTGGGACAGTTTTAAAGTCCTAACGTGGTCACTCTTCCTACCACCACCAGAGCTCCCCCAAGGTCAGAGAAATAATCAGGTACAACCTGCCACCAAGCTGAAGCTTGGATTCTAAAATGCACACATAAGCTCTGCTCTTCAAAGACAGAGGGGTGGTCCCCACAAAAATGAGGGTGTGAAGACTATGAAGAAAAGGGGCTTGGGAGCAAAGCAGGAATCCCATTTTGGAAGTCAAAGTGGAGGTCATGAGGTGTTAGCAAGGAATTCATCCTAGTACAAAGCTGTAGGACACCACCACATGACATACAGGTCTACTGGTTTTGATTAAGCTTTTATTTATTTATTTAATTTTATGTTTTAGGTTTTCTAGGTAGGACCTCGCTCTAGTCTAGACTGACCTGGAATTCACTATGACTCACAGTGATCCTCCTACCTCTGCTTCCCCAGTGCTGGGATTAAAGAGGTGTGTCACCATGCCTGGCTTGATTAAGCTTTTATAAGCCAGATTCATTGAGGTTTTCATTATAGTTCCAGCAGCATGTCCTTAATGCTTTTGGAGCCAAATGAGAATATGCTGGGGGAACCAAGGAGTCTCTTCCATACTCACTTGGGACCAAAAAACAACAACGAAAAATCAATCACCAACTTTGAGGCCTGGATACCAGTAATAATAGTTACGAAGGGGTTCCCTAGTGGTGAGGTGCATGGAGGCTTCCTGGGGTCTGAGGTGGGGTGGGGGAAGGGGCTAACAGGACGGTGCTTGTTCGTCTGCTCTCTGGAAGCATCTGGAATGCTGTGAAAGATGGGACATGACAACGCAGGCTGGATGACCTTGGCATGCATGAGCCAGTCGGTTCACTGGAAAGGGTCTGAACCCTCACTGGCCCGTTCCTGCCTTAGGCTGCCTGGAATAGAGATCTGTGGGTAGCTGGGTGAGTCGCCTCCTTTTCTTCCTCTCCCCTTCCCCTTTGCCTTCAGTTAAGTGCAGCTGTGGTCAAGGGCTCCCAGCCAAAAGTCCCACAATGCACTCCTCCACAGGAAGTTCCCAAGATCTCTTCCTGAACAGGAAATTTCCTGTGGTCCAACAGACATTCCTCTCAGTTTATCACTAACATGCATTTGTTCTGGCAGATACCGGGTCTTGGGTTAGAACAACAAGAAGACGGTTGGAGGGAAAGCTGCCTGGGGGGGGGGGGGGCTGTCAGTTATTGTCAGGGGAAGAAAGTGTGACTAAATTAACTCCTATCTGGAAAGAAGACAAAAGGCAGCAAATGGACTCAAGAGATCTGAAATGTGTGAGAACATAAATACCAGCCATTAGCACGGCATTTTATGGGTATTTGTAACTCAAAATGAAGATGGGCAGACAGACTTCTGAAGGCCAACTTTCAAGCATTCAGAGGTAGTCGCGTGCAATTCTGGCGTGTATAACTATTATTGCTACAAAGTGATTGTGATTTTAGACTTTCTTACGATTTCCTTACACGAGTGCCCTGGCAGAACATATTTTCTCACTGAGGTTGGCATTTTGACATTCTCCAATCGTAGGCACCGGCCTTCCCTCTCAGGCGTTTCCAGCACCTTCTCTCTAGCTTCTCGGAAGCTGCACTGCGTGTTCTGAGAACGATCCAGGTACCAGGGCGTTCTCCACATCATCCTTGCTCCCACCTGGCCTTTCTCTCGTTCTAGAACCATCCTTCATCACACCACTGCCCTGCCTCTTCACAAGCCCTCAGTGGCATCACTGACTTAATTCTTTATCTGATACCTCAGACATCTGTGCTAATTTTATTTCCCACAACTTCCTGTAACCCAAGCCACCAGCTTCTTATTCTCTCTCAGGCAAAAGCACACACCTTCACTTCTGTTTGATCAGCACCCGTCTGTATTTTTACTTTTTTTTTTTTTATTTTTATTTTTTAGCAATGGCCAATTTATTTTTAAGTTTTTTTAAAAAAAAATTATTTGAGAGAGAGAGAGAGAGAGAAAGAATGGGCACACCAGGGCCACTAGCCACTGCAAACAAACTCCAGACGTGTGTGCCACCATGTGGCATCTGGTTTACGTGGGACCTGTAGAATCGAACCTGGGTCCTTAGGCTTTGTAGGCAAGTGTCTTAACCGCTAAGCCATCTCTCCAGCCCATTTTTTTTTACTTTCTTGACGGACCCCCTTCAACACCTGCTCCTTTACTAATGTCATCTCTTCTCTTCTGTGGGCCAGGGACACGAGGTGCTTCCCCAGTCACCCTGTATTCTAATTTACATATAACTGATCTGTCTTTCCTGACGGGTGACCAGTCAGTCCCCCGAGGACAAGAAAGACCGACTCGGCTTGTCTGTGGAATTCCAGTACAAAGGACTGTGCGTGCCAAATACTGGCTAGTTGATAAGTGCTACTGGAAACAGAATCTTAAAATCTGATTCTTAAATGGTCAGAAAAACTACAGAATTTTCTTGTGCTTCTGCTTTCACACTCACAAGCACTGTGCAAAATGAGCTTGTATCATAAGCATCCTAGCCTCCTAGTACGTGCCTGTGAGACCCACAGAACTGAAACCCTCTTCTTTCAACTCGCATCGACTTGGAATGTTCATTTTTTCCACTGATGCACATCTGTGTGTAACCACTGTCCTGCTTACTTTGCTTGGGCTGTGGCTATGGTGAGGTGCCTGGCTATCCATCCCCGTAACTGTCCCACCTGGGCTTACTTAACCCAACCCTATCCTCTCCAAGTTCAGTTCTACCTGGACTCCAGGTCAGCCTGGGCTAGAGTGGGATCTTACCTCTGGTTTCAGCGGGGTATGATGTAGAGAAACAACGGTCACCACCTTCAAGACCACCTACTTGCCGTCAATGCCCATCCAGATGTTGGGAGTGTGGGAAGGCTGCCTCCATTACCTAAGTCATATCTCAGTGGGTTTGGGGTCAGAAAGTCTGGGGTCAAGTCCTCATTCTGCCACTGACCAGCTTGGTGACAAGCCATTTCAGGTCCCCAAAATGTCCTTTCCTCCCCTGTAGAGAGTGGACAACCCCAGCTGCCTATGAGCTGCTCTGAGGGGTGGATGGAGTGAAGAAGGTCAGGAGGCTAGCCCTAGCAGTGTGGATGTGACCACACACACGGCAGGTGAGTGTGGACACGGGCTGAGGATCAGAAGAAAGTCAGGTGCCATGCACTTTTCTCCTTTCCTTTACAATGTGTGCAGGTAAGTCTAAAGTAACCTGTCTCTTGTCTCAGTCGCACTAGCCCCTTCCACTCAGGTCACATTCAGAATGCTCATTCCTGCTTTACCCTGGTTGGGGAGCTGGAGGCTGAAGTGTTAGTTATCTGTGTAAAGCCCATGCCCGTTCCTCAGGAGGCCAAAGGGAAAAAATCTAAAGAATGTGGCCAGGGTAACCTGAGCGTCGTCAGGTGAGAGAATGGACTCGTGGCCACAGCTCAAACTCACCATGTTATTTTGCTCAGCTTTTGGAAGTTGTGCTAACAGGTGGGAGTGGGAGGCCCTTGCCATGGTGACCTGCACTTACTACATCCTTACTACGTGCCTGCCACTGAGCTGTTAGGTTTGCACTCTCCTTGTTTTCCTCAGACAACCCTGCCAAGTGCGCCCTGCTCCCCGCCGCGCAGTCTGGTCTTTTCATACCGTGGAAGTTGCTCTTCGTTCTCTAGAGCACGGCTGAGCCTGGCCCATGCCATCTACAACTGGAGACGTAGTTGTGAAATTCATGTGAACGGTGGCCTGGAGCAAAATCTGATGTCTGGGGCTAATTCTCAAAGACGGCGAATGGTTTGGGGTGCTGGGTGTGCAAGGGCTCCTGGTGGTGGCTTGTGATATTCCCCGTGGCAATTTTGCCCTGGTGTCCTCAGAACGTGTCCCTGTCCATGTCCCATGCTTCACCACCAAGGCCAGAACAGCTAGTCCTCTTCCGCTAACTGGGCCTCAGTTCCAAGGACAGGGATAGGGCGCAGGATGTTTCGCAAGGAAGACATTGTGTTGGGGCGATCCCACCACCAATGGGCTGACAGAAACAAGCCCTTTACCTTTAGAACCTCCCTAACAGATGTAAGTTTAAATGGAACAATTCCCATCACCTCTGAGGACCAGAGTAACAGACCCTACTTATGTTTACAAACATTCTCAGGTTAAGTTAGAGGGAAGAGATCTTAGCAATGTAAACGAAATAGATAGAGCTCATATGCAATGAACTACCCATACACACACCTTAGGGCTCTCAGACCGCCGCTGGACACAGAGCCCAAGAGATGAATGACACAGCATTTACACAATCTGCTAATGGTATGCCATGGGCTTTAAAAGAACATTGCTGTGGCCAGTTTAATAGTCACAAAGCACATTAAGTCGTGTAGTGATTTATTTATTGAAGTTCCACTGAGATGACAGGGCTCTTTTCTTTGAAGCATTTGCCACCAAACAGGAAAGACGAAACAAATAAATGCCAACACCAAACAGCACTGCTGTCTGTGTGGAAAGATAACCAGACACAACTTATTTCTGAGAACCGTTGAGGAAAACATGGCTCTCCCTGCCAAAACCTAGACTCTTACCAATACTGATGCCCACAGATCTTCTGTCTGGTTCTGTCATAAGAAATGGCCAAAAGTATAGCATAAAACCCCATCTGGAGAGATTAAATACTCAAGTTCAAGGGAGCCTGTAGATCTAAAAGCGGTGCCCTGAGCAGAGCTGACCTTCCTGCCTCCCTGTGCCCAGGGTATCTATCTCTCCCTCAATTCCAAGCACCAAGAGCTATTTTTAATCCCTGGGCTCCAGACAGCTGAGTCGGGTTAGAATAAACTATCTGGGTACAGCGGCAACAGAGAAGCACCAAATGCCCGGAGCTTACACTGGAAAACCTGCTTGTGCCCAAGCAACTGGGCTCAGAGGGATCATGCTCCTGAGATCACTGGACGGCCAAAATAGCCCAAGACTAAGGTCAAGCAGGGGCCAGTTATGTAGGAAGCATCTTTCCTGCCTTTGAGCATAGCCAGTGTCCAGTGCCAAGGGCTATTTCTAGCACCCTCCTAGAGCCCCTTTTATCCTCACACCCACAGTAAGGTTCAGGATTGAGAGAAAGAACGACAGACAGAGAGCAGAGGGGGAGGCTGATGGATTGACTGGGCTTCGCTGCTCGCTCCCTGACTTCCGTGGGTTCCCAGCGAGCTTCTAAGAAAGCAGGATTCGGCCGGCGTCAGGGCTGTGGCTATATTTATATCCACGCAGCTGCCCCGTTGCTGAGCCGTTCACATTTACAAACAACAGGAGAAGAAGACGTTTTCCAGAGGGGCCGCTTTCTCATGGCATTTATTCTGGATTTCTCTGGGATGATGTCAGCATTCACATCTCTTTGATGAAACGAACAAAAGAAAAAAAGGGGAAGAAAATAAGCAGAGTTGGTGGACGAGGTTCTCCGTTGCCAACGCAGTACGGTGCGATTTGCTCCCATGCTGCCCTCCCTGGCTCTCTGGATGTGCTGTGCCAGGCCCCGGAAGCAGACCAAGCAGTCCCACCGTCCGGCACAAGGCAGCTGGGAGACGTACACACTCATCCCGGAGCCTCCTTCCTTGCCTCCTCGGCAGCAAGACAGCAAAAAGTAATACAGACTGAGCACCCTTCACCCAGAAACCCCAAACTCAAGGTGCACCACAATTCAAAATGCCCCCAAGTCCAGAACTCTTTTTTCCACTGTTAAACTGCTGCATTTAGAATCACCATGGAAACCACATCTCTGGGTGTGTAGCTCTGAAGGTGTTTCCAGGAAGGTTTAACCTAGGAGGGAAGACCCACCCTGAATGTGGGAGGCACCATCCCAAACTGAATAAAAAGGAAAAAAAGGGGGCTGGAGAGGTAGCTTAGTAGTTAAGGGGCTTGCCTGTGAAGCCTAAGGACCCTGGTTCTATTCCCCAGGACCCATGCACATGCATATGGAGTTCTCTGCGCTGGCTGGAGGCCCTGGTGTCTCCATTCTCTCCCTCTCCACCTCTTTCTCAGGTGCCCAGCTGCGTGACTGCTCCTCCGCCTTTCTCCTTAGACAGTTAGGATGGCTGACCAGCCAACCCAGCCGCCTCAGCGCTGGGCTCCCAGGTGTAGGTGTCTATGGGCATCCGGGGATTGAACCCGGGTCCTCCTGCTTAGTGACTTTTATTTACCCACGGAGCCACCTACCTAGCCCCACGCGAAATTGGATTTAAATGAAGCGGCAAAACATTCCAAAGTGGGCAGCCGACTGGCAAAATGCTCCTCATAGAGTCCTGACTTCCAGCTTCTGTATACATAGCGTGTGTGTGTGCACACGTGTGTGTACACGTGCACATGCGTCCATGAGATGGCTAGAGGTTGACGTTGGGTTTCTTCCTGGATCATTTCCACTTTATTTACTGAGGCAGAATCTCTCACTTGAGCCCAGGCCTCACAGGTTCAGTGAGTCTAGCTAGTCTGGTCTCCTGCTTCCCAAACCCTGGGATCACGAGTGGGCTGCCACACCCACCTGGCAGCTGCATGGGTGTTAGAGGTCCAAACCCTTCTGGTCCTCGCACTTGTACAGCGAGCACTTAATCCGTAAGCCGTCTGATGGCCGCATCATAGACACAATACATCTGTACTGTATGCATTAAGTAAATGTACATGCAGACACGCATAAACAACACCAGCGTTTTTATCTGCCTGCTGTGTGCAGACGCTCTGCCTATGGACCAGGCCTTTCCCTGCTCCATCTGTCCTGCCACCTTCATGAGCCAGGCACGCATGCGTCCCAGCCCTGCTGGGGTCTCCATGTGTCTCGGCTGCCTACCTGTTATCTAGAAAGTCAGAGCTTGCCAGGCGTGGTGGTGCACGCCTGCCTTTAATTCCAGCGCTCGGGAGGCAGAGGTAAGAGGATCACCATGAGTTCGAGGCCACCCTGAGACTCCCTAGTGAATTCCAGGTCAGCCTGTACTAGAGTGAGACCCTACCTCGAGAAAAAAAAAAAAAGAAAGAAAGAAAGAAAGAAAAGAAAGTAAGTCAAATCTCTGTTTTGTTACAAACTTGGTTCCTCGAGAGCTTTTGATTAAGTAGGACTGACATGGGACATGGAATTAAAAAAAAAAAAAAAAGAATTAGAGCCGGGTGTGGTGGTGCATACCTTTAATCCCAGCACTCGGGAGGGAGTCAGAGGTAGGAGGATGGATCGCTGTGAGTTCAAGGCCACCCTGAGACTACATAGTGAATTCCAGGACAGCCTGGGCTACAGTGAGACCCTACCTCAAAAAACAAACCAAAAAAAAAAAAAAAAAAAAAAACATTACCAGATGATGTGTGTCTCAAGCAAGTAGTGTGGGAAACCACTTATTATAAAAAACAATGCTATGTGTTGGGTATGTTGCCATAGACTTGGAGATAAATTCAAAGTTATCCTTGGCTACCTAGACAGGTCAAGGCCAGCCTGGGCTTCAATGAGACCTTGTCTCAAAAAAACTTAGAGTCAGGGGCTGGGAAGATAGCATGCAGAGTCTTCTGGTTGGGATTTGAATTTTTAGTAGCCATATACACCAGACACAAAATGTGGCACAATTGTGTGGTGTGCATTTACAGTGGCAAGAGGCCCTGGCATACCCATTCATTCACACAAACACACACGTGCACATGCACACAGAATAAATAAAAATTATTAAAAAGAAAACAGATTGAGCATAGTGGTGCACACCTTTAGACCCAGCACTGTGGAGGCCGAGATAGGAGGATTGCTGTGAATTTGAGGCCAGCCTGGGCCACAGAGTGAATGCCAAGCCAGCCTGGGTTAGAGTGAGACCCTGCCTCAAAAAAAGAAAAGAAAAGAAAGAAAATAAACAAACTCAGAAACTACAACCAAAAGACCACAATATGTACCACAATAGGTGCTTTGTGCATATTAACTACTTTATTATTAATTCATATATGAATGCTTTTTTTTTCAATTATGTGGGTTTAGCATGAAAACAAACCAAATACCTAACCAAGCGGGGTTCATTCAGATTCCTCTGTTGATTTCTTACAAGGAGGATACAACCATTTATTTGCATCAACTGGGCATAGGAACTCAAAGGGACAAGGACCCGCCTTGGAAGAATTCTCCTGAGCCACGCACGTGACACGTATTGCACTCATCAATGGTTATGACTCCCACAGACAGTTTCCTCCTCAGAAACTCTAGGCTGTCACACATAAGGACAACGTGTTTTGGACAATGTCCCTGTGGCAGAGAGACTGTGAGAATCCATCAAGAGGATGGAGTTAATTTGAGCTCTGTTCTCTTCCCCAAGCCCCTCTAAAGTAACAAGACTTTTAAGATGACACAAAGCCACAGGACAAAGACAACAGGGGAGACAGCAACAGGGCTGGAGGAAGAAGAAGAAGGAAAACAAAGCCGAGACTTGAAAGCACAGGCTCATGGGTGATTTACTTAGCAGACCCAGAAGGGAGGAATGCCACAGTCCTAATGGGGAGCGCTGGGAGGTAAGTCTGCAGGCTCCCATGGCAGGACCCTGAAAGGGTGGCACTGGTTACTGTCCCTTACCTGTCATGTGAGGTCAGATCTGCTCTGTGGAGAAGCTAAGAGACAGGAAAAGAGCCGGAAGAGCTGATTCCAGAACAGCAGGGGAATTAGGTACAAATTCACATGCAGGGGACACTGAGGAGCAGGGGTCACCTGGCGCTTGGGTTGAAAGGGCAGAGGGCCAAACAAAAGCCAAAATGAGAGGGACATGCCTGGATCCCACTATCTGAGAGGCCAAGGAAGGGGGACTGCAATCTTGCGGCCAGCCTGGGCTATTGTAGTGACAGCCTGTCTCAAACATGTCAGAAACAAACAAAACTTCACCAATGAGAAAAAAGGCAACCTCCTTCTTACCTCCTCCCTCTTCTCTCTCTCTCTCACACACACACTGTATCAATAAATAGATTTTTTAGGCATTAAGATTACCAGGGTGTGAGAGGGAACAGAGGAGGCAGAAGGACAAGTGAGGTTCACAGATAACGTCTGAAAGTGAAAAAGAAGTAGTGACGTGGGGTGTGATTCAGGCCATCAGCGAAAAGGATGGGGAGGGTTCACCCCTGGTGGGGGGATGAGGAGTAGAGCACAGAACCTTGTAGAACTGTTGTATTCTCCACATGCTTTCCATGAAAGACAGTCAAATCAAGCTACCCAAGCTAGCCAGTGAGTCCTAGGTACCCTCCTCTCCCTGCCCCCCTGGGCTGGGACTCAGGTGCGCGGAAGCACCCCCAGCATTTTACTTAAGCGCCGAGTAGTTGAACTCAGGTCCTCGTGCCTGTGTGGCAAGCACTTGCCAAATGAGCCATCTCCCCAGCCCCTGATGGTACTTAAAAATTTTTTTAAATTTATTTATTAGTGAGAGAGAGAGAGAGAGAGAGCATACCAGGGCCTCTAGCCACTGCAAATGAACTCCAGATACATGTGCCACCATATGCATCTGGCTTACGTGGGACCTGGAGAATCGAACCTGGGTCCTTAGGCTTCACAGGCAAGCGCCTTAACTGCTAAGCCATCTCTCCAGCCCCCCCATATTACTTTTAATAAAGTGTTTCGTTTAATCCAGAAGTCATTACCAAGCTATTAACATCTTATGCTAAGTTTTTTCAAGGGGAGGGCCTAGTGGTTCATTTCTATTTGTGGCAAAGCTCAATAAAGATGAGACCACCTGACCCACAGCCTGTGTCACCAAGGGTCACTGTATTGGTCAACATAGCTACAGACACTTTGCTCATTTCGGAGCAGACGCTATGAGTAACTGGCATATTTCCACATTGGCAGTTCCAGCCACAAGCAGAAAAAACCTCACGCTTCCACAGTTTACTTAAGCTTCCATTTCTGCCCCTGTACCTGGAATTACCTCAGGACGTCCGTCTACAATAGAGGGACGGGCTCGCAGACCGCCGTCCCTCCCACAGCAGCCCTCTAGGGGACTCGGAGAGCAAAGGCTCCACGTGATACCTTATGGCTTCCTCCATCTCGGTATCAGCCACCCTAGTGCTCAACCTCTGGCAATGCTGTCCACGACACAGGTCATATCAGGAAAAGAAACACCCAGAGCTTTAAGTTCGAGGAGAGGAGAGAGAAGACTGGGCACCTGCTCTTCTGAGGTCACCCTTCCCTGACCGCTGTCCCCAACCTGGAAGCTGCAGGAGAAGCAGCAGGCTTGTAACTCTCCATGCCTGCTTCTCCTCAGGGGACGACCTGGCAGCCACTTTTGCACAGGGCGGGACCATATCTAGGCATGGGGGCCCATGGCTGTAATCCCAGCACTGGGGAGGCCGAGGCAGAGGGATCAGGAGTTCAAACCCACCTCAGCTACATAGTTGCAGCCTGGGCTGCATGTGCATGTCTGAAAATAAGATAGGACAAAACAATGATTGAATATATATATATATATATATATATCTACCAGCCGTGGTGGCACATGCCTTTAATCCCAGCACTTGGTAGGCAGAGGTAGGAGGATCACTGTGAGTTTGAGGCCAGCCTGGGACTACATAGTGAATTCAAGGTTAGCCTGGGCTAGAGTGAGAAACTACCTTGAAAATCCAATGATAATGATGATGATGATATATTTAGTCTCCAACCAACATCAAGCTAGGTGTGATGGAACTTATCTAAATCCCAGCGCTTTGAAGACAAGAGATCAGGAGTTCAAAGCCAGCCTTCTCTACACAGTGAGTCCCAGGCCAGTCAGGACTATCAATTATAATAAGAGGCAAACCAATGCCCAGCCCCACATCTAGGGTACTACTTAGATACTTAAAAATACCAGAGAGAAATTCTATACTGACCCGCAATAGCCTCTAGGGACTAAATTTGTAAATTCTTTGCTTTGACTTTATCAGTCATTCATCAGCTATTTTTCAAGTATTTCATACTTAGCCAGAAGTTCTGAGTTAGCAGTTTATATATCTTTAATTAGGCAAAAGTGAGAGAACAATTAGTTAATACAGATTATGTAGTAGCAGAAGCACTACAAAAACATGGGATCCAGGCATGAGAAATATAATAAAAATAGGGACTTGGTAGGAAAACGCCAGAAATAAAAATGTTATACTAGCCTCACCAACAGGTACAACAGTGATGGCAAAACATGCGATCTGGAAAGATCCTCAGAATAATGGAGCTGCAGGTGTGTTTGAAAACCCAGAGCCCTAGCCCATTCCCAAATCCCTAGGGTGCCTTCCACATTATACCCCCAATGCCCCAGCGCAGGCTGTGTGGTCACATTTGTAGCCAATGCCTAAATTATGCAACGATGCCTGCTAACGTAAGTGCCAAGCTGAGATGCCAAGCACAGAAGGCATGCTGCTGGCAGCCTCGTGCATCTGGTTCTCGAGTTCCCAGCGAGCTCCAATGTCCAGAGCTATTCAAGAGTTTAAGCCGGAGGACTGTGAAGAGCGTGAGCAACGTGACTGAAAAAAGACCAGAAACTGACGCAGACCCAACGCGAGGCTGCTCACTGCACCAGGAGCCAAGAAACCGACTCGGTGGCTTAGTGACACACTTCTACTCTGCACAGGAGACGTGCAAAGCTTGACGTATCGAGTCTTCCCAAAGAGGGACATATGGTGAAGGGAAACCGGTAGCCCTACCATTATCATTATTCACGACAACGGCGGAGGTGGAATTGGTGACTAGAGGAGCTCCGCTCTCTAAGCGATTCCACGAGCGCTTACTACGCACAAGGGCAGGCCTTGTTTAAGGTGCCAGAGACACAGACAACGAACAAATAAGAAAGTAAAACACATCTCCTGGGCTGGGGAGATGGCTCAGTCGGTAAAGAGCCTGCTGTGCCAGCATGCGGACCAGAGTCGAGACCCCCAGAACCCAGTAAAGACTGACATGGTGGCACACGCCTACAGTCCTTTTTAGCAATGGAGACGTGGAGACAGGAGGTCCCTGAGACTTGCTGGTAGCCAAATCAGTGAGAGACTGTGTGTCAATAAATACAGTGGAACGCAATTGAGGAAGACACCCAACATAGACCTCTGGCTTCCTCCTACGCACCCGCACATATTCAAACACACAAATATACGCATACTCGTACAACACACGTACCCCCCCACACACACAAAATGTACACTTGTGCCAAATGGAGCCTACATGGTGCAGGGGGTGTTGTGGTTTGAGTATGCCACGTCCTCCACGGCTCACAGGCTTGAACCCCTGGTCCTCAGCTGATGGTGATGTGGACAGTTGTCGCCAAAAGCTCCTGACACCAAGTACTGAGGAAGTAGCTCTGGCCAGACCTTCCCCATCATGACTAGACTGGGACCCTCTGAAACAGCCAAAATACATCCTTCCTTCCTTAAGTTCTTCTTTAAGGCATTTTGTCCCAGTGACGAGAAAGGCTAACTAATACAGAGGGAAACATGTGATAGGACGGCCTGACTTTGAATTTAATTCCTTCGCGTTTGGATCACTGCAATAGCTTTCTCATTCATCTTGCATTACCACTATTCAAAGACTTCTAACACAAACTGATCGATTCTCGCCCTTATTTAAATTCCCTAAATGGGACCTTAGAACTTTCAGGGAAAAAAATCTTTAGCCTACAACACCCTAGGCCCTTTACAAGCCAGTGAGCTAGTTCCTACTGTCTCTTTAGCTGGCAGGAAAGCTATAGCTAAAAATGACATGTGTGCGTGAGCGTGTGTGTGGGTGCATGTGCGTGTGTGTGGTCTCCTGTGTTCTTCTTAAACACAGGGTGATTTATGTGCATTTCTTACATCAACATACCTGAAGTTATATATAGCTTCAAACACATACAAACCAATATAGCACATTCTTTGGATGGTATGGTTGTAAATGTTTTTTTGAGGCTTTAAAGTATATATTTATTTACAGAGGCTGAAGAATGAATGCATATAGCCAAGAAAAGTTATCCCACAAGCCAAGCATGGCGGCACACACCTGTAATCTAGCTTGCAAAGTACAGGCAGGAAATCAGGAGTTTAAGGTTATCCTCAGCTACACAGTGAGCCTGAGGCTAGCCTGGGCTAAACGAGACCCTTTCTTAAAAGTGAAAAGCAGGACTGGAGAAATGGCTTAGGGATTAAGCATTTGCCTGTGAAGCCAAAGGACCCAGGTTTGATTCCCCAGGACCCACATAAGCCAGATGCACAAGGGGCACATGCATCTGGAGTTCATTTGCAGTGGCTAAAAGACCTGATGTGCCCATCCTCTCCGTGTCTGTCTCTCTTCTGTCTCTCTGTATATATCTATGCTTGCAAATAAATAAATAAAATTTTTAAAAAATGAAAAGCTTTTCACTCTAAGCTAGCTACCTTGACCACCTATATAATAGGTTAATGTCAAGCATTTCCTAGGGACCCTCAAATCCCTGTCTTTCTATTACATCAGTGAACATTCCAGAGTTCATTTCAAAATGAGATACAAAATGTAAGAATCCTTTATCACAAGAGTATTCCACGAGAGAACACACATAAATCCACACAGCCCAGCATAAGTAAAGAATAAAATGTATTCTCTTACTCAGTAGATAGCACATATGGCTTAGCTGACTTGCCAGGTTAAAAACTTCTCAGAGAAAATTACAATTCTTTTTCTCTCTCTCTGGAAAGCACTGAGTAAGATACACTGATTAACCATCTGTCTGTTACCACTGACCCAAGAGCACCTCTTGTATAAGTCTAACCACAAGGCTTTAGGCTCACGGTGGGCAACTTGTCAAAGGAAAAGAGGGCACCTGACTTAGTAAAGATTTTGAGGAGAGCCAAGGAGTAGATGCAGATTTTAGCAAATAATTTGACAATCTATGTCGACATTTCCCTACGAGTTAAACTGAAATGTAAGCCATTGTGCAAACGTGGTAAATGTACCCGGGCGTGGTGGCGCACGCCTTTAATCCCAGCACTCGGGAGGCAGAGGTAGGAGGATCGCCAGGAGTTCAAGGCCACCCTGAGACTACACAGTGAATTCCAGGTCAGCCTGAGTGAGACCCTACCTCGAAAAACCAAAAACCAAAAAAAAAAAAAAAAAAAAGGAGTGGTAAATGTGTGTTACAGCTCGGATGCTATAGAGACATCTACGACTTTGGTGCCAAGTTAAAATATACCATTTGCCACGGTGCTGGACAGTACCATGCAGCCTGTTGGGGAAGAAAAGTCTTAACCAGCAGTGGACCCTGCAAGCTGTACAGCTGGCGAGGCAGACCAGATGTGCCAGCTGGTGCAATGGTGGCATGTGCGCTATGGAGGAAAGCACCTGAAGTCTGACTGGACTCGAGGTCCCTCCACAAGAGGGAATTCACGCCTGGTACTGAAAGTTTAGTCAAAAGCCTATGACTGGGGAGGCCATAAGCCCTGGGGGGAAGTTACTGTTATTGTTTGGTTTAGTGGATATATTACACCTACCAAATTGCCCTCTAAATATTTATGCATATGCCCACATAATACTGATTTTGTTTAGAGAAACTTCTCTTCTCAGACAGTGGTAAATACTGGGGATGCTCAAAACTCATGACAGTGAAGTGTTGAGCACTACATGAGCCATCTCTCTCTCTCCCTCCGAGGCTCAGGGATCACTGCAGAAGAGGGGGATGGAGGAATGCTCGGGAACACTATCTCCCAGACATTAAGCAGCCATGGTATTCATAACCTCACAGTGGACGAAGCTGCCTACACAATACCTGCATAATATGAGTGCCAATGAAACACTAACATCAAAACAGAAGAGGAATTATGGGAAAGGAGAAGAGGGTTCAGTGGTGATGGGGGAGGGGACAAACAGGAGTGATGGGAGGGGATTATAACCAGGGTGTTTTATGTTTAAGGAGGTTGACAATAAAAAGTTTAAAAACTACATACCATTCCTGAGGCTCTTTGTAACACAATACTACCAGAAATGATCCAACGTTTTTAAAAACAAAACAAACACTTCCAAAGAGTCGGATACCACATGTTAAGAAACTAGGCTCACCTTTTTCTTGAAATGGGGACTTACCACTATTTTGTGGTATAGGATAGCTTCCTAAGGCGTTAACAGACTTGGGAAACAGTTCACTTGGGCTAGCACAACTTGCAAAGGGTTCTTACATATGACTGATGGTGGGGATGAAAAGCCATCCACTGTCAGTCAGTGTGCTGGGCTGGGAGAATTGAAGGTGGAAGGTCTTAACTCTGCTGAGATTACAACCTCATGGGACATGAGAGCAAAAAGAAACATGGGGCCATACAGCGACTTACACTCTCTGCCAAGCCTCTGCGTTTCTGTCCGCTCGGCATCCACACACATTTTCTGGCTGGGGAAATCCCAGAGTTGACAAGCCTTTGTACCTGATACCCAGTACCTAATCTAGGAAGGGCAAGAAAAGGGCACCTTCCCCAGGTTTTGTATCTTAAAGGAATAGCCAAGTCGCCAGGGATGGTACCATTCACACCAGCCTCCTGAGTTCCTGTGCCACCCTAAGAAAACCATCCTTGGGGCCTGCTTCTGCTTACATTTTTAACTGACTGCACCTCTTCTTCCATCTTTTCTCTACCACCCCTGAGTCCCTGCTTTTTTGACAGTGTTTTCCTATGTGACCAAGGTTGGCTTTGAACTTGTGATCCTTCCAAATGTTAAGATTACTGGTGTGTGCTAGCATGCCTATGTGCTTTAAAAAAAATAAAAACTGAGCCAATAAGTGACCCAATATTTCCAATGAAGGCTTTTTATGTCCATATTATTCACAGCTATTCATTGTTACTTACCAGGAGCACATGATATACTTCTAAGGGGTTAAATAACAGAATGAACAAGGATGATATCTCTTTTTATCCAATACAGTAAACAAACAGCCCTAAGGCTACTGAACTTCAAAATCAGTCCTAATAAAACATAAGACATTCATTCTCATAAAAAGTTGGCATCTAAGAGGCAAAGATAACCTCCACTTAAAAAAAACCATCTGCTTCTCTTAGATAACAATTACACCTCCACAAATCAGCCTCATAATAAATTACAACTTACAGACTGATTCATTTATTCAGTACATATTAATTGGAAATGCTTGTGCCAGGAAGAGAGAAAATATATCATCCCTAATTAACCCGTGCCCTTGTCATCTGGAGGTGCTGGGGATCAAACCCAGGGCCTTGTGCATTCCAGATAAGCAGTTATACTCAGCTATACCCTCAGCCTCACTCTTTTGTCTTCTGTGACTGGGTAAAAGCCATGAGGACCAAAGGGAGAGCACCTGTAACATCACAGGAAAAGAACAGAACATTACTGGCAAAACCTTTATGAAAGTCGTGCCATTTACTTGGTGCGTCGCACGGACTTCACGCACTCGTCTAATTACAGAGCACACTGGGCACATGGAGACGGTGATAATTGGCCACTTAGCAATTCTCTTTACACTGTTCGCCTCTGTGAAGAAGAAGAAGGGCTCTCACGATGCCCGGAACTGCTACAGTGGAAACTATCTATACCAGCCAATTTTTGAATGAAAACATGACAATTTGGATACTATTAGAAAGAGTCATTCCAGAGGTTCAAGTTTGCTAGGGTGTCCTAGTAAATACCACAGGGTATATATTTCAGTGACTAGTTTAACAATTCTGGAGGACATTTTTCGACATTATCTTATGTATTTTCCTGCCGGCAGAAAAGGGAAAACAGCGAGCAGCCAACCGGCTCCATCACATGAACTATGTCACCCTGGAAAGGTCTCTGCCCTGATTCCCAGGTAGAAGAGAGGGCGGGCCTTAGAGTGAGGCCATCTTTCTTTAACATCTGCCTGCTTTCTCGAGCGACCCAAGCCTCTCTTGATGTGAGATTCCTGGGGCTCACTTTCGACTGCAGGGCCAGGTCAGACAGACACGAGCGCATCACAGGAAAGGCCAAAAGCAATGTCAAGGTTTTGGATGGGAACTGGGCAGGTGCAGTACTGAGTTCTGGGGAAGCGCTCCTGGGCCCATGGTTCTGTGAAGCGCGACCCTTCAAGAACCTGGAGCAGCACAGTGTGTCGATGTGAGGCCGTGCGCTGAAGGAGCTCTCATTCGAGAAGCATCCTGGCCATCTGCTGAGGTATGCTGTCTCCCCAGCAAAGCCCACCCCTCATGTCTGCTCGAAGCGCAAATGTACGGGAAGCACGTAATCTGGCCCCGAACAATCAGGCCACACTTTCATCTTACAATGCAAATCTGCTCGTCTGGGAACTAAGTTAACCAGCAGATCAAGGCTGACCGTTTGGTGATGCTGAGAAGCCACACTCAGGGAGAGCCATGGCCGAAACAAACACATGCATCTTCTGGGACCTTCTATCCTGGAATCACTCTCACCGAGGACTCCAACCTTTACGAAAGAACATGGGTTTTATGTTGTGTAATACAAGCCCAGTGTGCACAACCGGGCCAGCTTAAAGGTGTTTGAAAGAAGAGTGACCACCCCCCGCACCAAACGCCTTTTTATTGTTGTTATTTTGAGACAGTTTCATATAGCCCAGGCTGGCCTCAACCTCCCTATTTAGCCAAGAATGACCTTCAATTCCTGATCCCTCTGCCTTCAGCACCAGTACTGGATTACAGGTGTGTACCACGATGCCTGTTTTAAAGGATTTTTCTCATGCCTTTAATCCCAGCACTCAGGAGGCAGAGGTAGGAGGATTGCCATGAGTTTGAGGCCAACCTGAGACTCCATAGTGAATTCCAGGTCAGCCTGGGCTAGAGTGAGACCCTACCTTAAAAAAAAAACAAAAAAAAAACAGATTTTTCTTTTAGAGATGAAAAACAAAGAGTTCTGGGCTGGAGAGATGGTTCGGTGGTCAAAGGTACTTGCTTGCAAAGCCTGCTGGTCCCAGTTCAACTCCCCAGTACCCAAGTAAAGCCAGATGTACAAAGTGGTGTGTGCATCTGGCATTCATTGGTAATGGTAAGAGGCCCTGGAAAACCTGTGTTCTTTCTCTCTCTCTTATAAATGAATAAATAAATAGATATAATAAGTTAATACTATATAATTCTCTTCTTTCAGACAGACATCAATAGCTGCAGGCCGAGTTCGGGTTGCCCTGAGAAGACAGCAGAGTGTGGGCACAGGCTTTCCCTGCTGCTTAGAACAGGTTCCAGTCAATTCTATGCATGGGTATGGAGCATACCATGCTGTGCTGGACCCCAGGAATCCTAGGTGGCTGAGATGAATCCATCTTCCAGGGACTCCCAGTGACCACTAACCAGACCTCATTCTCTGGGAGAAACCTTCACAAGTGACTCACAACAGATAAGAGCACGTTTGAGCACAGGGGTAATGGACCCAAGGGTGCCCAAGACAACAAGCACCAGGTACCCAACTCTACTTCCTAAGCAGTCACACACCCACCCTTGCACCAACGGTGTAAGATAGGCATCTGGGTCTATGACAGGATTTCAAAGCACCACATTTTCTCCTACAGCTTTAGTATCTTTTATCTGAGAGCCTTGGGACCAGAGGTATTTCAGATTTGGGATTTTTAAAAGAAAACTTTTATTTATTTATTTATTTAGTTAGTTAGTTAGTTAGTTAGTTTTTCAAGGTAGAATCTCGCGCTAGCTCAGGCTGACCTGGAATTCACTGCGTAGTCTCAGGGTGGCCTCGAACTCACAGCGATCCTCCTACCTCTGCCTCCCGAGTGCTGGGATTAAAGGTGTGCGCCACCGCAGTTGTTGATATTTGATGTGTATGTGTGTATGGCTGTGCACTTGCCACAGCGCATGTGTGAAGGCGGAGGGTGACCTTGGTGTTACTCCTTTCCTTCCTCCCTTTTGAGACAAGGTCTTTTGCGCTGAGGCTCCGTGGAAGGCTCTAGATTCTCCTGGCTCTGCCTCTCTTTACCATAGGTGTGATGGGACATGTGTGCTGTTATGCACCTGGCTTACACGTGGATGCTGGGGAAGATCAGACCCAGGTCAGCAGACAGGCAAGCAAGGGCCTGGAACTGCCGAGCTATCTCCCCAGGCCCCAGAGTACATGTAATGAGATACCCTGGAGAAAAGGCCCAAGTCTGACAGAATTCATTTGTGTTTCTCACACACCTCAGGCACAGACTGAGGTTACCTCAGACAGCACTTCTAAGTGTGTCTGATTTTCACAGGAGGTCAAATGTGGAATGCTCATGGGGTCTCGGAAAGTCTCGGAATTTGAAGCGCCTCAGATTTTCAGATTTTATTTATTTATTTATTTATTTATTTATTTATTTGCAAGGACAGAGAGAGCAAGGAGAAAGAGAGAGAGGAGATAGACAGAGAGAGAATGGGCGCACCAGGGCCTCTAGAAACACTGCAAATGAACTCCAGATGCATGTGCCTCCTTGTGAATCTGGCTTACGCGGGTCCTGGAGAATTGAACCGGGGTCCTTTGGCTTTGCAGGCAAGCGCCTTAACCGCTAAGCCTGTCCCTGCAGCCCTTAATTTTTTTTAATTAGTTTTGTTCCTTGGTATCTATAGGATGGCCTTCAGGACTCCGTGGCTACTTTAATAACTGAAGGATGCTCAAGTCCCATATATAAAGTGGCAGAGTGTTCGTAGGTAACCTACACTTATCTTCCTGAATACTTTAAATCATGTAGTTCTTCTAATACCCAGTATAATGTAGACGTTACATAAATAACAGCTATACTATATTTCTTGGGGAATGATGACGAGAACAGTCTGTACATGTTCAGTAGAGATGAAACCATTGCCAGGTATTTTCAATCCACAGCTGCCTAATCTACGGAAGTGGAACTCGTGGATACAAAGATCCATTACGCCTGGAAAGGCAGCTAGCTGAAGCAGGCCCACCCATGCTATATTGTAGACAGACTGCCAGGCGTAGTGGCTCATGCCTTTAATCCCAGCACTTGGAAGGCAGAGGAGGATTGCTGTGAGTTCAAGACCACCCTGGGACTACAGAGTAAATTCCAGGTCAGCCTGGGCTACAGTGAAACACTCATTGAAAAACCAAAAAATATTTTTAAAAAAATTAAAAAATCATTTAGATCATGGGAGACTAGGCTTTTGTGAGCTAAAGAGACATTTGAGCCAGGCACGGTGGTGCACGCCTTTAATCTCAGCACTTGGGAGGCTGCGAGTTTGAGGCCAGCCTGGAGCTACAGAGTGAGTTCCAGGTCAACCTGAGCTGGAGTGAGATACTGCCTCAAAGAGAGATTTGAATACCATTTGTCTGTATTTATTTCTCCTGAGAGGAGAAATGGGTATTCCAGTTCCTAGCTAAGTTCTGGGCCACCCAGCCTAAGATGCATGGCATCCTCCTCACTTAAGATTCCGCTGAGCTACGACCACAGGTGTGTTGGGCACTTTACCCAGTGATATAAAGAAGATGTAGTCCACATATCTTTTGCCCAAAACCAGCCCTTGGACTTTCTGAGGTCTGTCTGCAAAATCCCCTAACGTCCCAACTGGAAACTCAAGTGGTTAAAATACAAGTATGCAGTCCCAGCATTAGGGCGATTTTCAGGTCAAAATGAAATTGAGGCAGCTGGCTGACTGGGAAAGAGATGACCTAAAACTGTTGACAACCCTTCCTGACATACCCTCCTTTCTCAGTTCTCTTCTTCATTAAAAGCAAAAACTGCTGGACATGGTGGTGCACGCCTTTAATACCAACACTAGGGAGACAAAACAGGAGAACTGCTCAGTTCAAGGCCAGCCTGAAGCTACAGAGTGAGTTTCAAGTCAGCCTGGGCTAGAGTGAGACCCTACTTGGGAAAAAAAAAAAAAAAAAAAAGAAGTCTAAAACTGGGGCTGGGGAGATGGCTTGGTGGTTCAAGGTGCTTGCTCTGTAAGCCTGCTGTCGAGAGTTCACATCCCCAGCATCCATGGGAAGCTAGAACAAGATCTGTAATCCCAACCTATCTATGACGGTGCGAGGTGGAGTCTGGAGGATTCTAAAGTGCACAGGGCAGTTAGTCTGGCCTTCGCAGGAGGGGGGTGGGTGGGAGAAGGGGCAGACGATGATGACAATAACAGCAACAAAAACAAAACAGTCATGTCTCAAATAAGGCAGAAGTAGAGGACCAGCATCCTGAGGTTGCCCTCTGACCACCATGCATGCACCCATACACACATACACACACCATACACTCATACTTTTTTCTTTAAAAAAGCAAATACCACCGGTATGGTGGCGCACACCTTTAATCTCAGTGCTCAGGAGGCAGAGGTAGGAGGATCACCATAAGTTCAAGGCCAGCCTGGGACTACAGAATGAGTTCTGGTCAGCCTGGACTACAGTGACACCCTACCTTTGAAAACAGAGCAAAACAAAAAAGTACGCAAAAATTCTGGACTGGAGAGGTGGGTCAGTGGTTAAAGATGTGTGCTTGCAAAGCCTCGTGACCCTGGTTCAATTTCCCAGTACCCATGTGAAGCCAGACACACAAAATGGCTCATGAGCCTGAAGTTCATTTGCTACAGCAAGAGGCCCTAACGTGTCACTCTGTCTTTCACAAATAAGTACATAAAAATACAGATTTCTTTTTTATTTTTTTAAGGAAAAAAAAAAAACTGACCAAACAAGCACTTTTCCTTTTCCTTCCTTTTCTGAGATCTGCCAACTTCCTCTTCCACTGGCCTGGTGGTTAAGTCCGGTTCCCAAAAGTCTTTCCCCATAGCAACCATCTGCTGCTCCAGGTCCCTCCTCCCTCCACCCCCACCCCCAGTGTGAGTCAACACCACCCCACTTCCTTGCACTTACACCACCTAGCACTTCGCTGTGGCAGCACCCAGGAAGTGGAGACAGAAAGCAGCCCAGCAGGAGGAGGCAGGGCACTTCTCACCCTGGGAACCCACACTGTGCTCCCTACCTAACACACACACACACCCCGACTTCTTGTTCCTCTGAGAGCCCTGCTCACTTCCGAAAGCCCTTCCATCCTAAACTCAAGTACAGTACCTCAAACCCAGCTCGCCGGACTGAGCCACGTATGGAATCTAATTGATAAGGTCTCCTAACTACCCATACATACGCGATGGAACCCAGCAGGTAACAATGAAGAAAGGGATGTTTACACCGGGACAGAACAGCGCTGGCGCCTGGCAACTAAAGCCGTGCAATGAGGAAGCTGCTCCAAAATTCTGCTTCTCCACCCTGGTCAGGAACTTTCCCCTTTACAACCCAAGTAGAAGCACAGTTGAGATTTGGGAAGAAGGAGTTTTCACTTAAAAAAAAAAAAAAAAAGAAGGGCTGGAGAGATGGCTCAGTGGTTAAGGCCCTTGCCTGCAAAGCCTAACAACCCAGGCAAAACCAGACGCACAAAGGGGCGCATGCACCGGGTGTTCGCTTGCAATGGCTGGAGGCCCTGGAGCACCAATTTTTTTTTCTCTCTCTCTTCTCTCTAAGTCTCTCTGCTTGCAAATAAATAAAAATATTTTTAAAAGAAATACATATATATGCAGAATATATACATATGAATGAATGAATGAATAATAAGGTTAAGATATTTTATATTTAAATCCTGAGAACCTTCCAGAAACAGAGCTTGGAATCAGAATTATACTGTGGGCAGTCTAAAGATCTTTCTATATATTATGATTCTGAAACAAAAAATTCGGCTTTTCATGCACGTTTGTGCATGTGCGTGTGTCTGTGTGTTGCTGCACTTGTGTGTGGAGGCCAGCAGGCCTCAGGTGTTGGTCCTCAGGAAACACCTCCCAGTTTTTTGGGTTTTTTTTTGAGAGGGTTCTTATTGGCTGGAAACTCAACAATGAGGCTAGCCTGGCAGGCTAGTAGTGCCAGACAGCTGCTTGACTCTTCTCCACAGCGCTGGCCTTACGTCTACAGGGTTCTACAGTTCGAACACGGGTTCTTATGCTTGCAAGGCAAATATTTTACTAACCGCCCTGTCACCACAGCCCCAAGGAGTTTACACTTTTGTTGGTTAAAGACAGCCCTGAGAACCACGCAAGGAATTTAAATAGAGCCCTGCCTTTGTAGCAGATTCAGCAATCACACGAAGGATGAGAGCAGAACAATGACTGGATGGTCAAAAGGAACTGCTAAGGTTGTTCAGACAACACCCAGTCTATCACGACCCTTTACAGGAAATGTGCGTTTGCTTACTTTCCCTGAATTACTGTGGTTTTTAATCCCCTACATCCCTAGGATTCAACTCCCCAGAAAAGACATTTCTCATTACAGAAGAAACAAAACCATTCCCTTCATATGTGTATAACAGAAACCATCTCCCAGCCACAGCATCTCACTGCCAAGTGCACCCAAGCCCAGCCACGGGCACTCTCCTGACCACTGGGCGTCGTATTCCCGACAGACACCTTCGGCTGTGGGAGTATAAGATTCCCTGGGAAAAAGGCTCATGAAATTACTCAATTATATAATTGTTCTTCCAAACTTACAAATGTTCTTTTGTGGTTATTGATTCTTCCTGCAAATCAATAGCTGTTTCGTGTGACCCAGGTACCAGAAAATTAAACCCTTCCACTGTCTTCCCAACTTCCAGATTTTGGTTTTTACATTCATTCAGACCTCTCTCTTTCTTCTTCCCTCCTCCCTTCCTTCCCTCCCTCCCTCCTTCTCTCCTTCTTCCTTCCTTTCTCTTTTTTCTTTCTTCTTTCTTCCTCCCTCCCTCCCTTCCTCTTTCTTTCTTTCCTTCTTTCTTTTCTTCTTCCCTTCCTCCTTCCTTCCCTCCCCCCTCTTCCTTCCTTCCTTTCTCTTTTTCTCTTTCTTCCTTTTCCTTCCTACCTTCCTTCCTTCCTTCCTTTCCAAGGTAGGGTCTTGCTCTAGTCCACGCCGACCTGTAATTCACTATATATTCTCAGGTTGGCCTTGGACTCATAGCGATCCTCCTACCTCATTCTCCCAAATCAAAGATGTGCGCCACCAGGCCAGGCTCTTTTTTTTTTCTTTTCTTTCTTCTTCTTCTTCTTTTTTTTTTTTTTTTTAACAGAGATGGATTCCACCCTCTACTTTTCAGAGGTTGGAGCTTTCATACACATATAATCATCACTACCTCTGGGGCACAGAAGACACTGTATCATACCAAGAGCCTTCAATATCGTTGGAAAATTCCCTATCAGAACTAGTGGGAATTTGAAAGCCTGGAGAAGGACCTGTGAGGTGACTTCCTCCTGTCGCAGTGTCAGAGACTGCTGCCTCTCGGGCTGCATGCGAATCCCACTGCAATAGTCATTTCCGAGGCAAGGCCACTAAAGCCATGCGTGAGCTGAGTTGAAACTGGAGAGAACACAATGCCCTCTCTGACAAGGTCTGGTCGACTCACTGGGATACAAGTGGTTAAACTGGACACCTTGTTGGCCACGTGGGATGGCACTCCATGGCGGGAGAGCGTGTATCCACAGCTCTTGATTCCTTCCTCCCCTCCCCTCTGCTGCGAGCATCTTTCTCACGAGAACCCCAAGCTCACAATGTTGAGCTGTCACTGGTGCCATGTTAGTCTGTTACCATGGAGATCACTCCGATAACACACAAATCTGCCACCAGCCCAGACACACAAGTGTCCACTCTGACTCCCAGAGGACTTCTCTACCCCTTCTCCCACCAGCTGAAAGTTCACCTCTCCTGGGGTTTTGTCCAAAGTGTTTAGAGTTTGGCTTTTAAATGTCCTTAGAAGCATGAGATAAAAAGGTGCTGGAAAGGCTGGAACGTCTTTTTTAAAACCTTTTTCTGTATTGGCTTTTTAAAAAACTTTTTTATTGGGGCTGGAGAGATGGCTTAGCGGTTAAGGCAGTTGCCAAAGGACACAGGTTCAATTCCCCAGTACCCACAAGGCGGCACATGCATCTAGAGTTCATCTGCAGTGGCTAGAAGCCCTGGAATGCCCATTTTCTTCCTATCTATCTATCTATCTATCTACCTAGCTATCATCTATCTATAAATAAAAATATAAAACTTTTTTATTGACAACTTCCACAAATATAGGCAATATACCATGATCATAATCCCCTCTCACAACCCTCCTTTTTCTCCCTTCCTCCTTCCCTCCACTAAATCTCTTCTTCTTTCTAACCATTCTATTTTGATGTCATCATTTATTTCCTATTATGCAGGTCTTGTGTAGGTAGTGTCAGCCATTATGAGATCATGAAGATCAAGGCCATTTTGTGTCTGGAAGACAGTAGTGTAATCACTCCCCCTTCCTTTGGATCTTACATTCTTTCCACCACCTCCTCCACAATGGTCCCTGAGCTTTGGAGGGTGTGATAGAGATGTCTCATCTAGTGCTAAACACTCCACTGTTTCTCAAGATTTTAGAGCGACTCAGTTCATATATGGCATTTGCTCCCTACGCTGGAGTTACAGACTCAGTTTTTTAAAAATTTTTGTTTATTTTTTTTTATTTATTTGATAGCAACAGACACAGACAGAAAGGCAAATGGAGAATGAGAGAGAGAGGGAGAGAGAGGGAGAGAGAGAGAATGGGCGCACCAGGGCCTCCAGCCACTACAAACGAACTCCAGACACGTGCGCCCCCTAATGCATCTGGCTAACGTGGGTCCTGGGGAATCGAGCCTCGAACCGGGGTCCTTAGGCTTCACAGGCAAGCGCTTAACTGCTAAGCCATCTCCCCATCCCCGGACTCAGTTTTAACATCACTTGACAAAGATTCAAAAGTGAAATGTGGGGGAGAGAGGTTCACATGCCATTAGAAATATAGCTGACCACTTATTTACCATCTGCAATGCATTGACACAGTATGAAGCCCATGGTTGTGAGCTGTGAAATGCTCAATGTTATTTAGTGTTAGTCCCATAACGTCCCCTAGGCTTTCCAAGTTCCTAGATATGACAGGTCAACAGCAATGTTGTCACAATCAGTCTGCAAAGGAAGACACAAATACACATGATGCTGGTCACGAGGTCAAGCCTGAGGGAACCACCCTGTGTCTAATGCACAGCCACTGGCTCACATGAAGCTATAACAGCCATCCCTTACTGTTTATTTGCAAAAGTCAGAAAGTTTTTTTTTTGTTGTTGTTGTTGTTTTGTTGTTTTTTGTTTTTGTGGAAGGTGGGGTTGAGATAGGAGGATCACAAGTTTGAGACCAACCTGGGCTCTCTCCCTCTCTCTCTCTCTCACCCACTCACTTTTGCAAAGGACCTTGATACTTTCCTAGACAAAAAAGTCTGTTTGAATTTCCCCTAAGCCTTGAGGTTACTGAAGGTCAACAGAAGAGGGGAAGGAGGAGGGGCTAGCAGCTGGCAAGACATGCCTATCATCAGGTTGGCAGTGGCTAGTCAGGACCTCTGTTGGACAGTCTGAGTCACAGAAGGAAGGCGGGAGCCAATAGGGTCATATTCTGAATGGCCAGGCTTCCCAGTGGGCCCACAGCACATGGGCATTGCCAGGCGTAAGGCTTCTTGGTTTCCTTTAAGATAGGCACAGGGAATGCCAGCGTCCAGTGTGTGTGGTGAACATGAGGTGGGGATCCCAGCATGAAACACAGGCCACTTCCTGTCTCTTGCCACCTGGGGTCTGGATGGTCCAGGGAACCTGCCAGACACGCACGGAGATGCTGTCAACTCCCAGCACTCAAGGCCTGGGGGTCAATCGGGGTCCAGAGTGGGGTGTCACTGCCTCCCCCCAGCTGCTTACTTGCATTCTGTTGCTCCTTAGCACTTGTCTCTGAAAAGTAGGGACTGTCACAATCAAGATATGGAGCTGGGTGTGGTGGTTTAATCCCAGCACTCTGGGGAGAAGGAGGTAAGAGGACTGCAGTGAGTTCCAGGCAAGCCTGGGGCTACAGAGTGAGTTCCAAGTCAGCCTGGGCCACAGTGAGACCCTAACTGTGCGTGCATGCATGCATGTATATGTGTCTCTCTCTGTGTGTATGTCTGTGTGTGTGTGTGGTGTCAAAATATAACCCAGGGGCTGGAGAGATGACTTAGCAGTTAAGACGCTTGCCTGCAAAGCCTAAGGACCCTGGTTCAATTCCCCAGTACCCATGTAAGCCAGAGGCACAAAGTGGAGCATGTGTCTAGAGTTCATTTGCAGTGGCTAGAGGCCCTGGTGTGCCCATTGTCTCTCTCTCTGTACCTCTTTCTGTCTCTCAAATAAATAAATACATAAAATATTTTAAAGACATCTATATCTTTTTATTTTCATTTAATTATTAGAGAGAGAGAGAGAGAGAGAAGGAGAGACAAAGAGGAAGAGAGAGAAGGGGCACATAAGGGCCTCCAGCCACTGCAAACAAATTCCAAATGCATGTGTCCACTTGTGCATCTGGCTTATGTGGGTCCTGGGGAGTTGATCCTGGGTCCTTTGGCTTTGCAGGCAAGCGCCTTAACCGCTAAGCCATCTCTCCAGCCCAAATAAGAGATTTTTAATAAAGATATAACCTGGGTTGAATGGCAACTCTCCTCCTTTCCCCTTCCTTCCTTCCTTAGCAAAGAAAAGTGGACTTCTATCCAGCTGCCATCACCAGTGTCCCCTTTAGCACTCGTCTAACTTCAGCCACTTCTGCAACCACAGCCTCATCCTCACATCTCCTCAGCTGAAATGCTGCCTGGGAGGGCCAGCTGAGTGCTCACCAGTGGTCAAGAACTCTTATTTCCAACTACCCAGCACCCCCTTTCCTCTCACCTCCAATGAAAATAAGCAAATCGTGAAGCTCTTCCTCTCCCGCTTCCCCACCAGAGGAGCAGGCAGCACATTAAAGTGCAGTCTGGGGTTAGAGTACTCAACAGTATTTCTTGTTCATCTTATTAAGCCCGAATGGGGAATACAGAATAATGAGGGAAAGGAAATTTGTATAAGACGCTCTTGACTGCTAAGGCCAATGACACATTAAAGTGAGATTACATTTCTGCACAGGAGAAATGACAGCATTTCTCCCTTCTCCCCTTACTATGAACTCACAGTGGTACCTACATAGTGCTTCACTACTCAGGTCAAAGAATAGCAAGAATACTGTGAATTTGTAACAGTTAAATGCCAACAAGATACGTTTTTTTTTGCTCAGATTTTCTCCTGGATGTGTTTAAAGTATAAGCCACTGGGGAGAGGGGGTAACGGGTCTTGATTTAAAAATAGTTTTCAAAGTCTATATTCTCCCATGGAAGAATTAACAGTGGGACTGAGGAAGAAAAGTTAAACCACAGGGTTTATGCTATAGTCAAATAGGTGAAAAGTTATCAAACACTGGGAATGCGCTGACATACAATAAAGCTTACTTGTACCAAGGAAAGCAAATAAAATCAAAGACACGATGAAGAGCAAATGCACAGGGCATGGTAGATCCCAGCCCTCCAGAGGCTGAGGCTGGAGAGTCACTGTGAGTTTCGGAACAGCCTGGGCTATGTGGCAGGACCCTCTGACAATATACAAATGAAGAAACAAACAAAGGCAAACCCAAACAAGAAAAGAACAGACATACAGACGTAATATGAAAGTACTGGTGCTTAATAACTGTCTCATATTGTTAAATAAAATAAAATAAAATAAAGCATACATGTTCATGATTGGCACTCTACTAGATACAGGAGGGGCTCCATACACACTGGTCTTAGTGAATGATCTCCCACTTCCTGCTGTCTTAGACTAGTTCCCAGCACCAAGTGGGATGGTTCTTAATTTAGTGCTTCAGATTTGGAATAAGACTTGAATTTTCTTCAGCACAAGTCCAGGGAGGTCCCACATGAAATGGGGAGGGCAGCAAGCAATGACGCTGGCTACCTTTCTTCCTTCCGAAGCAAAGGGCGCAGTCTGCTCCCGCTCAGTTCACACAGGGCCGGAAAACGGGGGCTGCTCTGCGGATCACAGCATGGTTCTTTCTTTTCGGGAGCTGATGGGTTCATGTGTATGTGTCAAGGGTTATTCTTTAGCAACAGCTCAGATGAGATGCCCTCAAGGGATAAAGACCGCAGGCTCCAGAGCAAACAGACGTGGCTCAGTTTCTGCCCCTAGCACGACCAGGTCTGGCCCCGTGTGCAGCCACAGTTCTGTCTACCACCTCGAGCACAGAGCACGTTTCTAAGCTCTGGTTTCTGTGCTTGCAAAGTGAAGATGGCGTCACCTACCTGGCAGACTTGGGAGAATAAAATCAAGGGGGCAACTTACCTTACCACTAGTTAACACGAAGTACGCGCCCAAGTATGCTACCTTGTTTGCACAATCAAAATGGGCTCAGCTTGTTTTCAAGTCAAAGTGAGTACTTAGATGGTTTAGAGGCAAAATTAGTGAACGCTCTTTCCGTTGGAGGCAGAATAGTGTAATAGTCCTAAGATTACATAGCAGTACCAAAAAAAAAAAAAAAAACCAGCAGATTGGCTAGACCTCAACACTGGAATTCCATCAAAAGTGTCTTTGGACAAGGCTATCTATGGGGTAAAGGGTAAAGTGAAAAGGCATTTGGAAATGCTTTGGGTATCCCCAAGAGACGCTGGAGAAAGCAAACTCGAGTGTCAAGACACATTCTCTCTAGAGAATTGGCGGTCCAACTACAGTCCCCATTATTTCCCTGTCAGTATCACTAGAAACCCTAAAGGACACACTGCTACAGTTGATGTATCTAGGCAGTGCCATTTTTCTTCCTTACATCAGATATGCCAATTAAAAAGTATCTCACTTTTTGTTGTTATTTTTATTTATTTATTTGAGACCGACAGAGAGAGAAAGAGGCAGATAGAGAGAGGGAGAGAGAATGGGCGCGCCAGGGCCTCCAGCCACTGCAAACGAACTCCAGACGCGTGCACCCCCTTGTGCATCTGCCTAACGTGGGTCCTGGAGAGTCGAGCCTTGAACCAGGGTCCTTAGGCTTCACAGGCAAGCGCTTAACCACTAAGCCATCTCTCCAGCCCCAGTATCTCACTTTTTGATACAATTTTCTTCATCTGAGGTACTATTATTATATATACAGTACATGTTTCTCCCCTACTTGTTAGAATGGATTCTATATATAATTGCAAAAGGCCTTTTAAAACTGATTACCCAATGTTAGAGCTGGACAAAATTGATTAAAGTCACAATGTTTGATTTCGCTCAGTTTTACAAGTGAACAACTGAGGTTTTCATGGATAAATAGCTCATTGCAAACCACAGAGCTGCAAGGTCAGCCAGGACTGAACTCTGGTCTCCTGTCCCCAAACCCAACATTGTCTTGCTACACAACATGGCCATTCTAAACACCTTTTCCCCACAGGACCCAGTCACGTTGCATAGAAAGAATCTCTAATATATACTTGACAAGTCTTCTGTAAATTCTGCAATTCTAATCTCAGCTGAACATTAGCTTGAATTGCAAACGTTCCCTAATGGGGGTTTATTGAAAACTTGTTCAGGCATCAGAGTTAATTGCAAAATATGTTTAAAATCGTAATTTGTACAGCACAATATGGAAAAAGGCATTGCTGTGCACATTGTAGAAAGAGATAAGGAAACTGAGACCAAGGGACTAAGAGACTTGTTCAAGGCTGCAGGGCTAGAGGAATATTGCGAGAGTGGCACGCAGATTTAGGTATCAGTTTGCAAAACTTGGATCTATTTGATTTCAATGACAGAAGCATAATTAGCAATGGCTGTTCTCAAATACGGCCCCAAACAATACTGTCATCCTCCTTTCTCTTAGTCTGTTGTTAAAACAATAATCATCATCATAATAAAATTAAAAACAAAAGAAGCTCAAGGGTCTAGGCTGGGTAAGGCTCAATGGAAATGTGTGCGTGCCTGACATACATTAAGTCCTAAATTTAATCCTTGGGAGAAAGAGAGAAGGGGAGGGAGGGCAGGGGGGAGAGAGAGAGAGAGTACAGGAGGGAGGGAAAGAAAGAGAAAGAGAGAGTTTATGACACTTTCGCAGGGTATAGTAGGGGCACACACCTGTAATCCCAACACTCAGGAAGCAGAGGAAGGAGGTCTGTCACAAGTTCAAAAGTTTGAGGCCAGCCTGGTCTACATAGCGAGTTCTAGACCAGTTCCAGGGCTACAAAGCAAGATTCTGTCAGAAAGGAAGGAAGGAAGGCTGAAGAGATGTCTTAGTGGTTAAGGCGTTTGTTTGCCTGTGAAGCCTAAGGACCCAGGTTCGATTCTCCAGGTCCCACATAAGCCAGATGCACATGGTGGTGCATGTGTCTGGAGTTCATTTGCAGTGGCTAGAGGCCCTGGCACACCCATTCTCACTTTCTCTCTGTGTCTCTCTCTCTAATAAATAAATAAAAATAAGTCTTTAAAAAAGAAAGAAGGGAAGGAAGGAAAGAAAGATGGAAGGGAGGGAGAGGGAGGAAGAGAAAGAGGAAGATAGAAAGATGACAGAAGATAGATAGGTAGGTAGGTAGGTAGATAGATAGATCTTTATATCTGTGTGAAAGTCGGGCCCCACCATCCCGGATGACCGAACTGCAGAAAAATGCTGTGTTCAGTACAAGACTATCTTCCACGCAGCCCAGAGCTCCATTTCCTTGAACCAAGCCGCCTGCAGTCACAGCTCCCGAGATCAGAACAACAGTGACACTTTCTGCCTACAAGATTTTAATGGCCCATCAGAGGAAGCGGCTGTGTCCCCCCAGTGCTGAGGCCATCTTCAGTCACTGTTTGCGTCACAGGGGGAGGAAAGAGGTCATTTCTGAGTCTGGCCATCCATTAGCCTACAAGGGGCCTCTGTGCCAGTCAGGGATGGGGAAGGCGACAGGAGGCACAAGGACCCTGGGGCCTGGGAGAGGCTGTTCCGAGCCAGCCAGACAGGGATGGTGGCAGCCCGTGGTGGGGGTGGAGGGAGGGAGCAAGAGGGGGGCTGTGGAGGAAGGTGTGAGGGGACGGGTACGAGCCCGCGTACAGAAACCTGTCAGGATGGGTTTATTTTTGTTCTGTGAGGGAGTATAATAGGGCTTTGCCCGCACTCTCAATAGCTGTTTTGAAGTGAACCCGGCTGGTATGTCTTTAATTTGTCATTCATTATGAAACTGCTTCCTTTCCAGGAACCCTTCAAGTCAGGAAGCTCTGTCTGCCCACACAGGAAATTCCTTTGCTTCAACTTCCCCAAAAAGGAAATTTCCCTCAGAAGTGAGCCCAGCATACGCCTCTGAGCAGAGCTGTTTCAAGACACTTTGGCAGCTGAGTTCTGAAAACACCCCTGGCACGGCGCTGCTGCCGGGACCCAGGGACCCGCATGTGCTCCCCGGGCCGGTGGGTGGGGGTCACACCCACGCAGCCCACCCCGCCCGTCCCTCAGTCTCTGGCACCCTGGCCCTCTCTCACAGCTTGGGAGACACCGAGATCTTAGACTTGCCATCAATGAGGGAGGCATGCAGTCACCTCAGCCTGCTTGAAGACAGAGCCACACTCACATCTGCACACAGAGCACCCATGCACCTCTCGGGCGATCCAGGACACCCACGGGGCTCCCATGCAGACTTCAGACTTCTGGCACAAAGACGACAGCATGTGACATAATTAGGGCACAGGAAAACAAAATGGCAAATTACAGTTCCTCCACTGCAGTTGGCCAAGAACCTTTTAGCAGGGGTGGTAGGTTTTTCCACATAAGTTTTCCCACTGAGGGTTGTAAGTAAAACGGAGGGGGAATATCTCCAACCACAGCCTTATAAAAATTAATCTCTCAGACATACTGAGAGCAGCTAAGTAGCGAGTACCCAGAGCAGCTGTGTTAAAATGAGTAACAATACACAGTATTTTATGAAGCTTCTTAGCAAAAAAAAAAAAAAAAAAAGCTGCCAGGCTTGCATTTAAGTTTTTAATTTTCCACTTCAAATCACTTCATTAAAAAAAAAAAAAGTTGTGGGGGGCTGGGGATGCAGCTTGCCTAGCATGCATGAGGCCCTGTGTTTGATCCTCAACATCACACACGCTGGTGTGATGGTAATGCCCGCGAACCTAGCACTCTGCGGGCAGAGGCAAGAGGATCCTAAATTCAAGGTCATACTTGGCTACATGATGAAGTCAAGGCCAGCCTGGGATACATGAGACCCTGTCTCTAAAGAAGAGCACCAAGCCGGGCTTGGGGGCGCACGCCTTTAATCCCAACACTTGGGAGGCAGAGGTAGGAGGATCACTGTGAGTTCGAGGCCACCCTGAGGCTCCATAGTGAATTCCAGGTCAGCCTGAGCTACAGTGAGACCCTACCTCAAAAAAACTACAAACAAAAAACAAAAAAGGAAACAGAAGGCTAAGGTACAAAAGGAGGGGGAGGTATAGAACTTCAGAACTGTGCCTCAGGCAATGGCCAGAGAGAGACAGACAGATGAGGAGCTGAAGTGAGCCCTGGATTTTCACCCTGCAATTAGAAGGTACTGGAACAGCAGCAGGCTCCGATCTGATCTGATTACACTACTTAAGTGCCAGGGCTCTGAAGGGATATCATTTACCAGGAAACAGAGTAATATTTAAGGACTGGTAAGAATAATAGAGAATAAAAGAGAGCTCACGAAAATCTGAATATGTGAACCCTGAGGTTTGGCGTTGTGGTAGATGTTTTCGATGGGATGGCTTTAAATTTTGTCCTCAGTGAGTTATCCTGCTGTTCTAAAATTTATTAAGTTGTAACCGCAGCTCGGTCTCAGAGGAGGACCCGGTCATGTTTTTCATGGTCTTTAAGATAATAGTTTAGGGAATGGGGCTTTGCCTTATGCTGGGAAGAAAGGTGTAAGAGTCTGAGACCCACTTGGCCCACCTACCAGCTCCTTGAGTGACTTTGGCTGAGATTCTCTTTAAGCTTGATTTTTCAATCCATAAAGTGAGCATAATAAAATTCGGTTCAGGGGACTGTCAGGAGGATGGAATGATATAATCCACGTGAAAAGTGTCTACCATAAGCACCCAATAAATGGAAGTTACATCTCCTTGTGGAAAACCACAAGGGATCTTTCCCCCAAATTCCATATACCTAGTCCTCGTTACATACATATAAGTCACCCTGCTCAAGTGGCTCCATTAAGCTCCCCCAGGGTCAAGACCTCCCGACTACTGCAACTTGCAACTTGAATTCACATTTATCTTAAAAACCTTTGAGGCAGACATTTCACTGATGGCTGAAAGGCTGCAGAATTCAGATTTACTCCCGCAAACTCATACTCTTAGCCAAAGAAATGCAGATGACTTGCACATCTTCAAGCCGACAGTGTGTTGGAGCATGCTTAGCTTGTCTGGAGACGGGCAGCTGTGCACGGAAGTAGCAGGCTGCTCCCCTCAGCGTCACGACTCCGGGCTCACAAAGCTTTGCCTTAATCAATCAAGGGGCCCCGGCTTTTGCATCTCTTCTGCCCGTCTCCTGCATGGAGACAACCAGCCCTAAGCAACATTGTGGAATTTCCAGCCCTTGCTCCCTACCTCTTGGCCCTCCGTGTTGGGTATGACCTTTCCATTGCAAAAGAATTGACAGATTTGATAAACTAATTTTCAGTAAGACATTAGGCATTTGAGGAATTCACTATCTCCAACCAACGTACTATCTACATTCCTATTTAGTTTTCAAAGTGGAGCCAGGTGGAAACATGCCTGACGTGAAAGGAATGTCTTTCAATGGTGGAAGGCCAGGCACCGAGGGAGTTCATTGTGGGAGATATTTACATTCAGGGCCCTTTAAATCACTGAAACTGGGTGACCACATTCCCTGCTCGTGCCTAACGCTGGTGCTGTTGTTGGCAGACAACTACAAACCCTGTCCTGGGTGCGACCCCAGGGACTCTCTGAGTCTCAGTTCTCCTTTAGCCAACAAAAGACGCAGTCAACAGTGACATAGCTGTATACACAATTATATACAATGCTGCAGCCCATGGCATTTCTTTAAATTCTTACCTCAGAGCATGTGTGGTAGGAGTCATCACTGAAGTTTGTCTTGATTAATAAGTGAGGTAAGGGCTGGAGAGATGGCTTAGTGGTTAAGGCGCTTGCCTGCGAAAGCCAAAGGACCCAGGGTTTGATTCCCCAGGACCCATGTAAGTCAAATGTACAAGGTGGTGCATGCGTCTGGAGTGCATTTGGAGTGGCTGGAGGCCCTGGTGCGCCCATTCTCTCTCAAATAAATAAATGAAATAAATAACATTAAAAGAATAAGTGAGACAACCTCAACCAAGGCATGTGTATGTGCTCACACATGGGGGGAGTCAGAAGCAAAAATTTTCTGTGCCTAAGAATCAAAAGTGAGAGCCTTGGGATGGAGACATGGCTTAGCGGTTAAGGCGCTTGCCTGCAAAGCCAAAGAATCCCGGTTCAAGTCTCCAGGACCCACATAAGTCAGAAGCACAAGGTGGTGCATGCATATGGAGTTCGTTTGCAGTGGCTGGAGGCCCTGGCATGCCCATTTGTTCTCTCTCTCTCTCTCTTTCTCTCTCAAATAAACCATACACACACACACACACACACACACACACACACACACACATATTTTAAGTGAAAGCCTTCAGCTCAGGGGTTAAAGCACTAGTCTTATAAGAATCAAAACAAAGCTGGGTGTGGTGGCACACACCTTTAATCCCAGCACTTGGAAGGCAGAGATAGGAGGATTTATGAGTTCAAGGCCAGCCTGAGACTCCATAGTGAATTCCAAGTCAGCCTGAACAAGAGCAAGACCGTACCTCAAAAAAAAAAAAAAAAAAAAATCAAAACAAAAAGACTTTTTTAGAGCCAAGCATGGTGGTGGCGCATGCCTTTCATCCCAGCACACCAGAGGCCAAGGTAGGAGGATACCTGTGAGTTCAAGGCCAGTCTGAGACTACAGTGTGAATGTGCGACCCTAACTTAAAACCAAAAAAGAAACTTTTTTCATATACTAAGGTCCAAAAACTATTCTTTTTTTTGGGGGGGGGGGCGGGGGTTCAAGGTAGAGTCTTGCTCTAGCCCAGGCTGACCTGGAATTCATTATGCAGTCTCAGGATGGCCTCGAACTCACAGTGATCCTCCTACCTCTGCCTCCGGAATGCTGGGATTAAACGCATGCGCCGCCACACCCGGCTTCAAAAAATACTCTTGATAAACAATATATCAAGTTCCACTCAACACTAGATGGTGGCTTATTAACCATCGATGACTTCAGATTTCTCTGTCTCTACCTTTTGAGGGCTCCTATTACAGGTATGAGTCACCACGCCCAGTTTACGCAGTGCCAGGCATAGAACCTGGGGCTTTGTTAGGCAAGCACTCTACCACCTGAGCTACAACCCCACACCCCAAGTAATGTTTGAAAAGGACAGATTGATAACCCTGTAGTTTCAAGTGACGAAAATACTTCAGGGGAATTCTACATTTGTGATCCTAAAAACCCCTTTAAATGAAACCCCAAATGCCTGAGTGAATATTTACATCATGACCAAGTCCTAAGGTCAGTGAGAGTCCCACACAAAACGCTTACAGGGGTACAAATAGGGGAACAAGGACTATCTGTCCAGGGCGGGGAATTTGTGTGGTGGCTTTTGCACCACCTCGCATGAGAAGTGAAAGGAGTTTCCGTGTGGGAGCTCAGCACTTCAAAATGAAAAGGAAAGGGCAGTTTTCTCCCCACTAGATTCGTATCTGGTAAGAAATTGCCCCAAAAGCCAGATAAGCCTTCCACCCATCATCATCATCATCATCATCTTCGAGAGCTCACATTGCCACAGCCCTCCTCCCTGAAGGTGGGTTTACTAGGAGGAAGGTCAGTGATTTTTTTTTTTAATCTCCTCAAGAAAGTTTGCACCAAACCCAGTAACCATCTTTGTTTCCCTGCCCAGCGTTCTTGATGAGGGCGACTCAAGAGCTATGGAGGAAGACTAAAAAAGATGGAACTCAGGATGGCTTAGCAGTTAAGGCACTTGCCTACAAAGCCTAAGGACTCAGGTTCGATTCCCCAGAACCCACGTAAGCCAGGTGTACAACGTGGCACATGTGTCTGGAGTTCATTTGCAGTGGCTGGAGGCCCTGACATGCCCATTCTCTCTCTCTCACTCTCTCTGCTACTTTCTCTCTCTCTCAAATAAGTAGATAAGTAAAATATTAAAATTTAGAACTATGTTTTCAAAAAAAAAAAAAAAGATGGAACCAAGCCCTCCATCAGCTTGGTTTTCCACTCACTGTGCTCTGGAAGATTCCTTTTTGCCTAATCTTATATAACCCCTTCTCACTGCCTGTGGCGATTCATCGATGGTTCAAGTAAGTGATGCGAGCCTCTGGGTGTGAGTTTTCATGCCCAAGGGACAGGATAAGTGTCGCAGATCCTCTCTGCCACCAAGGCAGATGGATGGAAATGTGCTTTTAAGCTCAGCATCAAAGTCCTCTTAAGACGCCGAAAGCCTTCGTTCCTTTGCCAACTGGGCTTTTCCCCATAATTATTTAATGCAGTATTAATTGTGCATGTGCTCTGGGGCTGGTTGAAAGAGGATTGTGTGAGCTATCTGTGCAGATCATTGGCTCTGCTATGCCCTAAAACCCAGTGAGTGCCATGGAGAGAGGGGGAAATGCAGATGGTTAACTTTTGCAAGTTATAGGACAAGAGAATATGCTGGAGTCACGGAGGGGAGTCCCACAAGTCACACAGCTGGGCTCACGTAGTTCCCAGAAGCCACACTTGTGCATAATGCACCAAAGACCGACTCAAAGGCCAGAGTGGGGGAAGGAGGTGTTGGTGAGAAGAGGGGATCGAGTGTGCCCCTGGGCTGCTGGCCCTGGAGAGCAGCCTAAGGGAAGCATGGCCGGAGCCCTGCAAGGCCTCCATGTGGGTACCAGTTCCACTTCCACAAAATAAAATGTCACCGGGACCTCAGCCACAGGCATCCCGGGGAAGCGCCTGGCAGAGCTGGGCGCTGGATTTCCGTATTTCCTCGTGGGAAGGGTATCTTCATAAAGCAACCACAGCGGGAGCAGAGGAAAACCTCCTGCGTCATCAGAATCCCGCCATCTGCACTGGAAACGAGATGACCATGAGGTATGGGGTGTCTCGAGATGCGGCTTCACCTCTGGGATTGGAAAATAATGTGAAACTTCATCTCACACACAGACTGCTTCCTGGGAGAAGGAATGGACTGTGGAGAGATGACCCAAGTCACAGCCACACGGGGCCAGAGCCCAGAGAAGTGACTTGGAGAAGAGCAGACTGCTCCATCACCTATTGAACCATGTCTTGGCACTAATGCCCACGTGGGGAAATTAAGGCACCAAAGTGCCAGGCAATGTGTCTGAAGCATGTCAGCTTAACACAAGTTAGGAGGAAGCTTTGGCACTTTGATTTGTAAACCAGTAACACCGTCTGCGTTCAAGCCCATCGTGTTTTCTGACCGCTCAGTATTAGTCCATGAATTCGATTCCTTCTTTGCAAAAGATGGGAAATTGGAATCTGTTTGCTTCATTTAATTTTGTTACTAACATTCTAGAATTTATACAGATACTTGAAAATATGTGACAGGTAACAGTATGTCCATAGAATTGGATCTTAAAATTTATCTTCCTCTAAGTTCAAAAGATCATTTAGTTTGCATCTCTGATTTTGGTCTCCTTGGGCTTTCTTGTCAGCAGTTTCTATAAATGTTGTTTGAATGTTTTTCCTAGAAAACAAAACTGGTAGCTTTGGTTTTTCTCTTAACCACCAGCTAGAAGGAAACAACTTCATTGGTTCTTACACATTGAAGAAGCAATACAACGAAATGAAAACAGTCTGGGTTTTGGAACAAGATGTGGGATTCAAGTCAGGGCTCTACCACCTTCTCTGTGTGGCCCTTTGGAAATGATGTCCCACTTCTGAGTTTCAGTTACGTGTGTGACTATGCAGAATAACTTGTCTAAAAGTTCCTGGCACACACAAAATGCCCAAAACACAGGAGTGGCCATCAGTACTCATTGCATCCACATCACTGGCACAGAGCCCCTCCATGCTGGTATCATGAAGGTAAACATTGGTGACTTTGGAATGGCTCTTAGGCGGAAGCCCAGCTCCTATAAGCTAGCAAGTGCAGAATAGTGACCAGTCTTTAAAGCACAATTTAAGGGCCAAGCATGGCCACACACCCCTGTAATCCTGGCACCTGGAAGGTGGAGGAAGGAGAAATAAAGAGTTCCAGGACAGTCTGAGTTAGGAGAGCCTGTCTCACCAAACAAAAACACAAGCAAACAAATGCTACTCAGCAGCCTTCCAACTGGGATTTTGCAGGTACTTAAAAAAAAGGATTGTTATCTCTCCTTCCAAACCTTCACCCTCCTCCACCCTCCTCAGTGAATGGCATTAGTTAGTACCCCAGCCCCAGGAGTTGAGAATTCAACTTCTGGTAAAATCAAGCATTTCCTGTACAGTGGACTTTTCCTTCCAGGAACCTGCTCTGTATTCAGTACACATCCACAACTCTGTCTATTATCTGTATCTGCAATCTGCAGCTCTATTACAGGAATCTCAGAGCTCCATTTGACTACTATTAGTATTCATGATCTATAGGAACTAGAAATAGAGAGCGGGGCTGAATCCAACCACCCACGATGGAAGTGGGAAGCAGGAGGGCAGGGAAGCTCTACTTGGGCATCTATACTGGGCACATGGTCAGAGCCAGGACCAGTTTTAATCATTCAAATTCTGGCTTCACAAGAGATGAGAGAATGTACCACCAAAATACTCATACCTGGAGGTCAGAGATTATTCAGTGGTTAGAGCCTGATGCCCTGGGTTTGATTTCCCAGTACCCACGTAAAGCCACCGAAAGTGGCACAAGTGTCTGGAGTTTGTTTATAGAAGCAGGGAACCTTGTGTGACCATCCTCTCCCTCTCCCCACCACTTCACTCCCAAACACACACACACACACACACACACACACGCACGCACTGATATGCGCAACTATGAATCTGAATTCACTTAGCACAGCAGTGACGCCAGTAACAACAGAAGTTTTCTCTAAGATTGACCTCTGGAAGCATAAAGCTGTCAAAGTCATTCTTGTCAGAAACTCCAGAAGTTAAGAATTAGTGAACAAGTGCAATTCAGGCATGAAGCGGAATAGGAGGAAATATGTGCAGTTTGAGAATGGGTGTTTAATCATATTTCTATGTAGTCAACTAAGCCAGGGCTCTGTGAGGATGAAGAGGAAATAAAGAGACTTAGGAAAGCAGAGTGCCAAGTCAATACCATCATCGTTAGCGTACTTGCCAGCAAGTTCTACAGAGATCTGCGTGAGGCTGCCCGTGGCTATGTGAACCTCTCAATCTGCGGGACCTCAGCATGCAAAGAGAAACGCCACAGAAAGGGCTGAGGCTCTGGCCCGATGGTAAGAGGGTTTGTCTAGCGGGTGCAAGGCTCTAGGTTCAATTCCCAGTGCTACAAAACAAAGGAGGAAAGAAAAGAAAGGCCAGGGAAGTTCAGAGGGTTGGAAAGATCCAAGAGAAGATAGATAGACAGGAGAAAGAAACAGGGGTAAACTTTCTTATTACCTGGCATTCAAGTCTCTATTCTTAAAACTGACTGGTTTGCAATGCCTCTTCATTTCTTTGATTTTTTTTTTTTTTTTTTTTGAGGTAGGGTTTCACTCTAGTCCAGACTGACCTGGAATTCACTATGTAGTCTCAGGGCGGTCTTGAACTCACGGCGATTCTCCTACCTCTCTGCCTCCTGAGTACTGGGACTAAAGGTGTGCGCCACCACGGCTGGCTGCCTCTTCATTTTCTAACTGCTCTTGATTTGTCATAAACTTTCAATGTGGGGAGCATTTCTGGGTTCCCGTACCATGATGGTTCATTTTGTCAATTTGATTGGATTAAGAAACACCCAGGGGCCTAGTGATGCACACCTCTGATTATGCCTATGAGGGCATTTCCAGAGGCAATTACATCCTGTGGACTCTGACCTCGTGCATGGATTGATCCCTTGAGGGATCCGTAATACGATGGCATTATTGGGAGATGGTGAAAAGATGAAGGCTCCTTCGGACTGTCTCTTGCCCTGGCTTCTTCCTGTGGACCCTCGCCACCGTGTGCTGTCTCTCCCAGCCCAACTCTCCATGGAGCCAGCGAACAGACTCTGCAGGCCAACACACAATCCCCTCCCCAAGTCAGTCCTGTCAGGAATGTGGTCACAGCATGATGCACGTATGTAACACAGCACCAGAGAAAGACAATTAATTGCTAATAGCTTCTAAATGCCTAGATCAGAACTCCCAAGGCAACCAGGAGTCCTTGATGCGGAGGAGGTGGCTGTGGGCCACCCCACTCCCCACCCCCCACCCCAGCCAGCCATCCAGTCACAGTGGCGGGCGGCAGGAGCTGCCTTAAATGTACATGGAGCGCCCTGCATGAATTGTGAAGCAAAAGCAAAGGTCAATAAACCTCTGGTTATATAGTTGTTTTTTTTAAGGCATCTATAAATAGCTGCATTTATTGAAGCTGCTTCCTGATAAGGAAGCGTGGAGCTAGGAATTAACGTCTGCCTGCATCGGAAATTCTTTCAGACAGCAAGCCCAAAAAGGAAATTTCCCTTCCAGAGCATCTTGGCTGTTCTGCTCTGGACTGCTTTTTTCCCCTCTCTCTCTCCTTCCTCTCTCTTCATGCTGTTTGAAGCGTCCAACCTAGACCCTTGTATAGGAAAAAAGAGGAAGTCTTCAAGTGTTTGAATACAAAAAATGAAGACACCTACAAGAGGCTTATGGAAAATAAAAAGGTAAAATTGGCCAACTTGCCAGAAGTCATTACTGCTTTGTCAAGGGAGTGACTGAGACTCAAATCATCCCCATGCCCTTACCTCAACTCTGCTGGTGATGTCACCATATGTCACAGACAGCTGGAATAGTGATGGTGGTCTGGGACAGGGGAGGATTTGACAGGTCTGAGAAGACAGGAGGGGAGAGTGGGCAAAGGGACCTAAAGAGCCCAGAACGAGGCACAGAGGTGAGGGTCGGAAAAGGCGCTGCTGGGGTGAGCGCTTTCCAGCAGGACGAGCTCACCGACCATCAGAACATAAGCCTCCCTTCCCTTGTGACTCGGGAAAAGCAATCTCTTATGTACACCAAGTTCCAGGTCTTTCTCTAATGAGATAAACGAGTAGGAACAGGCATGCCTCGTTTGGTCTCGACAATGGGGAAGCCCCCAGTTCAGCTGCAGGGGAGACCACAGCGGACAGTGAGTTGCTTGTCATCTGTTTCTAGGTGTTACACCTGTGCTCCTCAGTGTACATTACTAGAAATTTGAGTGTCAGGGAAGCCAAAGCATCTTTCTAACAGGTAGAGGCATTGCTGAGGTTCAAGCCCATTCAGGTCTAGCTTCCTATCTCCTTGCTTTTTGGTATGGAAACTTCAAGAAGCAGTGTAGGGCAGCAGAGGAGTAGGGGGCAGCAGCCAGAAAGCTTCCCCTGGTAAAATACTGCTTGTGGTATCTGGTTGTGGCCCTCTCTCGGAGCCGGCCCCCAAGGCCTTTGCAACCAGCCCTGTCAGTCGGTTGCTAAAATGAACCGAATTTCAACCTGGGCTCCTGGAGAAAGGACAGCCATCAAGGTTAGTGACTCCAGAACAAGCCATTCACTGTGAGAGGCTCGTGCGTGAAGCAAGCTGCTTCCTCATCCAGCTGAAAGGCAGATGCCAGCCTGCTGGAGAGCCAGTGGCCAAGTGGCATACCGAGAGCTATACCTGCATCGTGCCCTCCACCCATCACGGGCTGCCCAGTGGCTTTCACTGGTCAATGTTCAAGTTCATGAGACACTGCCTGTATGATTTCTCTGAAGAAAGCTCAAGTGTGACTTATGACCCAGTAATCATGTTAGACCCTTCACATGCTGTATGAACCTGGACGATTTAGTTGACCTAACGCCTGCTTCATGAACTGTCACGGGGTTAGATAGTATGTATGGATGCACTCTGTTACTTATAATGATATAAAATTTAACTGATTTTATTTAGCTCCAGTGGATGCCTCTGTCTTTGAGAACAAGCACAATTTGAAAGTATTGGTTCTGGCCAATTAAAGCAAAGAGGCAGCACATCCCTTTCCACGTGCGGGCTCTGAGAGAGCCCCACCTGTCATACAAACTGCCTTACACTCAGTCACTCTGTGAAGGATCAAGAGCACATGATGAGGCACTGCTTCCAAAACAGACACCAAATTCAGTTATTAAACATACACAAGTGGGAGTGGCATGGTAAGATCTGTGAAAGATTCACAATGAAAAGAAGAACCAGGGGACTATTTCAGCGGCCCTGACTCCAGAAAAGTCCAAGCGTTTATTATGGCTCATTATGATCCATGTTGTTTTCAAGGTTAGGTGTCACTCTAACCAAGGCTGGCCTCAAGCTCAGTGATCCTCCTACCTCGCCCTCCAGAGTGCTGGGATCAAAGGCGTGCAAGACACCTGGTCTCGTTATTAACCTTCTTCAACGTCATAAAACTGTAACCCTGTTAAATGTGACCAATGAATCCTAGGGTGTTTTGTTTGTTTGTTTTTACTTATTTATTTGAGAGCGACAGAGAGAGAGAGAGAGAGAGGGAGGGAAGGAAAGAGAGAGAGAGAATGGGTGCACCAGGGCCTCCAGCCACTGCAAACAAACTCCAGATGTGTGCACCCCCTTGTGCATCTGGCTAATATAGGTCCTGGGGAATTGAGCCTTGAACCAGGGTCCTTAGGCTTCACAGGCAAGTACTTAACTGCTAAGCCATCTCTCCAGCCCGAATCCTATGTTCTAATGTTTTAAATATCAACTCACGGGATTTTAGTTGGCCAAATGGATAGAGCAAGATGCACGTCTTAAGGTCCACCCTATGATTAAGTCGGCTAAATGTGAGATGAGAATGTTTAAGAGAAATGTAAAAGAAGATATTTAATTATTTAAAATCTGCCCCACACATCTGAAATGCATTACGTTGCTATTATACGGTCCAGTCTGGACCTCACTCTTTGAGGCCTACTGTTTAACAGGGCCCCTGTGACCATACTGTGAGTCTGTAATGGTTTGAATCTTAGAGCTCCTTAGAGACGCATTATGCTAGAGGCTTGGTCACTAGACAGTGGTGTCACTAGAAGGTTGTAGAACCTTTAGAGGTGGACACTAATGAGAAGAAGCTGTCACTGGCAGTGTGTTCTTGAAGACAATACTGGGACCTAGTCCTTGCTCCCTCCTAGGCTACTATGTGCTCCCTACCTCCCTGCCACAATACCCTGTCTTGCCACAAGCCCAGAACACAGCAGTCAGGTGACTATAGACTACCTATGGGAGCCTGAGCGAAAATACACCTTTCTCAGGTTGACTTTAAGTATTTGGTCACAGTGATGGAAAAGCTACGGTGACAGCTCTGCCCCAAGTCTGCTAGAGCTACCTCACAACATGTCGCCTTCCCATGAGTTTAGAGAAGGTGGCTTTGGGACAAACAAATCAGAAAAAGCAGGGCTCCAGGTGAGAATGGAGAACAGGCACCCTTCCCCCAAGGCGAATGGAAAAAGGATCAGCAGTGAGGCTGGGCCTGGCCGGCACCTCTGGGATCCCTCGAGCTGTGACGGAAGGCTGATGTTCCCTTTAAAGAATGAAGCTCTTTTTTCATGGCCTGCTATAATTGTACTTCAGCCTTTCTACCCTAGAGTTGAGAAACAATTCAGCACCCTTTATGGAAAAAGCAGAAAGAAGGAAGGAGGAGCAGGGGAGGAAGAAGGTAAGGGGCAGGAGGGGGAAGTAGAGAAAGAGGAGGAGGAGGAAGAAGATCAGGAAGAAGAAAAGCATGCTCTTTCTTCGCTCTCAACAAACATGCTTGTGCTTGCTCTCGTGGTGGAGAGAAGCGGCAGGAACGTTGAAGAGCACCGGCCTCAAAATTCCCACGCTGAGCGAGAGCAGGGAGAGGGGTCTGGACCTCTGCCCTTGGCGTGGTTCCTGGCCCAGGCCGGTACTGCCCCTGCCCGTGCTCCCAATGCTACCCATCACCACCCAACACTTTCTCATCTGTCACCGTGCTTGTATTGCATCTGCAAATGTACTGCTGGCTGTCCCCTGCTAACTTGTCATGGCGTGTCTTCAGTTTAGTTTCGTGTTTGGGGGGCACGATGGTGAGAAACTCTGCGTGTGTGGATCTCAGCCATTACAATCTCTGCCATCCCCCTTCCACGGACACAGTTTGCTTTTAGAATGAGAGAAGAGAGAGAGTGAAGAGAGAGCGTTTATGTGGAACTCAGGAATACAAAGAAGTCACTGGGAGCCATAGCAGGGTGGTAAGTGTCCCTTTAAAACAAGCCACTGAACATGTTTTCAGCCTAATAACACCATAAATGTCCCGCTGCTAGCCTGGCTCTCAGACTCTTCCCCGTACTTTCCATGAGCGTTCCACTGGGAATTGTCTGGAATCCAAGATTAAAACGGCAGTAACCCAATTCCCTTGTTAGAGGATTTATTTTCATTTAGGCTTGGAAACTTAGCTGGGATGCATCTTCAAGTGTGAGGGGCCCTGCGCTCCTCGCGGAGCTCGGGGGGCAGTGAGCGCTGGGCCGGGTGGCGAGCAGGGACGCGGAGCTTGTCTGGAAAGCCCCGGCTGAGAGGAGACACAAGAGCCTGGGAGTGGATTCATTCCAGATGTGGGAACCAGCCATGGCACAACAGGGCTCATGCGTACTGCCACGGAGAGGCACCTCAGGTTGCACTGCTACAGACTAGGCGTGCAGGCAAAGCCGCTGTCCCGACCTGAATCTGTGCTTTAGTTACTAATTTTGTCCCCAGGTTAGCAGCAAAGAGCTTCAGCTCGACAGAGGGTGATGAAACAGGCGAGGATCCATCCATCTACCCATACACACACGTTCACACGTTCACAAGTCCACAGGTGATGTGCACATCCCTTGGGCACCACACACAACAACAGTTAGAATGGATTCCAACCACAAACCAATGCTGGGTCCACATCAGGACACACTGGCTAAGAATCAACCTGGAATTCACGTCCATAGCTTTAAACTGCACTAAACGCGCACGTCTTTGGTGGCATAAAGATGAAGAGCCTGCCAGGCATGGTGGCGCATGCCTTTAATCCCAGCACTGGGGAGGCAGAGGTAGGAGAACTGCCGTGAGTTCGAGGCCACCCCGAGACTCCATAGTGAATTCCAGGTCAGCCTGGGCTAGAGTGAGACCCTACCTCAGGAAAAAAAAAAAAAAAAAGATATATATATATATATACATATATATATATATATATAAAGAGCCTGAGCTCTGTGGTTAGACTAGACTGAATGTGAATGTTGATTCTATGTCTTGCTACTTCAATTACTGACCTTCAAAAATTACTTAAGTTCTCTAAGCTTTGGGCCAGGGATATAGCTCAGTAGTACACTGTTCACAGAGCATTCCAAGACCCTGGATTTGATTCTCCAGCACCACCACCCCCCCCAAAAAAAGGGGGAAAATTCTCTAAGTCTTTAAGCAGAACATGGAAATGAAGAGAAGAACCACATTATAGCATGCCATGGAGAATAAAATTTTACATGTGTGTGTGTGTGTATGTATGTATGTATATTATATATGACTTTATGTAGTACCCAGTACAGGGTAATACCTCTGTAATTACTAGGTATTATGACTGTGTACTGGGCATATAGTAGGAGCTAATAAAATACTGGGAAGCAAGCTAGTCAGTTGGACGCTCATGCCTAAAACTGTAGTGTACTTGGGAGGCTGAGGTAGGAGGATCACAGTAAGGTCAAGGCCGGCTTAGGCAACAGAGTGAGTTCTAAGTTAGCCTGAACTAGAGTGAGATCCTGCTTGAAAAAAAACTAAAACATAAATAAAGAAAGAAAGAGAGCACGCACCCAGGGAGCAGCACAGAAGAGGCTCGAAAGGAAGCTGCCCACTCAAGGAGAAACTAAGGTGTTGGTAGTAAAGACAGTTCCAGGTAAGGAAAAGGATGTCTGAGATGAGACTGGAAATCTTTTCAAGGCAGAAGAGCAGTTGAAACACTCTCTTCTCGAAGCACAGGCATGCCGGGTAGGAAAACTGAGATAATTGACTGACTCACAGTCAGACAGCCGAACAAGCTCGGAATTGAGATCTGACTGCCCGATTCGTCTGCTCATTCGCTTGCTAGTACGTCTGATTACGATGACTTCTCAGGGGCAAAGAGCTTAGGCATATGCCAAAGGCATCCGGGGCACATTGGGAGTGAGGGCCCCTTAAGGGGTGTTGTAAGCTGCAGGAGTAAAACGTCATGGAAGAAAATTGCTTGGGATAAGTGTTTATAATTTTTTTTTTCTCTGTGTGTGTGTGCTATAAAAATGGGAAATCCAGGACTAGAGAGATGGCTTAGCAGTTAAGCGCTTGCCTGTGGAGCCTAAAGACCCCGGTTCGAGGCTCAATTCCCCAGGACCCACGTTAGCCAGATGCACAAGGGGGCGCACGCGTTTGGAGTTCATTTGCAGTGGCTGGAGGCCTGGCACGCTCATTCTCTCTCTCTATATATATATGCCTCTTTCTCTCTCTGTTGCTCTCAAATAAATAAATAAAAACGAATAAAATATTTTAAAAAATGGAAAATCCATCTGCTTTCTGCATTTCTGTACCCTGGGTCGCCAGAGCAATGTCTGGCAGGGTGCAGGTAATCAGTAAGTGTTTGCAGAGTGAAAAAGCGAGGTTTCGCAGAGGTGTTTTGCACGCGTGGCATGAGCATGCTCCGCCCTGAGGTGAACACTCCTGAAGCAGACTGGTCACAGGAGCCCGTCTGGAGGGAAGCGGACATGCCTGTTGCGTCCTTCCTACTCTGTGTGCTGCACTGGTACCGCTATGCCCAGCTACTCAGGACGGTGGTGATCTTGGCAGAAGTGCTTGCCGCACAAGCATGACGGTGTGAGTTCGGATCCCCAGCACCCCTGTAAAGGTTGGACACGGAGTTGGGCTTGCTGGTTAGTCTATCCAAATTGGTGAGCTCCAGGTTCAGTTAAAGACCCTGTCTCAGCCAGCCGCGGTGGCACACGCCTTTAATCCCAGCACTCGTGAGGCAGAGGTAGGAGAGTTCGAGGCCACCCTGAGACTAGGTAGTGAATTCCAGGTCAGCCTGGGCTAGAGTGAGACCCTACCTTGAAAAACAAAAAGAGACCCGGTCTCAATGGATGAATGAACAAATGGATGAATGAATGGGAGAGAAATTGAGGAAGACACCCGACATCACACCTCTTATTAGAAGCTGATACAGAATGAGGAGGTCAAGGGAGGATGACTTTGGCCTCCCTACCTGAGAAGTAAGCTGAGGCTTCCAGGCCATAGCAGGCAGAACTCTAACTACTGACAGGCCCTCTTGACTCCCTGGAAAACATCCCAGCAACTGGCCTCGCGGTGGGCAGAGGGATCTAAAGCCAGCACCGTCTGCCCAGGAGCCTGTGCTCTGGTTCTCTGAGCCTGCAGCCTCGGTCTGTTTTTGCTCCTACTTTCAGGAAAGGGTGGACCCAGACAACAGGAGAACCTGGGGGCCATTCCTATGCCACGAAGAGACAGTGAGCAGAATGGTCCCACTGGTTAAGTCACTGAGAGTCACCTAGGAAAGGGCCAGTGTGACCAAAAGGTCCTCCATCACCTGGACCTGTGCCCCTGGGATAAAATTCAAGCCAGAGAATTTGGCGTTTTCTGGGATGTCAGTGATCTGGGTGGGAACTGGGTGATCTATTTTCTCTGCCTTCTCCAATTCCATTCTGTCTCCTGGCTGGGTGGCAGTGCAGGAGAGACAGATACAAAGGGACTGGCAGGTGGCAGTGCTCTGGACACTGGCACGGGCATGTCGGCTGGGCCCTCTGCCAGCGTGCAATGGAGGACTCGGGCAGAAGGTGGTAGAAGCAAGGGGAGAGAGGTGAATGTGCTATACAAATAAGCCCAAAAGGAGCAAGAGAGTGGGGAGCCGATGATTAGAGGGGGAAGGGAAATGACGTGTTACACGAAAATGAAGGAAAGAGGAATTGGGACGATGCCTCAGTTGGCAAAAGTGCTTGCTGCAGAGGCGTGAAGATGTGAGTTTGGATCCCTAGAACCCAGGTGAAGGCTGGCACATGCTTGTGATCCCAGCACTCAGGAGGAGTCAGGGAATCCCTGGGCCTTGTTGGCTCATTAGTCTAGCCCACTCGATGAGATCCAGGTTTGGTGAATGACCCTACCTCAAAGCAAAAGTAGAGTGAAAGTGAGGAAGACACCTGACACGGACTGCAGTCTTCCACGTGCACGTGCACACATCCATGTGTAGCCCCACACGCAAATATGAGCAAGTGTACACACATGTGCATACACCACACATGCAAAAAAATAATAAGCTAGTGAAAACCAAGTGGCCAGTGCATAGGGAAAGAGAGGGGAAATAGGCCTTCGAGAAAGGAGGTGCGCCCATCTCAGAAACAAAGCAGGGAGTAAGTCTGAAGAAGAAAAGGAACCACAACTGTACCAAAGAAAATATTAAAAGGGGAGTAAGTATGAATTTAGAAATACAGATAAACTTTGCAAAGAACAAAAAAATCTCATCTGGCCTCTGAGTAACCTCTGCTCTATATTGTACATTTCCAAATTCCTTTTCGACATATCTTTATCAGAGACCAAATGAAAATATTGAGAAACAAGGGACACGGATCTCAAAGGTTTCCAAGCCATCGTTCTGTCGGGATGAGGGCGAAAAATTCCAAAACTGCTGGCCAAGTCCAATGAAAACCATCTCAGATCCAGAGCCTGTCTGGTTCTGACTAAGTGTCTGTCTGTGTCTCGAGCCACCCACCAAGCAGCCTGCCATCGTCGGCCCCCTCCCAGCCCCCGCCTCCACGGAGCCTCGCCTCCCAGGTGGACTCACGCAGGTGCACTGGCAGGCGGATCGAGTCTTCCTCCATCCTGAGCGCGCGAGGAACATGAAGCGGGGTCGAGGAAGTGTAACTTGCCACGGGGCTCTCTGGAGGTGTGTATGAAATTCGTTCTTGCTGTGAAGGATAAAGGAAGAGGAGGGGAGGAGAAGACAATGAAAGCTTGGAATGGAGATATAAAACTATCTCAGGGGCATGGGGCGCAAAAAGCAGGTGGGGTGTGGGGAACAGGCTTTGCAAACGACTCCCTAGAGACGCTCTATGCCATGGTCTTTCAGGTGCCTAGCATCTGGGTTTCTTTGTTTCAAAACACTGGTTGAAAAGAGGGCTTTTTCTTTGGACTTAGGTCAACGACCCCCCATAATGAGGAAGGGCAAGGTGAAGGACTGAGAAAAGTGGTCTGAGGGCTGGAGAGATGGCTTAGTGGTTAGGCGCTTGCCTGTGAAGCCGAAGGACCCCAGTTCAAGGTTCGATTCCCCAGGACCCACGTAAGCCAGATGCACAAGGTGGCGCATGCACCTGGAGTTCATTTGCAGTGGCTGGAGGCCCTGGTGCGCCCATTCTCTCTCTATCTATGTGCCTCTTTCTCTGTCACTCTCAAATAAATAAAAGTAAACAAACCAAAAAAAGGGGGGGCCTGAGGGGTGACTTCAAAGCATCTCTCTGAAAAATTATTTTTCCAAGTCACATGATGAATGTTCCCGATGCTTGAAAACCGTGTTTCCTCTTCTCTGGCAATGTCCCCAGCTTCTAATCAAAGGATTCTATACTCAAATCCAGTAGGAGTACACTAAACAGGAAAATGGAAAAATGGTGGGTTGAACTAGATTGCTTTTCTTCCTTCCTTTCTTTTTTATTTGTGGGGGGTTGAGGTAGGGTTTCACTCTAGCCCCCAAACTGGCCTGGAATTCATTATGTAGTCTCAGAGTGGCCTAGAACTCCCAGTGATCCTCCTATCTCTGTCTCCCAAGCGCTAGAATTAAAGGTGTGCACTACTATGCTCTGCTTTTTTTTTTTTCTTTTGGTTTTTGGTTTTTTTGAGGTAGAGTCTCACTGTAGCTCAGGCTGACCTGGAATTCACTATGTAGTCTCAGGATGGCCTCGAACTCACAGTAATCCTCCTACCTCTGCCTCCCAAGTGCTGGAATTAAAGGATTAAAGGTGTGCACCACCACACCCGACACTTCTTTTCTTTCTTAAAGGCAGGGTCTCATGTCGCCTGGGTTGGCCTCAGACTTGCTATGTAGCCAAGGATGATCTTGAATTTCTGAACCTCCTGCCAGTGCTGGGATTAAAAGCATGAGGTACCATGCCCAGTTTATGCCGTTCTAGGGATTGAATTTAGAGCTTTGTACAAACTAGACAAGCTCTCTACCGAGGCACATCCCCAGCCAATTTAAGTTTCTTATCATCACTCACTACACAGCAGCTACAACCAAACATGTCCAGCTATCTGTAACATAACCAGGTCTCCCCTTATTCCTTGAGCCTCCACATCACAGCCAATTATTTCCCTTCTGAAGTATATTTCAGGGATCATTTAGAGGATTTTCTCATAATAACTAGACACATGTCCACTGACAAGGATGTGAGAGGCAGAGTACAGCTGCTGTTTGCACTGAAACATGCAGGGCTTGCTGCATCAACTGAAGCAGCGATGACCTGAGAAGGTTAACCATTTAACAATCATTTTCTACTAAGCTATTGCAAATAATGACATGAAACCAATTCATGTGTTCAGCCAGAGGCACGATGCAGTTTGCATCTTCATCCCAACAAATTTCACTTGTAATCCACACATAACTTACTTTCCATTAGTTCTCAGGGTTTAACTGGGCAAAGAGAAGTGAGACATACCAGGTCTAAACATAAGCTGGAGGGGGGGGGGGATCAATAAGATGCCGCTATGGCTATAAAAATCAGGAGCAAAAGAGAACCCTAAGACAGGTGTGGTGGCGCATGCCTTCAATCCCTGCACTTGGGAGGATCGCTGTGAGTTCTAGGCCCGCTTGGGACTACAGAGTGAGTTCAGGTCAGCCTGGGATAGAATGAGAACCTAACTTGAAAGAGAGAGAGAGAATTCTAGATTGTGGTAAAACAAAGAAAGGAGCTAGCCAGGTGTGATGGTGCACATCTATGCACTGCACTGGAGAGGCGGAGGCAGGAAGATCAGCAGTTCAAGGCCCATCCAGGCTATACAGTAAGTGTGAGGCCAGCCGGGCTACCTATGTCTCAAACTAAAACACAAAGCGAAGGGCGCTTATGTTTAGGAAGGACTCTTTTGGTATCATTGGAAAGATGGTCAAAGGAGCAAAGAGAAGGAGGGGAGTCCCCACGCCCTGTAACCAGAGTGAAGCTCAGAGCCCGGAAAGGTTAGTGGCTGCAGTAGGAAGTCTCAATTTTCAATAAATATGTATATATTGTTATAATTTCCAGATGGAATCACTGTACCTTCCCTAAGGCATCTATAAGCACCAAAGAGAGTGGTTGGAATATTTCTGTTTAAGCATACACCTGAAAATTTCCTTAAGGGGCTGGAGAGATAGCTCAGTGGTTAAAATGCTAACAGCCTGGGTTCAAGTCCCCAGTACCCACATGAGGCCAGATGTACAAAGTGGCACATGCCTCTGGAGTTTGTTTACAGTGACAAGAGGCCCTGGCATACCCACTCTCTTTACAAATAAAAATATTCAAAAAAAAAAAAAAAGAAAAATTCCTGGTGAATTTCTTAATCATGGGCTGTCTATACATCCTAGACTGGCTTCCTCTATCAGTCAAGACTGGCCGAGAAAGGTCATCCAGAGGCAAAACCTTTACTTTGCTTCTCTCAAATGTTACCAAACCTCACACATATTCTGAGCAACTTTGGGATCCATTTGGGATGAAAGAGGCAAACATATATAATCACATATATGAGAAACGTCTCAAATCCATTAAGAGTTTTTTTTGAGAGATGGAGGAATGGCTTAGCAGTTAAGGCATTTGCCTACAAAGCCTAAGGACGGCGGTTCGATTCTCCAGGACCCACGTTAGCCAGATGCACAAGGGACACATGCGTCTGGAGTTCGTTTGCAGTGGCTGGAGGCCCTGGCGTGCCCATTCTCTCTTTCTCCCTCTCTCCGTCTCTAATAAATAAATATATATTTTTTAAAAAAGTTTTCTTGAGGTAATATAGGCTTAGAAGCATTCCAAGCTGTCTTTTTATGCATGTTACAAGCTCCCTGTACTTTTCACATGGGCCCAATCTCATCATACGTCTAGATATCTACTGTTAACTCGATTCCCAGCAATAGCTTTCTGTCTTCTTGTGTTGTTGTTTGTTTGTATTTTTTTTTTTTTGTAGAAGTGAAACTGTTAGGGAAGAAAACAATGTACAGTCAAAGGCTCTTCAGATGGAAGAGCATGAAGGTGAGAGAGAAAAAAAGAAAGAAAGAAAGAAAGGACACAAGACTGTGTTTCATAATGCAGTGACTTCTGCCTTAAGCAAGGAGAGGCTCACAGGACCCTCCAGCTCTCCGTCAGTGGTGGCCTCCTTGCCCCAGCCTTCTGAGTGTTTCTACTTCCCATCCTAGAATACAACCAGCTCGAGCTTTCAGGTGAGCAAAGTCTGAGCACTGTTTTATCGCCGGGCTGGGCCTGCACCGTGCTACCGTTCCTTAGGAAGCAGCCCCGCCGCGTTATGCTGTCTGTCCTCACAACTACACTAACGTGACACATTCTTGCACTTGCCCCAAGATCTTAGGCCACACTCCCTCAGGCCCTGTCCAGGAGATTGTGGATGAAGACCCACGTGTTACTACTGCGTGATAAGCTCTGCGAGGGGCAGCCTGGTGGTGGCTCCCACTCTAGACCAGAAGATTGTAAGTGGAGGTCAGGAATCCCTTTCTGAAAGATCCAGTAAGGACACCTGTCGGTAACAGAAGAAGACCACCTTGAGCAAGGGGGGAAAGGCCAGATGTGCGGGAACCCTGGCCTGAGCGGCTGGGAGAGACCCCAGGAGACCCCAAAGAAGATACTATCCAATGTGTGGGCTCTTTTTTTGCCAGGGAGACTAGAACACAGAGCTGGGTACGCCCCACACTGCAGACTTCTTTTGTCTCTGGCTATGTAACTTCTAGCCTGGCCCTCCCTTTTAGTCTCTTACAGTAACCATGCACTTAACATTCACAGTGGGCCATAAACAGCTGCCAGCCATAGAGCAAATCAGATATACCTAGCTCAGATGGAGAGGGACTTCAAGGAGACTCACATCCAATGTTCCAAGTTAAGAGACCTCCTTAGCCGGCCCGTGGTGGCGCGTGCCTTTAATCCCAGCACTCAAGAGGCAGAGGTACGAGAATCGCCCCGAGTTCGAGGCTGGCCTGAGACTACATAGTGAATTCCAGGTCAGCCTGAGCTAGAGTGAGACCCTACCTTGAAAAACCAAAAGAAAAAGAGAGAGAGAGAGAGAGAGAGAGAGAGAGAGATCTTTATTCTCACCATTGCTTTTCTGACTCAACCTCAACTAACATCAGGGTGACTAGAGTACCAACTGTCAGCTCACTCACATCTAACGTGAACTACCAGGCAGATGAACATCAGAACCATCAGAGGTGCTTTATTTCAACGTGGCGGAGACGGGGGAGGCACTAAGGGTTTCCCCAAGAGAATAATAAACACAGCTCTAATTAAATCAGAATGCCTCAGACAGTGGGGTTATGCATTCCAGTGTTGTAAGGGAAAGAACTTGTAGGGGAGGTCAAAGACATGACTAGAAATGTCATGATGTGGTTGCATCATTGCTTTAATGGGTGTGGGGCAACAGTAACAAAAAACAACGCACTGCTCTCCAATTTGCAGACAACAGTCTGTGCCATCAGCAGCTTTCAGAGGGGAGCACTGAAATTTCTGAGGCCACCTATGAATACCTATGAGGAGGAAGGAAGAGGGGACAGGGGATGGAGAAGGACCGCACAAAGCGCTGACAACGGAAGACCAGGCTGAACAGTTGCAGGCAAAGGAGTGTAAATTTTACTAACCAGTACAGAAATCTTTTTTTCCCCCATTTTTAATTTTTTTTTTATGAGAAAGAAAGTGAGCAAGAGTGAGAAGGGAGGGAATTGGCACGCCAGGACCTCCAGCCAGTGCAATTGAACTCTAGATGCGTGCACCACCTTGTGTGCACGGCTTATGTGGGATCTGGAGAGTTGAACATGAGTCCTTAGGCTTTGCAGGCAAGCGCCTTAAGCACTAAAACATCTCTCCAGCGCCTCTAACTTGTCTTTTTAAACAAAGTCCTATGAGAACAACTCCTGTACTCAGAATGACTGGCATGCCCTCCCTTCAATGCCCCCCAGAGCATGAAGGGCCAATGAAAGATATCCAGTTAATTTGGTCATTTTAAAACCAAACGCTTAAGAACCTGTAACAGGCTCTCCCGCCCTGTCCTCAGCAGAGAACAGCAGGCTCATCTCTACCCACCCTAGGCTGCATACTACACAAGAGTCAAAACTGGAATAGTGTCAGCGGCTGGGGAGATGAATCAGGTGAGGCACTTGCCGCTCAAGCATAGGGACTTGAGTTCAAATCCCCAGGAGGCATGCAAAAACCAGGCTGTAGTTTAAGTGCTGGGGAAGGGGAGATGGGGGTTGGGGGGGAACCTCTGGGATATTTCTGGCTAGCTAGGTTAGCCAAATTGGTGAGCTCCAGGTTGCATGAGAGACAAAACAACAGCCAAAACAAACAAACAAAACCCTTATCACCAAAAAATACCTTTCTCTCAATGACTCAATACGGAGCTTCTGCACGTCACAGGGAAGCCCCTCCCCCGCTGCACTTACACACCTGCTCTATTACCCCCAGTCACAAAGGCCGAGGGGTTAGAAAGCTCAGTGTTCATTGCTCATTAAGTACGAATCTCCTGAAAATACAGACAGAGCATTTTAGAAACTGAAGGAAAATATTAAGTTGGGGTCCTTGTGCCAAGGTGGTGGATAGGTTGTCCCAAAGACTCATCAGAACCAGGGAGGTGGCTCAGTAGAAGAGCTTGCTTTGCAAGCATGAGGACCCGAGTTCAGATCCTCAGCGCCAAAATGGCAGGCGCGGTGCGATGCCTCTGTAAACCAGGCATTTGGGAGGTGGAGGCAGGATCCCTGGGGCTTGGTGACTGCCTTATCTAGCCAAATCAGTAACTCTGGGCTCTGTGAAAGAGCCTGGTTCATAAACACAAGATGGAGAAGTGACAGAGGGAGGTGCTGAATACAGGCCTCCGGGCACACGCGTGCACGCACGCACACACACACACTCACACAGTGTGCAAGCATGCAAATATACCTGCACACAAACATGTACCCACACATATAGAAACATGTGCACACACATCCTTCCCCCAAAATGATTCTTCTACCATAGAGGTGAGATGTCTGTGACTTAGTCTTAACAGTTTTTTTTTTTCCCCCCTAGAAATTGCCTCCTCAAGCCCCAATGTAAATGCCAAGATTATCTCAGCCTGGTTTCTGAAGCCTGTGATGAAAGTCCTAGAAGAAATGTCACGGAAACAGAAAGGCCCATGGGTGTCTTTCATCTGCTGCACGTTGGTGTCCCATTGCAACAGTGGCCACAGCAGCCTAGACAAGATGGGAAACAGCACAGCAGTCAGGCTGCCACATTCAAAAAACTGGAGCTGGCCGGGCGCGGTGGCGCACGCCTTTCATCCCAGCACTCGGGAGGTAGAGGTAGGAGGATCGCTGTGAGTTCGAGGCCCCTCTGAGAATACAGGGTAAATTCCAGGTCAGCCTGGGCTAGAGCGAGACGCTGCCTCAAAAAGAAAGAAAGAAAGAAAGAAGGGAGGGAGGGAGGGAGGGAGGGAGGAAGGAAGGAAGGGAGGAAGGAAGGGAGAAGTTGAGGGAAGGAGCCCTTTGTAAGCTGTGGGTCTAGATGCTTGCCCTATCCTCAACCTCCACTCGTGCTCAAAGTTCCTCCGTGAGAAGCCATTTACTGATATCTTCTAAATAAACCAGGGTACACAATTAAGTACACTCTTAGAGCTGCAAAGTGATTCAAGGGGGCGGCACTGGCTTTCATTAACTGGGCTTCCATTAAATGAGAATGTGTATATTAACAATCTAATCTACACATTATCAAAAAAAAAAATGAACAAGCAGAAAGTTGCCTGCATCACTTTCTAATCATCGGCCTTAGAGATGCAAATAAGACAGGAGAACCTAAACAAACATACCCGGGGAAGTCAGTCTCTTCCCTTGAAAAAAAAATGCACTGGAGGTTTTGTGTATCCCCAAATTCAGGGAGATAAGCTTCAAGAAAGATACAAGTGCAGCCAGAGGTAAAAGTCTCTTCAGAATCTCCCCAGAAAGAAACGCAGACCCCAAGACTGGGCTAAGTGAGGAAGGCCGGTATGCTCATGCATCTCAGAGTACAAACGCAGGTTCAGAAGTGAAGGCCGGGCCGGGCCGGTTTCTTCTCCTTCCAGAGAGGTTTCTGACGATGTCTAAACAAGAGCCCAAGCTGGCATTCTTCTTGATGGTCAGAGCCCTTCCCAAGAGAAGCATCCGCCCTCCTGACAGTCACTAGGTTTCTAGAAGCCAATGGTGCCCAGCCTTCTACTTGCTTGCAGGAAGTATGTCAATATGTCAGAGAAGACAAGAGGGAGCTTCCCGTGGACATGAAGCCCACTCCTGGTCTCCTCCCTTGTCACCGGGCACACACACTCACTGCTGGCACAGGACTCTTCTCAGGAGCCTGGCATCACCGATTTAAAGGGCTGTTCCTTTCTCTGGATGTGGAGAAAGATGGAAATGCGTGGATTCCTCCTCAGGAAGGAAACAGACATTCCCTCCCCTCCCCTCCCCTCTATGACCTGCTCCACCCTAAAATCCAAAGACAATATATTGCATCTGTCAAAATGGACACCATGGAGTCAAATCATCTTAATTTCCCTTTTATCCAGATCTGTTGTCTATGCTGAGTGAGGTTAAAAGGAGAAGAAAAGAAAAAAGCATATTTGAAGCTGAGTGTGGTGGCGCACACCTTTAATCCCAGCACTCAGGAGGCAGAGGTAGGAGGATCGCAGTGAGTTCAAGGCCACTCTGAGACTCTATAGTGAATTCCAGGTCAGCCTGAGCTAGAGTGAGACCCTGCCTCGAAAAACAAAAACAAAAACAACAACAACAAAAAAAATTTTTTAAAAAGGCTGTATTTGTAATGGGTCCTACAATCAAGCTTTGTGCTAAAGGGTCATTGAGATTCTTTTTTTCTCCATTTGATTAAGAAATATTTCAGCATTCACGTTGTGCTCACTAAGTGTGGGCCTGCATTAGGCATGATGAATTTTGCAACTATCAGTCCTCAAATTCCCACGATGGCCTCAATAGTGCCTGCTGTGTCAGGGCTCCAGAGTGTAGCTGAATGGCTGAAAACTTGTCTAGCATACACAGAACCCTCGGTTCCATCCCTAGCACTGCAAACAAACAACAAAAGCCCTGTTTGTGTGTGTCGCCTATGGATACATATACAGAAATATTTACATAAAGATAGAAAATACAGTCACTGCTGGGTGTGGTGACGCACGCCTTTAATCCCAGCAGCTGGGAGGCAGAGGTAGGAGGACTGCCATGAGTTCAAGGCCACCCTGAGACCACACAGTGAACAACAAAAATAGGAAGGGACTGGTGTCCTACTATGCTCTTTAGGGACTCATCCTCAAACACCTGAAGATGTCCCATCAGGCCATATCTCTTACAGGTTCTCCACTTCCCAACACACCACTCTGGGACCATGGGCCCACATGGTCCTTTGGCGAATGTATCCAAGCCTAAACTACAGCACCAGAAGGGAAGTGCACGACGCAGGCAGGGTCCTAGAAGAGAGGCTCGAAGCTCGTCACCAAGCATGTGTGGGATTACTTTCCCTAAAGCTGTTGAAGCCAAGTCAGGGGAATTACTCGAAAGAGACATGCGCACTGGGAGTTCACTTAGCTTCCGCATAACTCCAGTGTGCTGCTTGGTTATACCTGCTGGTAGGCCAAAGCTTTTTAATTACAGCGTATTTGTATTTAGGAGTACTTGCATATCCCTGTTCATTGCTGCTCTAATCATAATAGCTAGGAATGGAATCAGCCTAGATGTCCATCAAATTATGAGTGGATAATGAAAACGTGGTACATATACACAACGGAGTTTTACTCAGCTGTAAAGACACATGAGGTAGTGAAATCTGCAGGAAAATGGATGGAATTGCAAAAATAATTATACCAGGTAAGCCAAGAAGAGAAAGACAAAAACCACGCTTTCTTTCACCTGTGGATCCTAACTTTTAGTGTCAGCATGTATATAAATGAGAGGAGGGGAGACTGAGGATGGGCTGTAATTTGAGATAGGTGACCATGGGGGGAATAAGAGAAGAGAAGAAGGGGAAGGAAGAAAGGAAACATGTAGTATGCTAAGCTGTGGGGAGGGTACAACAGGGGCTGGGAGGGAAAAAAAAAAACTTCTTAGCAGTTAAGGCACTTGCCTGCGAAGCCAAAGGACCCTGTTCAATTCTCCACTACCCAGGTAAACCAGATGCATGCATCTGGAGTTCATTTACAGTGGCTGGAGGCCCTGGTGTGCCCATTCTCTTTCTATCTACCTCTCTCTCTCTCTCTCAAAATAAATAAATAAATAAATAAAAACTAAGAAACAAACTTGAAGCCATTATAATAAAATCAAATTGTTGTATGCTAATAAATTATTTTTTGAATTACTACACGTATACATAATTTTTAAAGTACAGCTTTATTTGGAGTGGCTTCAAAGACAACGTGAACACCACGGACCCCTTCTCTCTGCATTAGATGCCAGGGTCGGGCTGACTACAGCCCTAAGGAGCACAGCTTCCATGACAAGCGTCAAAGCAAAAACCTCAAACCAATGTTTTTTTTTTTTGTTTTTTTTTGTTTTTTTTAATTGTTCCAAGCTTAAAACATTTTAATGAAGATCCATCCCACTCCTGAGATGGCACGAATTGCTTTTTGCTTTTCTGAATTTCTTCGATATTTCTGACATGAATAGTAGGCAGTAGCTAAAGCTGGGATTCCTTCTAATGCCAGGTCGTGGCTTCCAGGGAGGGTGGTGGCGTCAGGCCCAGCTTTGCAGATGCGCGGATGGTTAGCTCGTCTGGCTGGGGCCCAGCGCAGATGCAGGAGCAGGAAAGGTGAGAAGCCTCAGACCTGGGTGGGAACACTGAATTCACACCATTCCCGGCCCCATAGGCACCTCTAGTCCCTGCTATGACGTCATGCCTGCTTTTGCTCGAAGCAGAGACCGCATGAGCTCTGCATGCGCAATGCCACGGCTTCTGGAATCACCACGGAAGTCTGTGCTGTGAGTGGTCCAGGAGCATCCTCTCACGGTAGGCTAGGTGAGTGCCTTTATTTACACAGGACATCAGGGGCCACCTCTGGGGAAAGTGAAGTTTTACTACTGGGTTTACTCAGAAATGCCTCTGAGCCTTGGATCCACCTCTTGCAAGAGGGTCACTGAATCTTTTCTTCCTGCTTGTAGCGCTTCAGTGAGCGGCAGCTTGGATCCTGAGCACCACGGTGTTCAAGTTCAGCTCCTGTTAGCTGCCTTCTCCTCCGTTAATGCCGTTCCCTTTAATGGTCTGGCTATTACAATTAGCCAATCTGCACTGTCCCTGCCTGGGGCTAGCAAGCGATGAACTGAGAGACTTGCTATTTACTTGTATCAAGGGCGTCGTTTGAGAGGCTTCTCAATTCCACCCCACAAATGAGGAAAGATATCAGGCGTGTACCACTAGGACAGGACAGCTCCCGCACGTCACGTACAGAACCCCTGGGACGGGAGCTGTCCTGTGACGGATGGGACTGAGCCTGGGCAGGGGGAGAGCAGGGTCAGGGTCCTGCGGAAGGTGGTGGTCCCACCTGCAAGCAGCGCGACAGCTGACTTCCTCCCTCCTGCTGCCTCCAGCCTCTCACCCCCCTCCTGCAGCACTGCTCGGGTCTCTGCTCTCTCCTTCCTGTCTTTAACGTCTACATCTTGGATGTCTTGTGAAATGAAGACAGAAAGAGAAGCTGTGGTTCACATTCACAATGACAGCAATTGGCCGGGACGGTTAAGCAGGCAACAATGCAAATCTCCTTTACAACTGAAAAGCCTTCTGTCCTGTGGCATCTCTTTACAAACGCCCGTAGCTTAAGCAGACCGCTTATTCTTTTATTTATATACTTTTTATTTTTTTCCTTATTAATTAGTTTTGTATTCAGCAAATACAGTCAGTTTGGTACCATTATTAGGCTCATCTGTGACCTACCCCCTCCCCTTGGCCCCTCCTTATTGAGGTATATGGGTCATGCATTGTGGGGTTAGCCCACAGTTATGGGTAAGATGAATGTCTCTGCATATCATGACCCAACATGTGGCTCTGACATTCTTTCCACCCCCCTCTTCCACAAAATTTCCCTGAGCCATGTTGGGTTCATTTTTGGTCTGCTTCAGTGATGAGGTGTTGGGGGGCCTCTGAGGCTCTGGCTCTCTGATTTGGTAGGAGCTGACTTTTCTCTGTGTTGATCTCCTTCCCCCTTCTGCTGGTATCCAGTTCATCAGGATAAGAAACTTCAGGTTTTCAAAACCAGACAGCAGAGTGAGACGAGAAGGTTCGCACTCTGCCTCAAATGTGAGCAGCCCAGAGAAATACTCAATGATGCTCTGCGCTGTGTTCTACTGTGTTTCTGGGCCAGACACTAGGCAGCCTCGGGGAAGCTGTTTATATGAGCCTACAAGGTCCTAATGATCCTCTACTCCCAGCATCAAGGAGGCAGCCCACCACAGCCATGATCAAAGTCTAAAGGAATAAATCCCCTTGCTCTGTACCTAACTGGTCATTCCTGGGCTACTTCAGGTTGAGAAATAAAATAAATTACAAAAGAGCAAGTCCAGCTGGGTGTGGTGGTGCACGCCTTTAATCCCAGCACTTTTGGGAGGCAGAGGTAGGAGGATCGCTTGTGAGTTCGAGGCCAGCCTGAGACTACATAGTGAACTGTAAGTCCCTCTGGGCTATAGGAAGACCCTACCTCAAAAACATAAAAAAAAAAAAATTAGGTAAGATTTTTATCTCTGAAAAATGCTTACTACCAAGATAATTGTCAAGGAAACCAAGTTAACACTGTTTAAAAGTTACGTAAAAGAAACGAATCCACATTTCACTGTTCCTGTATGAGAAACTAGGTGTGGTGGGGTTTGAATGCAATGGCCCCATAGACCCAGGGTGTTTCTGATTAAGGTTGCAACTTGAGTCTCCAGGGAGTGGAACCCTGCTGGGGGAGAGGTATGTGTCCGGGGGTGGATCATGCATCCCAGCCCTACTAGGTGTGCACGAAGCCCATCTGCGCATGCTAGCTGTTTGGTGGTGTCTCTCTGCTATAAATCTGTGGGTGTGAGCCAGCTCCCTCTGTCCTGATAGAACGTCCCCTGGGCTCTGTGAGCCGGAAATAAACCCTTTCCTCCCATAAGCTGTTTCTGGTGGGATGTTTCCTACAGCAAGGAGCAGGTAAGTGCAACACCAGGACAGCAATACCCAGCCTTTCCCGACACATTACTGTTGACAGAGAGTGGGGCAGGGAGAGGGAGGGGAAGGAAGAGAGAGGCGGGAACAGAGACAGAGGGGGAGAGAATACTTATACAATATCTCCCAGCCTTTTGAATCTAAGGATATCTACAAATGTGAGGTATAGTTGTGACAAGGAATTTGAGAAGTGTCACATGAAACATTACTCTTAACATATATTTTCACACTTAAACCTGTCTTAATGTTGTAAAAATGGGATGACAGGGCTGGAGAGAGAGTTTAGCGGTTAAGGTGCTTGTCTGCAAAGCCTAAAGACATAGGTTCAACTCCTCAGAACCCACGTAAGCCAGATGCACATGGTGGTGCATGTATCTGGAATTCACTTGCAGTGGCAAGAGGCCCTGGAGTGCCCATTCTCTGCCTCCCCCCTCTCTCTCTAATAAGTAAATAAAAAAATAAAATATATATTTTTAAAATGGGATGACATATCTATATATTAATGCTACTCTCACTTTTGGTTAGAGAAGCTTCTCTTTTCAGATGGCAGTGACCTTGGGATGACTCAGAAGACATCATGGTGCTGGAAAGAAGTGACAGGAGTGCTCAGCACTGCAATATCTCTATCACCCCTTCCAAGGCTCAGGGTCCATTGCGGAAGAGGTGGCAGAAAGAATGTAAGAGCCAAAGGAAGGGTAGGACTCCTTACAATGTGCTCCCCCGAGACACGAAATGGCCTGGATATCCATGACCTCATAGTGCCTGACACTACCTACACAAGACCATCATAAGAGGAGGAAAAGATGATGACATCAAAATAAAAGAGAGACTGATTGAGGTGGGGAGGGGATATGCTGGAGAATGGAATTTCAAAGGGGAAAGTGGGGGGAAGGAGGGCACTACCATGGGATATTGTCTACAATCATGGAAGTTGTTAATTTAAAAAATTAAATAAATAAATAAATAATTTTTAAAAATGGGGTAACAATGATTACAGTGACAGGATAAGGTAAAATCCTGCCACACCCGAGGTGCTGTAACCCTAAAATGTAACGTCAATAACCTGACAACTGACCTAGAACATTGCTAACTTGTGCTTCCTCTTTTAGGCAAATATAATTCCAATTATCTACACTTATCAAACACAGAAACAAAGACAACAAAATCACTGATTCTTAGACACACGACTCATGATGAGAAAAGACCTCCCCCATCTCTGCGGTCGTGGCTACAGAGATCTGGGAGTTTTGGTTTTTGATAACTAATTATTTAAACCAGTCTTGTTGATAAGGTGATCACCGCTGTAAGGATGCAATTGGCATTCTAACAGGAAACAATAGAAATGTGAATGAAACACAGAAGTGCAGAGCTGGGGAGATGGCTCAGTGGTTAAAGGCACTTGCTTACAAAGCCTGTCAGCCTGGGGTTCAATTCCCAGCATTTATGTAAAGGCAGACATTTTAAAAAAATGCTACATATGGGCAGGAGGGATGGCTTAGCACTTAAAGTGCTTGCCTGCAATGCCTAAGGACCTCGGTTTGACTCCCCAGAATCCACATAGTCCAGATACACAAGGTAGCACATGCATCTGGAGTTCATTTACCGTGGCTAGAAGCCCTGGCATGCCCATTCTCTCCCTCCCTCTATCTCTTTATTAAATAAATAAATAAATAAAATTTTTTGTTGTTGTTTTTTGTTTTTTGAGGTAGGGCGCCACCATGCCTGGCTAAATAAGTAATATAAAAATAATTAAAATGTTACACGTGTCTGATGTCTGATGTTCACTTCCAGTGGCAAGAGACCCTAGTATGTCCGTGCACATATCCACACACAAATAAATAAAAATAAGTAACTATAGCTGGGCATGGTGGCGCACACCTTTAATCCCAGCACTTGGGAGGCAGAGGTAGGAGGAGTTCAAGGCCGTGAGTTCAAGGCCACCCTGAGACTACATAGTGAATTCCAGGTCAGCCTGAGCTAGAGTGAGACCCTACCTCGAAAAACAAAAACAAAACAAAACAAAAAGTCTATAGGTAAAACAAATAACAAAACAAGTAACAATAAGATGAGACACAGAGAGAGAGAGAGAGTGTGTGTGTGTGTGTGCGCGCGCGCGCACGTGCACGCATCATGACAAAAGTAAGCAACTGAATATTAAGCAGCCTAAAATAATAAAGAAAGCCAGGTGCTGTGCTCACACAGCCTTGCTGAGCCTGATTAGTCTATTTTACATGAGATCTTGTGCCTGCATTAAAATTGTCAGTACGCAACAGCATGTGGAAAACAAACTTGAGTTGGGCATGGTGGCGCACACATTTAGTTCCAGCACTCTGGAGGCAGAGGTAGGCTCTATAAGTTGAGGCCAGCCTGGGACTACAGAATGAATTCCAGGTCAGTCTGCGCTAGAATGAGACTCTACCTGGGTCTTGAATCTCCACATACTGCACGGACTCAGGATTAGTTAACAATTTAACACATTTTAGAGCAGGCATTTTTACTCTGTACATCAGAATTACCTGTAAGAAATTGTAAAAAGGAAATAAATTCCCAGTGTCCAATCAAATCAAGATCTGTGGGGATTTGAGCAGGGCATTAATACTGCTACTGAATGGTCTAGATGATGCCATATGTGGAGTTGATTTTGTCCTAAATCTCGATGTAAGTAAATAAGATGACTGAAGACACATGGTAGGTACATAATTCTATTTCACAACAAATTTGGAAAAACTTAGTCAATGTGCTAATAGTTCTTCCCTCCTGAAAAATTATCCTTAGCCTGCTTTAAACTTTTTTTTTTTCAATTTATTTACTTGAGAGAAAAAGAGTCAGAGAGGTGGTAGTTGGGGGGATGGGGGGAACAGGCATGCCAGGGCCTCTAACCACTGCAAACTCCAGACGCAGATGCATGCACCACTTTGTGCATCTGGCTTACATGTGTCCTGGGGAATTGAACCTGAGCCCTTAGGCTTTGCAGAAAAGCACCTTGACTGCTAAGCCATCTCTCCAGCCCTCACTGTTTTGCTTTTTTTTTTTTTTTTTTTTTAAGGGAAATGGAACCAGTCTAGATGTCCCTCAACTGACGAGTGGATAATGAAGATGTGGTACATTTATACAATGCAGTTCTACTCAGCGGTAAAGAAAACTGAAGTTATGAAATTTGCAGGAAAATGGATGGATCTGGAAAGGATTATACTTAGTGAGGTGACCCAAGCTCAGAAAGCCAAACATCATCTTGTCTTTCATATGTGGATCCTAGCTACAAATGCCTGAACTTCTGTGTGATAGGAATAAAACTCAGTAGCAGAGGCCAGTAAGCTAGAAAGGAGATAGAAATGGAATAGAAAGGGGAGGAGGGGGGACTTAATAGGATGGTACTGTATATATTTAAGTAGAAAAGCAGATTAATGGAGGTGAAAAGGCCTAAGTGAGGTCAGGGAAACAGACTGAGTAAAAGAAAGGTGGAGGGAGGGCTAATCAAAATCTAAGAGGATATTTGGCCAACAGGTACAATAGTGGCACGTCTGTTATGGGGAAAACCAACCACCCTCTAATTGGACTGGAGGCCCACTCCATGGGAGGGAATACATACCTGATACTGAAAACCTACAACAGGAGTAGTCATGAGCCCTAGGGGTGTAACATCTGCTGCTGTCTGGCTAAATGTATATACTATGCTCACCAAACTGCCCAGTAAGCACTTCTCTTAATGTTCATACCTACATATTAATGCTACTCTCACTTTTGGTCACAGAAGCTTCTGTTTTTAGACGGCAGTGACCTTGGGGTGACTCAGAAGGCACCACAGTGCTGAGAAGAAGTGACAGAGGAGTGCTCAGCACTGAAACATCTCTATAACACTTTCCAAGGCTCAGGGTCCATTCTAAAAGAGGTGGCAGAAAGAATGTAAGAGTCAAAGGAAGGGTTCGACTCCTTACAACTCATGCTCCTCCAGACACAAAATGGCCTGGATATCCGTGACCCTTGCAGTGCCTGACACTACTACACAAGGCCATCATAACAGGAGGAAAAGATCATGACATCAAAATAAGACAAGACTGAGCCAGGGAAGTGATATGGACATGATGGAGAGTGGAGTTTCCAAAAGGAAACGGGGGGGGGGGGGGGGGGGGGGAAATGGAGGGAATTACCATGGGATATTGTTTACAATTATGGAAGGTGTCAATAAAAACGATAAAAGTAAATAAATAAAAAAGCTACCAGCTCTACCCAGGACATTCCTGAAGGACATGACATGGTCCTCAAGCGTGTGCAGTGATGTCTCCACTGCTCAACCACCCCAGCCCCTAGCAGCCACCCACCATGGGAACTCGCCTCACTTTCTGCGGCTCCTCCTGAAGTCCTTGTCCGAGGCCACTGAGGTCCATGGGGCAGGAGCTGGGTTAGGGCATCAGGGACAGGAAACAAAGCCCACTTCTGCCTGTGGTCCCAGGCCCTTCCCTGTCTCCCACACTCCCCGCTCCAACTGGTCTGGGGAGAGGCGGTTTCCTGTCAGGGGAGGGGCTATTTCCTTTTAGGGGAGGGGCTATTTCCTTTTAGGGGAGGGGCTATTTCCCATCAGGGGAGGGGCTATTTCCCATCAGGGGAGGATCTGTTTCCTGTCAGGGGAGGAGCTGTTTCTTGTCAGGAGGGACTGTTTCCTCTGGGGAGAACTGTTTCCTGTCAGGGGAGAGGCTATTTCCTGTGAGGGAAAGGGCTGTTTCCTGTCAGGGGAGGGGCTGTTTCCTGTCAGGGGAGGGGCTGTTTCCTGTCAGGGGAGGGGCTGTTTCCTGTCAGGGGAGGGGCTATTTCCTTTTAAGGGAGGGGCTATTTCCTTTTAGGGGAGGGGCTATTTCCCATCAGGGGAGGATCTGTTTCCTGTCAGGGGAGGAGCTGTTTCCTGTCAGGAGGGACTGTTTCCTCTCTGGGGAGAACTGTTTCCTATCAGGGGAGAGGCTATTTCCTGTCAGGGAAGGGGCTGTTTCTTGTCAGGGGAGAGGCTGTTTCCTGTCAGGAGGGACTGTTTCCTCTCTGGGGAGAGGATATTTCCTGTCAGGGGAGGGGCTGTTTCCTGTCGGGGGAGGGGCTGTTTCCTGTCAGGGGAGGGGCTGTTTCCTGTCAGGGGAGGGGCTATTTCCTTTTAAGGGAGGGGCTATTTCCTTTTAGGGGAGGGGCTATTTCCCATCAGGGGAGGATCTGTTTCCTGTCAGGGGAGGAGCTGTTTCCTGTCAGGAGGGACTGTTTCCTCTCTGGGGAGAACTGTTTCCTATCAGGGGAGAGGCTATTTCCTGTCAGGGAAGGGGCTGTTTCTTGTCAGGGGAGAGGCTGTTTCCTGTCAGGAGGGACTGTTTCCTCTCTGGGGAGAGGATATTTCCTGTCAGGGGAGAGGCTGTTTCCTGTCAGGAGGGACTGTTTCCTCTCTGGGGAGAACTGTTTCCTGTCAGGGGGAGAGGCTATTTCCTGTCAGGGAAGGGGCTGTTTCCTGTCAGGGGAGGGGCTGTTTCCTCTCTGGGGAGAGGCTATTTCCTGTCAGGGGAGGGGCTGTTTCCTGTCAGGGGAGAGGCTATTTCCTGTCAGGGGAGGGGCTGTTTCCTGTCAGGGGAGGGGCTGTTTCCTGTCAGGGGAGGGGCTGTTTCCTGTCAGGAGGGACTGTTTCCTCTCTGGGGAGAGGCTATTTCCTGTCAGGGGAGGGGCTGTTTCCTGTCAGGGGAGAGGATATTTCCTGTCAGGGGAGGGGCTGTTTCCTGTCAGGAGGGACTGTTTCCTCTCTGGGGAGAGGCTATTTCCTGTCAGGGGAGGGGCTGTTTCCTGTCAGGGGAGGGGCTGTTTCCTGTCAGGGGAGGGGCTGTTTCCTGTCAGGGGAGGGGCTGTTTCCTGTCAGGAGGGACTGTTTCCTCTCTGGGGAGAGGCTATTTCCTGTCAGGGGAGGGGCTGTTTCCTGTCAGGGGAGAGGCTATTTCCTGTCAGGGGAGGGGCTGTTTCCTGTCAGGGGAGGGGCTGTTTCCTGTCGGGGGAGGGGCTGTTTCCTGTCAGGGGAGGGGCTGTTTCCTATCAGGGGAGGGGCTGTTTCCTGCCAGAGAAGAGGCTGCTTCCTGTCAGGCAAGGGATTGTTTCCTGCTAGGGGAAATGTTCTCAGTGATAGCCTTTGGGGCTGCATAGCAATTTCCTTAGTATTTCCTTATGCAAGAGGGAAGGGGTCCCAACACTCAGTTCAGGAAGACTGCAAGGCCATTTCCGGCTGAGGGGAATGATTTCCTTCAGGGCTGCACAGCTATTTCCTAAGTACTTCCTTCTGCAGGAGGGAGGGGGTCCTAACACTCAGACAGTTCAGGAAGACTGCAAGGCCATTTCCGGCTGAGGAGAATGATTTCCTTCAGGGCTGCATAGCTATTTCCTAAGTACTTCCTTCTGCAGGAGGGAAGGGGTCCTAACACTCAGACAGTTCAGGAAGACTGCAAGGCCATTTCTGGCTGAGGAGAATGATTTCCTTCAGGGCTGCATAGCTATTTCCTAAGCATTTCCTTATGCAGGAGGGAAGGGGTCCTAACACTCAGACAGTTCAGGAAGACTGCAAGGCCATTTCCGGCTGAGGGGAATGATTTCCTTCAGGGCTGCACAGCTATTTCCTAAGTACTTCCTTCTGCAGGAGGGAGGGGGTCCTAACACTCAGACAGTTCAGGAAGACTGCAAGGCCATTTCCGGCTGAGGAGAATGATTTCCTTCAGGGCTGCATAGCTATTTCCTAAGTACTTCCTTCTGCAGGAGGGAAGGGGTCCTAACACTCAGACAGTTCAGGAAGACTGCAAGGCCATTTCTGGCTGAGGAGAATGATTTCCTTCAGGGCTGCATAGCTATTTCCTAAGCATTTCCTTATGCAAGAGGGAAGGGGTCCCAACACTCAGTTCAGGAAGACTGCAAGGCCATTTCCGGCTGAGGGGAATGATTTCCTTCAGGGCTGCATAGCTATTTCCTAAGTACTTCCTTCTGCAGGAGGGAGGGGGGTCCTAACACTCAGACAGTTCAGGAAGACTGCAAGGCTCAGAAAGCTCCTGAAGCTTACAAGGTTCACAAGGCCCCTCCCCAGGCTTCTCCATGCAGTGACAGTTTCGTGGGAGGAACTCCTCCGAGGGCTGCAGGCGTGCAGCTGGCTCAAGTCATCACTGGTGCAGGGTGGGCTTTTATGGCGATGGAGCTGCCTGGGTCATAACACACGCCTGCAAGCGGCACCGATAATAAATACACTCATGGCGGGGGGGGGTGCTAGAGAGATGGCTTAGCGGTTAAAGCACTTGCCTGCTAAGCCTATGGACCCAGGTTTGATTCTCCAGGAGCCACGTAAGCCAGATGCACAAGGGGGCGCAAGCATCTGGAGTTCATTTGCAGTGGCTGGAGGCCCTGGAGTGCCTGTTCTCTCTTTCTCTATCTGCCTCCCTCTGTGTGTGTGTGTTAAATAAGTTTAATTTAATTTAATTAAAAAATAATAAATACATTCACGGGTTCAGCAAGCTGCACATCATTTCTTTAATCTGTTGCTGGTGGCACCCATCTAGGGCAAACAGACATTTACTCCTGTCGTCCCAAGAAAAGTCACACACCACTGCGCCATCCTCAAATTACCCTTGTTCCTGGTCATCAGGTCTTTTATTTGTGTGCACTAAACTCTCACTTGATGATGAGGCCCAGTGAAGAGAAAGCCTTCAACTGTAGGAAGCTGACTGCTTAGTAAAACCTTAGCAGCTGAGGGTGAGGGGTTCGGAGGCTGCCAGTCAGTGGAACGGCACCTGCCCAGCAAGTGCAAGGCCCGGACTCCAACCCGTCATCGTCAAAACAAAACAAAACTCCTTCTGCTGCTAGGAAGTTTCAGCCTGCCAGAGCTCTTCACCAAGATGAAAGCCCTTCCATTGCAGGCCGCCATGTCCTAACACCCACAGAGGTCAGGTCACCAGAAGGAGCACAAACTGACTTGACAGAAGTAGAAACTGAGGAATAACCACACCCTTAAATGAGCCACAAAACTGGTCTACAAATGCGAACGTTCCACTGGGCGTGGTGGCGCACGCCTTTAATCCCAGCACTTGGGAGGCAGAGGTAGGAGGAATGCCCATGAGTTCGAGGCCACCCTAGTGAATTCCAGGTCAGCCTGAGCTAGAGTGAAACCCTACCTCTAAAAAGAAAAAGAGGGCTGGAGAGATGGTTTAGCGGTTAAGCACTTGCCTGTGAAGCCTAAGGACCCTGGTTTGAGGCTTGATTCCCTAGTACCCACAGAAGGCAGGTGCACAAGGTGCCATATGCATCTGGAGTTCGTTCACAGTGGTGCCCATTCTCTCTCCTTCTCTCTGTCTCTCTCTGTCACTCTCAAATAAATAAAAATAAACAAAAATTTAAAAAAATTCAAATCTCCAAGTATCCTGATGTTGTTAATATTTTATCTCTGCTTGTTTCAAGCAACATGCAATTCTAATTTTTTTTTATTACTTTCATTTATTTGAGAGCGACAGACAGAGAGAAAAAGAGGCAGAGAGAGAAAGAGAGAGAGAGAATGGGCGCGTCAGGGCCTCCAGTCACTGGAAATGAACTCCAGACACGTGCGCCCCCATGTGCATCTGGCTAACGTGGGTCCTGGGGAATCGAGCCTCGAATCAGGGTACTCAGGCTTCACAGGCAAGCACTTAACAGCTAAGCCATCTCTCCAGCCCCAACATGCAATTCTAAAAGTGACAGGATTGTGCTAGGACTACATATTCAACATCTGACATTCGCTCAGGTGTTGACATGGGCTGTAATTCTCTTTGCATCTTCCCAAAGCACTCTGGGAGCCAAGCCGCGAAGGCCCGCTCAGGTTCCCAGACTTCACCTACAGTGCTAACACGCACTTGCCCATTACTGGAACCTCTAAAGAGGACGCTCCGCAAAATTTGACATCAACATCGAGGAAGGGACTGAAAAAAACTTACTGGCAGCTGATAGTGTTGGGAGAGAAAAGATGTTAAGGGCTAATATTTCCTTCAAGGCCATGGAATTCCCCTCCAAGCTGGACTGCTCTATATTCTTAATACCAACAAGCCAAATCTATGATTTCTGCCAGAGAAAAGACACAAATGACAAAGCAGTTGTTCCGGGGCGGGGGGTGGTTCTGAGAAGGTGACACTGTACCACCCCAAACCCATTCTGATTAACACAAGTATGTCCTCAATAACTGGCTCTTACGAGCACCTATTTTCCAACCCACACAAAAGCACATGTTAGTAGAGTGGGGATATAAGTGTCATCCTTCTAAAGTCCAACACTTTGCCCTAGAAAGTCCTCCTGTCCCTTGCTGGACCCCACAGGCACGGCCTAGACTGGCACCACCCTACAGACGTGGGGTGCAAGTCCCTTTCCCCTGGAACACTAAATTTTCACTGGAAATATTTTGTTTGTATTTAAGAGTTCATAAAATTTCTAGTTGAAGAGCCAGATGCGATGGTACATGCCTGTAATCCCAGCATTTAGGAGGCTGACGCGGGAGGATTGCCAAGAGTTCAAAGTCAGCCTCTACTACGTAGTGAGTTCCAAGCCAGGTCAGAGTGAGGGCCTGTCCCCCACACAAAGCCAAATCTTAGTGTTGAAAGGTAACTGCATGTCCAAGTGGTTCCAAATATTCTTAAAATGTTTTTATTTTTTTTTTCTTTTCCTTTTTTTTTTTTTTTTTTTGAGGCAGGGTATTACTCTAGCCCAGGCTGACTTGAAACTCATGTCATAGCCCAGGCTGGCCTGGAATATATGGCAATCCTCCTACCTCAGCTTCCTGAGCACTGAGATTACAGGCATGAGCCACCAACTTTTAGGGCTGGAGAGGTGGCTTAGAGGTTAAGGCGCTTGCCAGTGAAGCCTCAGGACCCTCGTTCAATTCCCCAGGACCCACGTAAGCCAGATGCACATGGTGGCACATGTGTCTGGAGCTCGTTTGCAGTGGCTAGTGGCCCTGGCATTCCCATTCTCATTCCCTCTCTCCCTCTGTCTCTGATAAATAAATAAATAAAAATAAAATCTTAAAAAACTTTTTTTTTTTTAGAGAGAGACAATTGGCATGCCAGGGCCTCAGCCACTACAATCAAACTCCAGACACTTGCGCCACCTAGTTGGCATGTGTGAACTTGCGCTTGCCTCACCTTTGTGTGTCTGGCTTACATGGGATCTGGAGAGTCGAACAAGGGTCCTTAGGCTTCACAGGCAAGCGCCTAGTCGCTAAGCCATCTCTCCAGCCCCTGGGTCATTCTTGAACTGGCCATCATATTCCCTGGGACCAGCCCTGGCAAGAATATAGCCTAGCAAGTGGCAAAGTTCTGAGTCCTTCGTTTCATACTGTTTGTTTCTATCTGGAATTTGAGCCACAAACTAGAGGCTTGAACTTTACGAAAGGTAACCGGCACTGCTCAGAGGGAAGCTGGAGGTCGAATTGGGAGAAGACTGGAATTAAAGCGAAAGCTCCTCACACACTTAGAAGTGTGATTTGAACACCTCTAAGAGCAGGCTTGTGTCCCACGTGCCAGCTGCCTGGCCTGACTTCCACAGTGCGAAACACAGGCTTCCTAGGCTATGGTGGAGACCATATGAAGGACCCCTTTCAAAGGAAAGATGATTAGGGACTCTAGATGACATATGTACCCTCAGGCATATACTCAACAGCTTACTAAAACACTAACCTGGGGCTGGAGAGATGGCTTAACGGTTAAGGTGTTTGTCTACAAAGCCAAAGGATCCTGGTTCAACTCTCCAGGACCCACATAGGCCAGATGCACAAGGGGGCGCATACATTTGGAGTTCTTTTGCAGTGGCTGAAGGCCCTGGTGTGCCCATTCTCCCTTTCTCTGCCTCTTTCTCTCTCTCAAACAAATAAATAAAATTAAAAAAAAAAAAACAACTAACCTATGCCAAGCATGGTGGCACATGCCTTTAATCCCAGCACTTGGGAGGCAGAGGTGGGAAAATTGTCAAGAGTTTGAAGCCAGCCAGAGACTACATAATAAATCCCAGGTCAGCCTGGGCTAGAGCAAGACCCTACCTCAAAAAAAAACAAACAAACAAAAAAAAAAAAAAAACCAAAAACCAAACCAAAACAAAACAAAAAACTAACCTTGGGGGCTAGAGAAATGGCTCAGCAGTTAAAGGTACTTGCTTACAAAGCCTAACCACCAGGGTTCGATTCTCTAGTACCCAAGTAAAACTTAAGCCAGATGCACAAATTGGTGCATTTGTCTAGAATTCATTTGCAAGTGGCAGGAGGGCCTGATGTACCCATTATCTATCTATCTCTCTACCGACCTACCTACCTATCTATCTTCTATCTCTGCTTGCAAATAAATAATTAAAAGAAAAAACCTAACCATGAATTGTTATGTTTTGTCTTTTGAGATGGTCTCAAAAAAAAAAAAAAAAAAAAAAAAACACCATGTAGCCCAGGCTGGTCTCAAACTCATGTTCCCACTACCCCAGCCTCCTGGGTGCTGAGACCTGAGGTGTGCACCACCGTTCCCAGCCTTGCTTACTCTCAGCTAAGTACCTTTCAGCATCGCTTTCCTTCTTCTGCTCACAATTCCAGCAATAAAAGTATAATCAGGCCAGGTGCGGTGGCCCACGCCTGTAATCCCCAGCACATGGGAGGCAGAGGTAGGACGATCACTGTGAGTTCGAGGCCACCATGAGACTGTATGGTCAATTCCAGTTCAGCCTGGGCTAGAGTGAAACCTTACCTCAAGAAAAAAACAATGTAACTGAAACAAATACATTTATTACTCCTCCACACTGATTCTTCCCACTTAAGAAAATAATGCAGGGGCTGGAGAGATGGTTTAGTGGTTAAGGCGCTTGTCTGCGAAGCCTAAAGACCCAGGTTCGATTCTCCAGGTCCCACGTAAGCCAGATGCACATGGCAGCACATGCGTCTGGAGCTCCTTTGCAGTGGCTAGAGGCCCTAGTGTGCCCATTCTCACTCATTCTCTCTCTCTCTGTCTCAAATAGATCAATAAAAATAAATCAGAAAAAAATTAATAAAAAAAAGAAAAAGATAAAAAAAAATAATGCAAAAAGTGGGAGGCAGATCTGAGCCTCCATTTCCTTGGCGCATTATGAAATACAGACAACTGTGTCTCGGGATGACTGATGGGGTTTTGAGTAAATGAGTTAAACAGTGAAAAAGGGCCAAGCAAGCCATGACGTCTTAGTCTTCTTAGGCAACAGTTTCCATTTCTTTCAGAGCCCAGTTCAAAGACAAAAGCTGCTTCCTTTGTCCTTCCTTTTGTTAGTGCTTAGGAAAAATTAACATGCGCTGTCTCCTCGCATTACAACATTTTAGGAACGCAAGATCACAGGGAGAGAGAAGAATGGGTAGGGTTTTTCTCTATTGGGACTAGAAAAAAAAATCAATCAATCCAATTTTCAGAGACGGGCCTTGAGTATGTCACATCAAGATTACAGGGCAGATGCTGAGAATGAAAATCTCTGGTATGACCCTGAGTGTCCTATGATCTAAACACAAACTCCACCTGCTTACAGCCACTGTTAGCAAACACTTTCTAGTTCAATGGAAGGGTTCAGAAACCTCCTCCAGCTGGCTACAAGGTTTTAACCCATCGCCCTGACCTAGGGCTTCAAGCAGGTAGGTCACGCCCCATCTCTGGACTCAGCCCAGGTGCCCTGGGTGCTGTCTACGTAATGTCCCAGCACCCCCAGGTCGTGCTTGCCTGACCTTAAAAGACTCTGCCCTTGGGTTGTATCTAAGTCTGACTCTAGAACTCCTTATTTTGGGGTCAATGGTTCATTTGGAGTTTAGACTTTGAGTTCCTGTGCCCACATTCACAGTTAGGGACTGAACTTAAGTCCATCTGCCACTTAGACTCCCCCGCCACCCCCAAGCCACACAGGTCACCCAAGCTCTCCCACTCACCCTGGAGAGGAAAACTCCTCATGAGTAGGGCCCAGCCTGACTTGTTCACAACCATGTCCCCCTGACAAGGCTCATTAAGTATTATGAAATGAATGAGCCTCCTCAGTCAGCGTCACCAGAACGTTTCTCTCTGCCAACACCAGCTTGTCTTTTGTCCTGTGTCTCCATCCAGGGCAACCTAGTGACTTATTAACAAGCTTATTTTTTTTTTTTCAGTTTTTATTAACATCTTCCATGACTATAAAAAATATCCCATGGTAGTAATACCCTCCCTTCCCCTACTTTCCCCTTTGAAACTCCACTCTCCATCATATCCCCTCCCCCTCTCAATCAGTGTCTCTTTTATTTTGATGTCATGATCTTTTCCTCCTCTTATGATGGTCTTGTGCAGGTAGTGTCAGTATTAACAAACTTTTAAGTACAATTACCAACAACAACAACAAAATCTTGCTACAAGCCACCCTTGAAACCCCATCTCGTCGGGGAATCTCTGTGCGGTGTCAGGTTCTCTGATTTTTCAAGACTTATGCTTGTCTGTTCCAAGCTCCTGGAACACCTTGCCTACGAAGATCTGTTCTATCAATTGGTTTCCTCTCAAAATGGATGGGCTGGAGAGATGGCTTAGCGGTTAAGCGCTTGCCTGTGAAGCCTAAGGACCCTGGTTCGAGGCCCCATTCCCCAGGACCCACATTTGCCAGATGCACAAGGGGGGTGCACGTGTCTGGAGTTTGTTTGCAGTGGCTGGAGGCCCTGGTGTGCCCATTCTCTCTCTCTCTCTCTCTCTCTCTCTCTCTCTCTCTCTCCCCTCCCACTCCCTCTTTCTTTCTCTGTCTGTCGCTCTCAAATAAATAAATAAATAAATAAGTTTTAAAAAAATGGATACCTGCCAGTGTGCTTAGACATACTCCACTAACACCACTACCCTTCAAGAATACCTCTTTCCGAACTTTCAAAATCAATTCTCAATAATGGTTTACAGTCATTACTTGTACTTGACCAAAAACAGTACCAAGTCCGTCTGGTTGGTTTTGACAGTGGGTGATGCCAGCCATTTCCAAAAGTTAAATCGTACCTCAAGGATCAAAGCTGGTCGTGAGGGGTGGGGGTGGTGGCTCGGAGGTTAAAGGCACTTGTTTGCAAAATCTGCCAGCCTGGGTTCAATTCCTCAACCACCTCCATAAAGCTGGACGCAAGAAGTGGTGCAAGTCTCGAGCATCCCATCTGCAGTGGCGAGAGATCCTGGTGCACGCATGCACACACTCGCAAATAAATAGTGTCTTCATGTTTTATTTATTTGAGAGAGAGAGAAAAGGACAGAAAGAAAGCACCAGGGCACCAGCTTGTGCATCTGGCTTATGTGGGTTCTGGGGAATTGAACCTGGGTCCTTAGGCTTTGCAGGCAAGTGCCTTAACCGCTAAGCCGCCTCTCTAGCCCCTAAATCTTTTTTATTTAAATATTTTATTTTATTTATGAGAAAGAGAAAAAGAGAGAGAAGCAGATAGAAAGAATGGGTGCGCCAGGGCCTCCAGCCACTGCAAACGAACTCCAGATACATGCTCTACCTTGTGCATCTGGCTTATGTGGGTCCTGGGGAATTGAACCTGGGTCCTTTGGCTTTGCGGGCAAGTGCTTTAACTGCTAAGCCATCTCTCCAGCCCCTAAATCTTTTTTTTTTTTTTTTTAAGGTTGTTCATGACTAATTTTCTACGTAAGCTTTCCTCCCAGCTCAAATAAAAGAGACAGAGACTCGGACCCTGACTGCTGTTGACTGCTCTCCCCAAGCACTGTGCCTGACACACTACAGATACTCAGCTTATAACTACTGAGTGAAAGAATGAGCAAATGATTTCAAGCCCTTCAAATAACTTTTATTGTTTCTGTTATTATTTTTATTTATTTGCTAGAAGAAAGAGAGCGAGCAACCACATGGGTGTACCAGGGCCTCTTGCCACTATGAATGAACTCCAGATAAATGTGCCACTTTGTGCATCTGGCTTGACATGAGTACTGGGGAATCAAACCTAGGCCAGCAGGTTTTGCCAATAAGCACCTTTAACCACTGAGCCATCCCCCCCAGACTAACTTTTGTTTGTTTTTTTTTAAATAGAAACTCTATTTCTTTTTTATCTGATATATTTATTTATCTGCTTTGTGTGTGTGTGTGTGTGTGTGTGTGTGCGCGTGCGTGTGTTTGTGTTCATTGTGGGCACACCCAGGGCTTCTTGCCACTGTAAAAGAATGTCAGGCACATGTACCAATTTTTAACATCCAACTTGACAAAGATGCTGGGGAACTGAACCTGGGCCGGCAGGCTTTGCACGCACGCGCCCTTAATGACCCTATAAACGGCTCTCCCGAGTCTCTTCCAAGGCCCTAATAAATGACTTTTCTTTGATTCCATAACTATGTGTCTGACATCGTTAAATGCTAAGAATGTGGAACTGAGTAAGAAAAGAAAATCTTAAACTCCTTTAGGGAGTTTACAGTAAAGAACTTAAAAAAAAATAAAAAGGAAAGGATCAAAAAAGAGCCCTGGGTTGGAGAGATGGCTTAGCAGTTAAGGCATTTGCCTGCAAAGCCAAAGGACCCAGGTTTGATTCCCCAGGACCCATGTAAGCCATATGCACAAGGGGGCACATGCATCTGGAGTTTGTTTGTAGTGGCTGGAGGTCCTGGCGTGCCCATTCTCCCTCCCTCTCTCTCTCTCTCTCTCTCTCTCTCCCCCCCTTCTTTCACTCTCTCAAATAAATAAATAAATGAAATATACATATATATTTTTAAGAAAGAGCCCTATCACTGACTATCAGATCTTATATGACAAATATACATATTATTTTATTTAAACATCCCAGCAGCCACTGAGGTGCGATTTGAGGGGAAAGGGGTCGGATTGTCCCATGCTGGCTACGTGAACTCACTATGCAGCCAAGGCTGTTCTTGAACAAGAGTCTTGGTCCCCCTGCCTCCACCTCCCACCATCACCAACTAAAGGCAACAGTTTCCTTCCCAGGTTAAAGACTGAAAACTTGGAGTTCAGCTCTGTTGTATAACCCGCAAGATGATAATAAACGACAAGCCAACCTTGGAAGCCAGGGCACACACTGACAGCAAGGTAGGGGCTTCCTTCCTACGCCAAGCAACGGCTCCACAGTTCAATTGGAAGGACACTCATTTACGTGAACATTCTGGCCTTACCTCATACTAAGTCACTTTAAGTGACAGACTCTGATCTCACTCCAAGATTCTTCACACACCAAATTCCCACAGTCCTCACTCCCACAGGCATCAAGAAGCCAAAGGCAGACGGGAGACATGGCTTAGTGGCTAAGACACTTGCCTGCAAAGCCTAAGGAAGGACCCACATAAGGCAGATGCCCCTGGTGGCGCATGCGTCTGGAGTTTATTTGCAGTGGCTAGAGGCTCTGGTGCACCCATTCTCTCATAAATAATCAAGAAAGAAAGAAAAAAAAAATTTAAGTAGCCAAAGCCACTAGTCAAAGGTCCAGGGCTCACCCGCCGGTGCCGATGCTGGGGTGAGGGGGTTATAGCAGGGCCACAACTGCAAACCCGCATGACGAGCGCGGTGAGCAGATACACTCTGCTACACACAGAAGCACAAGAAAGACACACGGGAGCCGCTTTCACTAAATGGAGCCACTCTGCACCCTGGGGCCAAAAGTTAGCACAGTTCGCCCATTCATTCTTATGCAAGAGATGAAAAACAGAGCCTTGCAAGCTTCGTTTCGCTGGCTTGGGAGTACCCAGGCCGCTCTGAAATCTCGTCGTCGCTGGCACTTGCTGACACTGACCCGGTCGTTCGTTTCTGTGATGCCTCGGTGACTCTACAGGGAACTACGTGGTAAAGATGCAATGCGGTGCAAAGCTATTATCTGTCGTTGAGCTGAAGTCACTTTCAAAGCCCTGTGCAAGTCATGCGTTTTTAACTATGCGAAAAACAAACAGGATCAAAAGGGGAAAAAAATGAGAGGGCTGGGGTGATGGCTTAGTGGTTAAGGTGCTTGCCTGGGAAGCCTAAGGATCAGGTTTGATTCCCCAGGACCCATGTAAGCCAAATGCACAAGGTGGCACATGCACCTGGAGTTCATTTGCAGTAGCTGGAGGCCCTGATGCACCCATTTTCTCTCTATCTGCCTCTCTCTCTCAAATAAATTTTAAAAAATGTTTTTTAAGGGCGGGAGAGATGGCTTAGCAGTTAAGGTGCATGCCTGTGAAGCCTAAGGACCCCAGTTCGATTCTCTAGGTCCCATGTAAGCCATATGCACAAGGTGGCACATGTGTCTGGAGTTCGTTGGCAGTGGCTGGAGGCCCTGGCGCGCCCATTCTCCCTCTCTCCCTCCCTCTGTCTCAAATAAATAAATAAAAATAAAATCTTTTTTTTTTAAAGGAAAAAATAGAAATCAAAACACCAAATTCCTAAAGAGATGCTGCCCGTAAGTGGCAGCATAATATAAGTGGTGGGTGTCAGGTTCAGTTGATCCTGGCATGACCAACATTAACCCATCTTTCTGGATTTGGTAGATGCCTAAGGAGGAAAACTGCAACACCTTTAGGCACGGTCTGCCCAAGGGCAATTTGCTTCTTTGGACTAACAGGATGGAGGCCACAGGTAAACATCAAATGGTCTGTGGAGCGGGGTTTTCCTGCTGCTTGCTACGACCATCAATATAGGGGCCACCTGTCAGCGCCAGTTTCACCTGGATCCACAGATCAACTCTCTGAGCAGGGTGTGTGTGGGGGTGTGTGTAGATGTATGTGCGCACACGTGCATGCATGTGTGTTGTAAGGAAGGTGCCTGCCCTGCTCGAATAATAAAACACATTTTATTTTCTACATTTGAGACTCCTAGATGTTTGTAAGGCTGCCTCTTCCCTAGATGATTCCAGAACCATCTGGGAGCAGCATGGCCTAGAATGAGCCCTAGGAGAGAGCCCCACACAGCCCTTCCTAAGCTCCCTCTTGTCTGCTTGTCCCCCACATACCAGAAACTTCTACATCCACCACAACAGCTGCAGGTAAAGAGAAAGAGTGGAATAAAGATGTCAAGGAGCAAGCAGAAAGACTAGAAGAAGACATCAGGATACACGGCACCTTCCTCGTGCCAGACACTGAAGATGTGGCACTGTTCTGGTGGGCGAGGGCTGAGAGAGCCAGTGTTAGTGAGATTGAAGAACTTGCCTTCCTGGGCTAAGGAAGATGGCTCACTGAGTAAAGTGCATGTTACACAAGCGTGAGGAACAGAGTTCGTATGCCCAGAACCCACACAAAAGCTGAGAACGGGGCTGGAGAGACGGCTTAGCAGTTAAGGTGCATGCTTGTGAAGCCTAAGGACCCAGGTTCAATTCTCCACGTCCCAAGTAAGCCAGATGCACATGGTGGCGCGTCTGAAGTTTGTTTGCAATGGCTGGAGGACCTGGCGCACCCATTCTCTCCACCCACCTCTTTAATAAATAAATAAATAAATAAAAATAGATCTTAAAATTTTTTTTTTATTTTTGGAAAAAAGAAAAAAGCTGAGCTGGGCATGGTGGTACACGACTTTAATCCCAGCAGAGGTAGGAGGATGGCTGTGAGTTTGAGGCCACCCTGAGACTACATAGCGAATTCTAGGTCAGCCTGAGCAAGAGTGAGACCCTACCTCGAAAAACCAAAAAAAAAAAAAAAAAGCTAAAATCCCTGCACTGGAGAGGTAGAGGCAGGAGGATCCCCAGGCATCCTGGCTAGCTAGTCTAGCCAAATCATGACCTCTAGGTTCAGTGAGAGACTCTATGTGAAAAAAATTAAATAAAGAGCTGGAGAGATAGCTCAGTGGTTAAGGCACTTGCCTGCAAAGCCTAACAACTCTGGTTTGATTCCCCAGTACCCACATAAAGCCAGATGTACAAAGTGGCTCATGCATCTGGAGCTCATTGTAACAACTGCATGTCCTTCTCTCTGTCTTCTCTCTCTCTCGCTCTCCTTGTCAATAAATAAATAAAAATATTTAATAAAAATTTAAGCTGGGGCTGGAGAGATGGCTTAGCAGTTAATGTGTTTGCTTGCAGAGCCAAAGGATCCTGGTTTGACTCTCCGGGACCCACCTAAGCCAGATGCACAAGGGGGTGCATGCATCTGGAGTTCATTTGCAGTGGTTGGAGGCCTTGCTGTGCCCATTCTCTCTCTCTCTGTCTCTCAAATAAATAAATAAATTATATATTTTTTTAATTTTTATTTATTTATTTGAGAGTGACAGAGAGAGAGAGAGAGAGAGAGCGCCAGGGCCTCCAGCCACTGCAAACAAACTCCAGATGTGTGAGCCCCCTTGTGCATCTGGCTAACGTGGGTCCTGGGGAATTGAGCCTCAAACTGGGGTCCTTAGGCTTCATAGGCAAGTGCTTAACCACTAAGCCATCTCTCCAGCCCCAATCATATATATAATTTTTTAAAATTAGGACAGGTGTGGTGGGACACACCTTTAATACCAGCACTTGGTAGGCAGAAGTAGGAGGATCACCATAAATTCAAGGCCACCCTGAGATTACATAGTGTATTTCAGGTCAGCTTGGGCTAGAGTGAGACCCTACCTTGAAAAACAAAAACAAACAAACAAACAAAAATTAGATAACAAACAAACAAAAATTAGATAAAAAGAAACTAAGGAAGACACTTGGCATTGACCTGTGACCATCACATGCATGCATACTATATACACACATGCAAAAAAAAAAAAATCTTGCCTTCTAGAGTCAAACAAGTAATGCCAGAATTTGAGTCAAAATAGGTTATTAGATCCCAAAGCTGAGATCGTTCTGTATTGTCCCCCTAAACTGAGGAGTAGGGATCTTTAGCCAAATGAAAACAGTACCGTGGGTTCAAGATGATAGAAAACGTATTAGAAGCCGGGCATGGTGGCTCACACTTTTAATCCCAGCACTCGGGGGGCAGAGGTAGGAGGATCGCTGTGAGTTCAAGGCCACCCTGAGACTACATAGTGAATTCCAGGTCAGCCTGGGCTACAGTGAGACCCTACCTCAAAAAAACAAACAAACAAAAAAAGTATTACAGAGTTCTAGCAGTGAACATGATTACAGAGTTAGGGCCGGCTGATTTAAACAGAGCATATTCTGACAGCCAGGTTATGCACTTAAGCCCTAGCAGGGCATGCGAGCAGCAAGGTTTGTCCTGCTTCTCTCTAAGCAGAAGCAGGAAGCGATGGGTGTCTGTCCAGTGTGGCCAGGCTGGAGGACCGTGGCCCAGCACCTCTCTCTCCCTCTCTCTTGCTCTCTGGAATACCATGGCCCAGCACCTCTCTCTCTCCCTCCCTTTCTCCTTTTCTTGCTTTCTCTTTTTCCCTTTAGTTTTAAAAAAATATTTTGTTTGTTTTGCAAGCAGAGATATATAGACAGAGAGAGAGAAAGAGAGAGAGAGAGAGAGTATGGGTGTGCCGGGCCTCTAGCTACTACAAACAAACTCCAGATGCATGCACTGCTTTGTGCATCTGGCTTCCCATAGGTACTGGGGAAGTGAACCTGGGTCTTTAGGCTTTGCAGGCAAGCGCCTTAGCTGCCAAGCCATCTCTCCAGCCCGTTTTTTTTCTTAGTTGTTGTTTCATTTGGGCCCAAGCTGATCTGGAGCTCACTCTGTAGGCCAGGATGTCCTGGAACCTATGGAGATGCTCCTACATCAGCCTCCCAAGTGCTGAGATTAAAGGTATGCACCACCAAACCAGGGTTTCCTCTTGTTTTTGGAGACAGAGTCTTGCTATATAGCCCAGGCTGGCCTGGAATTCACTATTGTAGCCAAAGCTGGCCTCCAACTCACAATCTTCCCACCTGAGCTTCTTGTGTGCTGGGATTACAGGCATGGGCCACCACGCCCAGTGTCCATTTTTTTTTTTCTTTTTGGTTTTTTGAAGGGTAGGGTCTCGCTTTAGTCCAGGCTGACCTGGTATTCACTGTGTAGTCTCAGGCTGGCCTCGAACCCACCTACCTCTGCCTCCCAAGTGCTGGGATTAAAGGCGTGCGCCACCACGCCTGGCCATCCATTTTCTTTTGACCTGTCCTGCTTTCTACTTCCTGCTTCTTTCTCCATGGTACAGTTCAGCAGGAAGAGGCTTAAGAAATCAAGCAGCGCATCCTCATTTTTCATATTAAAAACAAAAGTCAGAACAGAAATATTTGAGATCACAGTTTTCATTTCAGAAATTGGTTCTCATTTTCATATTTTACTATATGCCACGGTAAACAGAGAAATAGCAGACAAGCCAGAAAACAGAAATTATGCTTTGTAGTGTCCTATTTACCTAAAATTTCCTTTAGTGTGTGACTATGTGCTTGGGATGTTCTGCCAGGGGACGTTAGAGCTAATGCATTGAGCCACTCCTCCACCACTGTCTAGGTCAATTTGAAGGTGGCTGGCCAGATTGAAGATGGAATGTTTTGATGTCATGCAAAGCCAGAGACACAGCTTAGAGGTTAAGGCGCTTGCCTGCGAAGCCCAAGGACCCAGGTTCAGTACCCACGTAAGCTAGATGCACAAGGGGGCGCATGCATCCGGAGTTCGTTTGCAGTGGCTAGAGGCCCTAGCATGCCCATTCTCTCTCTCTCTCCCCTCTCTCTTATAAATAAATAAATAAACAAATAAGCCACCTGAACGTAAGGTGACCAACCATCCTGGTCTGCCTGGGATGGGAGGTGGGAGGAGTCCTCAGGGCATGGGATTTTTAGTGCTAAGTCCCATGCACTGGAGAATCTCGGGGCACAAGGACAACCTGTTCTTCTCACTGCTTTCAGTAGGGTTATGTTCTCAATTGAGAGCTGATGGACCCAGACACAGGAAATACTTTCAGCCGGAAGTCTGAGCTGGTAGTTAACATTTCAGTATTTTCAGAAAGCAAGCAGGATAAAGATTAATGACCATAAAGGGCTTTGAGCCCTTGGAGGAGGAAGGCCCTCTCAAAGTAGGAAGTGTTAAGTCCATAAAAGAAACAATATGAGAAGGCAGTGGGGCTTTTTCATACCTAACAAGTGTGACTAAATTTCTAAACACTTCCTGTTCCCGTTTCATGTTTTTCTGAAATTTGCTTTTCCTTATAGGCCAACAAAATAGGGGAGGAAAAAAAAAAAAAAAGAAGAATGGTTCTCTGTAAGAATAACAGTGGGGAATTTCAAAACCGCCAGATTTCTAACAGCTTACCAAGCTCCTGCTTTTATGTAGAATTACTGTGGAAAAACAACGACCAGTCATTTTTCACTGTAAGCATCCTGTGTTCTTGCTACCGGTGACTGTGGGGTTAAGTGGAAGACTACCCAGGTGTCTACAGCAGATAAATACTTGCACTTATAGGACACCCATGCACTCGTCCATCTAGTTCTATTCTCAATCACAATAATTTCTTTCTACTGTACACTGTGTTGGGTGCCGATGATATAAAAGTAAATATTGGGCTGGAGAGATGGCTTAGTGGTTAAGGCGCTTGCCTGCAAAGCCAAAGGACCACAGTTGGATTCTCCGGGACCCACATAAGCCTGATGCTCAAAGTGGTGTATGCATCTGGAGTACATTTGCAGCAGCTAAAGACCCTGGTGTGCCCAATCTCTCATATTCTCTCTCTGTGTCTCTCTTTCTCTCTCAAATAAATAAAAATAAAATAAAATATACAAAGTAAATATAAGCACATTTGTATTTTGTCTACCACTGCTTCTTAAAGATCAAAACCTGTCTGTGGGGACTTATTCAAGTTTATTGTTGCTATGGATTAACAGACATCCCTCACAGGAAAACCTACTTCTCGGGCTGGGGGCAATGAGAGCTGTCTCTAAAGTGCTTGAGTTCAGTCCCCAGAACCCACACAAAACAGCTGGGCATGTTGGGATGCACTAGCAATCCCAGCACTGGGGAGACAGAGACAGGCGAATCCTCAGGGCTCACTGGCCAGCGAGTCTAGCCTGCTTGATGAGTTCCATTTAATCCCAGCACTCGGGAGGCAGAGGTAGAGGATCACCGTGAGTTCGAGGCCACCCTGAGACTCCATAGTGAATTCCAGGTCAGCCTGGGCTACCTCGAAAAAAAAAAAAGTGGATGGCATTTGAGGAAAGACACTTGAGGGTGTCCTCTGACCTCCACATACATACGTGCGCAGCGCGCACACACACACACACACACACACACACACACAGAATCACTTCTCCCTGGTAACACCTCACATTTACAGAGCAGTGCTGCAGAGGGAGCTGGTCCACTTTCCCTTGACTGGGTCACCAAAGTCACTGAAGGCCCTGGTGTACAAGGGAGTAGAAGGGAGAGCCGAGGAGGTGTCCCACCAGGAGCACGCCTACACCCACATCCTAAAGCGGCCCTGTGCACAGTCTGGGAAAGGGCCCGTCCCCCCTTCTCGTGCATTCTGGAAGGATGACTGCACACTACAAAGTAATGTTCTGAGAAAGGACGATCAGCAGCTCCCCGAGGGGCCACAGTACCACAGGAAAGGCTTTCTGCCCTTGTACTCTGGAGAGTCCATTCTTGTATCCTTCAAAGCCAAGGGGGAAAACTGACCCCAGTTCACAAATCCACCCCCATTCCGCACTGGAAAGAGTGCCGACACCATTATCTACCCCTGCAGGAGGAAGTCTAAAGAGTCGAGCAGTGGGAACAAGTGTCAGATGTCCACCTGGGATCAGGGCCACCTCACCAGAGAGTCCAGTCGCTGAACGCGGCTGTCCCCTGGACGGCGATGGATGACGCTCTCCCCCAGGGCCTCGGTGACTGGCACCTTTGTGTGCACTACAATTGGCTGCTTTGAGCCTGGCAATTGCAGACCAGGGCCTTATTGGACTCCTCTGTTTAGACAAGACTTGCCGGGCAGGTTATACTGCTTTCTGCCACTTTCCTTTGCAGACACCTCTGAAATGCCAAGGTATCGGGGAACAAGAAAGACACAAGGTTTTCTCACCACAATCCTAAAGGTCTACAGTGACACATAACAAAAAGACGTTCCTGAGGGTCCACTGCCACGCTTTTAAGTGGCAGGGTGTGTTTGTGAAGATTATAAGGGAAGAGTTGTGAGAGGAAGGTCAAAGTCAAACGCACTCTGTTTGTATCATTATTGCTGGCCTCTTTCCAGAAGGAGGGAATGCATCTCCTGAAGCCGGAAGCAGGTCCTGCCAGTACACCAATCATAATTTTTGTTTCCACAGAAAAATGGCCCCCTAGCACCCAGATGGCCATGAGCTCCTGTTTCTATTTTGCACAACAAGAAAACAGGGAAGAGTGAAATTGAGTATCTTTATGATCAAGACAGCTAGTCCTCAGGCATTAACATACACATCCAACACATCTTGGGAAAAAGCAAAAAAAAAAAAAAAAGATGGTTATTCTTTCATTACAAATGAGATGGCTCGGCTGGAAAGATGGCTCAGCTGTTAAAGACACTTGCTTGTAAAGCCTGCCAGTTCTGGTACAATTCCCCAGTACCCACGTAAAGCCAGACATACAAAGTGGCACATGCATCTTGAGTTAACGTGCAATAGCAGGAGGCCCTGGTGTTCCCATTCTCTATCTCTCAAATAAAGATTGTTTTAAAGAGAGAGAGACAGCCAAGAGTGGTGGCACATGCCTTTAATTCCAGCACTCGGGAGGTAGAGGTAGGAGGATCACCATGACTTCGAGGCCACCCTGAGACTACATGGTGAATTCCAGGCCAGCCTGAGCTAGAGACCCTACCTCAGAAAGAAAGAAGAAGAAAGAAAGAGAGAGAGGGAGGGAGAGAGAGAAAAAGAGAGAGATGGCATTTACTTCAGAAATGTAGTTAACAATGTCTTAAAAGTGATCTTGGGGGCCAGGTGTGGTGGCGCACGCCTTTAATCCCAGCACTCGGGAGGCAGAGGTAGGAGGATCATTGTGAGTTTGAGGTCAGCCTGAGACTACATAGTGAATTCCAGGTCAGCCTGGACTAGAGTGAAACCGTACCTCAAAAAAAAAAAAAAAAGTTATCTTGTGGAGAGCAGAATGCATTAAACAGTAAGCTAGTATAGTTTTTAAGAGGTCCAGATAGTACCGTGCCCCCCCCCCCAAGGTCAAGAGCATATTGACCCAAAGGTTCTCCATAGCATTGGTAGGGCTTCCAAGTTAGGGAGAGAATTATCAAAATACCAGCGGTCACACCATGGAGGACAAGGATCCTGGCCACCCCTGTCACAACCCTTTTCACATGCACCTTGAAGTCAGTGGCCCAGGGAGCAGCCCTCCTGGTACCACATAGGAATTCAACCCCAGTCAGCTCGACAGGGCCGCCTAACAGCTCCAGGGAGTGCTTCTTCAGGGCAAGGCTTTGATCTCAGTGTCCCCACCACCCACAGGAGCACACTAAGAAGTAGGAAATGAGATAGGATCCGGAAAACACGACCAAAGTTCACCCGACAGCTGCCCCTTCCAGGCCGTGAATGGGCACACCTGGCTGCTTGGCAACTGTTCCTTTCTTCAACAGTTTTTACCTGCCTGAGCAGGAAGCAGTGGCAGGGCAAATGCCAGTTCACAGGGCCTGCCACGATTTCTCACACTTGGGCAGAACCCACGACAGAAACACAGCCCACTGCTGGGCCACCAAAAACAAGACAAAAGGGGCTGGAGAAATGAATGGCTTAGCGGTTAAGGCGTTTGCCTGCGAAGCCAAAGGACCCAGGTTAGACTCCCCAGGACCCATGTTAGCCAGATACACAAGGTGGCACAAGCATCTGGAGTTCGTTTGCAGTGGCTAGGGGCCCTGGCGTGTTCATTCTCTCTCTGTCTATCTGTCTCTCTCTGCTTGCAAATAAATAAATAACTAAAAAATAAGACAAAAGCCCATTCTCACACACACACACACACACACACTCTCTCTCTCTCTCTCTCTCTCTACTTGCCTCTTTCTCTCTCAAATAAGTAAAAATAAAATATAAAAAATATTTTAAGAAGCTGGAGATATTGTTTAATGGTTAAGGCACTTGCCTGCAGAGCCAAAAGACCTAGGTTCAATTCCCCAGGACCCACATAAACCAGATGCACAAGGTGATGCATGCATCTGGAGTTCGTTTGCAGTGGCTGGAGGCCCTGCAGTACCCATGCTCTCCCCCTCTCTCTGCCTCTTTCTCTCTCAAATAAATAAATAAAAATAAAACATTAAAAAATAATGTGTTTTATATGCTATAAAGCCCAACATACAATATGATATTCTGATAGTGAATAATGCTAAAACTAGTACAATAAATTGTCAATAAACATGGATAGCTGTGGAACCATTATGCGATCACATAGACAAAGACTTGGAGAAACTAGGACAAGTAGTTGGTTATTAAGTAAAAAGGCCTAAAGTATTTTTCAAAAACTGAAGGGGCTGGGGAGATGGTTCAGTGGGTAAAAAGAACTCGCCACTTAAGCATGAGGGCCAGAGACTACCCAAGTTAAAAGTTTGACTCCCCAGCACCCACATTTAAAAAAAAAAAAAAAAGGCAAGCGTGGTGGTACACGCCTTGAATCCCCACACTCGGGAGGCAAAGGTAGGAGGATCACTGTGAGTTCGAGGCCACCCTGAGACTACATAGTAAAATTTAGGTTAGCCTGGGCTAGAGTGAGACCCTACCTCAAAAAACAAACAAACAAACAAAAACCAATGCTGGGTGTGGCCATATGTCTATATAACCCTGGGACAGAGAGCAAAAATCACTGGCTCACTGGCTTGGAAACTCCAGGTTGAGAGAGAGATTTCATTTCAAGGAAACATGTGGATGAACAGTAGAGAAGATCCCCGATGGTCTCCGCAAGTGTACACATGCGTGTGTGCGCGCACACACACACACACACACACACGTACAGATGCCACACCACACATACTCTACATACATACACATGTGCCAAAAATATTTAAGTGGTTTAAATATTTAATAAACAACAAGTAAGTCCAAGTGGCTTCTCTTAATGTCTAGGTTCCAATTCAGCAGTAAAGCTTGGGTTATAAATCTCAACTTGAAGGGGATTTCCAGACAGACAGCTTCAAGGCCAGTCCACAGTCCTCTGCCACGAGTCTCACTCTCTATAGTCTTGAGTGACATGCCAGTGCAGGCCACTGCAAGGTCTGTCCTTCGGCTGCTTTTCTGGGCTACATGAAAGGTTAGCTTGAAGAAGGAGGGGATGGGCACAGACGCCTCCCCTGAGCCCCATTTCCTGAGGGACAGACAGATGGCCAAGTCCTATAACCAGGAAGCATTGCTCTCACCAGGGTGACCTCCCAGCAGCAATGGAGATCACAGAGTCGCCCTCTTCCCACTCTTAGTATTTTATTTTTGAAAGAAAGAGGCAGACAGACAGAGAGACAGACACATACACACACACACACACACACACACACATACACACACACACACACACATATACACACGAGAGAGAAAGAGAGAGAATGGGCGCTCCAAGAGCTCTACTCACTGCAAATGAACTCCGGACGCATGCGCCACCTTGTGCATCTGGCTTATGTGGGACCTGGGGAATCGAACCTGGGTCCTTAGGCTTTGTAGGCAAGCGCTTTAACCGCTAAGCCATCTCCCACTTTTCATCAAGACTCTAAACCAGAAATGAAGTACTCTCGAGGCTCTACTACCTCAGCTCTGATCTCTTATCCCCCAAGTCTTCTTCAGGGCAGTGATTCCTCCCGAGTGACTTCCCATGGGATGAGAAACAGGGCAGAGCAGAGGGATTTAAAGGGGACATACAGTGTCACTGAGACAGAGGACCCCAGCGGACGGTTTCAGCACCACGGCGTCGAGGCAACAAGAGCTGGGCCTGTGAGTGTGTGGTTGGTGTGTGCGCGAACCCAAACAGCCTTTAGAGCCTCCAGGATGCAGGGCCCTCTGTGTGTTTTACAAGGTCTCTTCTGTACTGTTCTCTCAATGGAGAGCCAGGCAAACTGTCAATAGCTTGTCACCCGTCCCAGAGGAAGTGTGAGGAGATGACACTTACCGCTCTGCAAGGGCAAGGCTATTTAAAGCAGACCTCTGCAAACTGGCATTGGTCACCCTCTGACCATCATGGTTCAACCATCCCCCCAAATGTACATCAGGTCTCTGCCCTGACCACAAATGCCTCAGTGTCCTGTCTCTGAAGAGCCACATACCTGGGTTCAAATCCCTTTATTTAATTTAGTTATTTTTTTGAGAGGGGGGGGCAGATAGACAGAATGAGCACACCAGGGCCTCCAGCCACTGCAAACGAACTCCAGATGCATGCGCCACCTTGTGCATCTGGTTCATGTGGGTATTGGGGAATCGAACCTGGGTCCTTAGGCTTGGTAGGCAAGTGCCTTAACCACTAAGCTATCTCTCCAGCCCTGTTCAAATTCTTGACGCTGACACTTGCTATGTGACTTTCCACAGGTGACCCTGCCCCTGAACCTCTATTTCCTCATCTATAAACGGAAGATAAGGATGCTGGTCCCGAAATCTGTGCAGACTCAGTGCAACCATAAGTGTGTGCCAAAGTTCTTAACTCTACAGCGTCTGGCCCACAGCAGACTCCCCCGCCTCTCCCAACCTAACTACTAATGACCTTAATCCTGAACTGACTGGAAATGTGTCTTGCTATGTAGCCCAGGCTGACCTTAAACTAACTCAAGGCAATCCTTCTGCCTCAGCCTCCTAAGTGCTGGGGTTATAGGCATGAGCCACCACACCCCACTTGATTTGCAGTTTTATACTTGCTTGTATTTATTTTCTCCCAACTAGATTACGAAGGAATCGTGCCATCTTAATGTTGACTGTCTCTGTGTGAGCTATGTGTATTGTAGGCAGCTGTAAAGTAAGTATCAGGCATGCTGAACAGGCGGGTCTCCATACCTAGCAATGTTTCCGACAGTAGCAACTATGGATTCGGGATGCATTTATCACTCCCCTCATCCCTCTGACCCCAAACGCCTCTTCTCCCAAACATGCCCGCTGCCATTTGGAATGCTTGAAGGGTCAGCATGGTGGCGCACGCCTTTGATCCCAGCACTCGGGAGGCAGAGACAGGAAGATCATCGTGAGTTAGAGAACGAGTTACAGAATGAGTTTCAGATCAGACTGTGCTAGAGTGAGACACTACCTCGGGGAAAAGAAGAAAAAGAAAAGAGAAAGATACTGGAGAATGTTAGTAAGCCACGCTAGCCATTCTCTTCTTGATCACTTGTTGAGCGTGTCTTAAGAACACACACGTCTCTTCAGTATATGCCATGTGCCAAATATAAGAGGTACCATGGACAAGTAACTGGACAGACAAGTGGATAAGATGCCAATTTTGCCTATCCTAGAGGTAACAAGAGGGGTCAGACAGGAAGGTAACAAATGCTCCTAGGAACCAGCGACCACATAAGAGCATATATCAGCCCTATAGGACAAAGATCAATTCATAATTCGGCCCAAAAATACTCTCTGAAGCTTTTTAAAGTTATATTGATTTGGGGGCTAGAGAGATGGTTTGGCAGTTGGGTGCTTGCCTGCAAAGCCAAAGGACCCAGGTTCAATTCCCCAGGACCAACATAAGCCAAATGCACAAGGTGGCGCATGGGTCTGGAATTCATTTACAGTGGCTGCATGACATGGCGTGCCCATTCTCTCTCTCTCTCAAATAAATAAATAAAAATCAAACATTAAAAAATTATATTGCCTTTGAAGAGGATTTTAAATGCACTTAACTTCATTGCAAGAGTAGGTAAAAGGGAGACTTTACCCTGACCTATTACAAAACAGGTTCAAAACTTCAACAAGCAAAGTGTCAGTCCAAAGAAAATCTCAGGATTGCCAAGTACCTGTCACCGTTGTTTCTCATGTCAAGCCTCACGCAATGTGAAACAGAAGAATTTTATTATAACCAGAATTCAAATTCTGACTGATTCATTCACACACACATTCACAACATACCACCTAAGTACTTAGCACTTGACTGGATGTTGTGGGAGAGGGAGAAACATATCAGTTTCCTAGAACCTTCTGCCAGGAGGTGTTCCTTGAGAAAAGAGGAGCCAGGGATTTAAAGTGATCGCAACAGGGAAAATGGGCAGAGAAGTGGGTAGCCATCAGTTATTACCAAAGAAACACACAGTGCTGTCTAGAATGTGGTTTGTCCCCTAAAGGCTCAAACGCTGGAAGCTTGGTGCCTAGTGTACTAGGGCTGAGACAGTGAAACTTTTAAAAGGTGGGGCCTGGTGGAGAGCAACTAGGTTATGGGGCTCTACCCTCAGAAATAAATTAAAGCATGGCAGGGGTGGTGGCGCACGCCTTTAATCCCAGAGCTCGCGAGGCAGAGGTAGGAGGATCGCCGGGAGTTCAAGGCCACCCTGAGACTACATAGTGAATTCCAGGTCAGCCTGGGCCAGAGTGAGACCCTACCTCAAAAAAAAAAAAAAAAAAAAAAACAAGGAAATTAAAGCTGTCCCACAAGAAGAGGCTGTTATGTTATAAAGCAAGGCTACTCCACACCTCAGTCCCTTCTGCATGTCGCCTTTCCTAGTTACCTGCTATGTGATGGGGGGCAGGCAGCCATGGGGTAAGGGAGCGTAGCTCACTAGACACCAAACTGTCTGGACTTGCCAGCCACCAGAACAAGGAGCCAGATAAAACCTCTCTTCTTGGGCTGGAGAGATGGCTTAGTGGTAAGCACTTGCCTGTGAAGCCTAAGGACCCTGGTTTGAGGTTCGATTCCCCAGGACCCACGTTAGCCAGATACACAAGGGGGCGCATGCATCTGGAGTTCCTTTGCAGTGGCTGGAGGCCCTGGTGCGCTCACTCGCTCCCTCTCTCTCTCTCTCTCTCTCTCTCTCTCTCTCTCTCTCGTTCTCAAATAAATAAATAAAAATAAAAATAATTTTTTTAAAAAAAAAACTCTCTTCTTTAAAAAGTATTAAGCCTCAGGCATTTTGTTATATCAACGCAAAAGGAACTAATAAACATGGCTATAAAATGCCCAATATTCCTAAATGAGAAGCTGGAACACCCCAGGGCAAGAGGGTGAGATCTATGTGTATAGGTAAGGATGCTGGAGAGGCTTCTGCCCAGGGAAGGTATATGAATACAAATCACCTAGTCAAGAAGTTTGGGGGACCCACAAGGGTCTCATGCACGGATCACACAGTGACAAGCCCATTATCGAGACACACTTCCACTACAAACATCTCCTTAAGGAACTCTTCCTACAACTGTCCCAGCTCACACTTCCTGTGTGCTTCTCTAAGGCTTAGCATATTTCTGGCCTCCACCCCCCCCCCCCATTCTTTATTTTTGCAGCAAGGCTTCCTGAAGTCTAGGTCTTACTCATCCGTGTCCTGTTCCCCATCCATCTGGCACAAAGACCTTCGATCAATAATTGCTTCATAAGCCTGGGCGTGGTGGCGTATGCCTTTAATCCCAGCACTGGGGAGGCAAGGTAGGAGGACTGTTGTGAGTTCGAGGCCACCCTGAGACTACATAGTGAATTCCAGGTCAGCCTGGACTAGAGTGAGACCCTACCTCAAAAAACCAAAAGATAAAACAAAATAATTCTTTCATGTTCAGACATACAGCAAGGACAGAGAAACCATGGAGGGCTGGGGAGATGACTCAGCAGTTAGGGCGCTTGTAAAGCCTAACTGCCTAGGTTCAATTTCCCCAGTATCCATGTAAAGCCAAATGCACAAAGTGGCACATGCATCTGGACATGGCTTACAGTGTCTGGAGGCCCTGAGGTACTTACCCTCTCCCTCCTTGCAAATAAATAAAAATATCTAACAAAGAGAGATAGAGAAACCATGGAAATGGAGCCTTGAAAACCTGCAGTTTACAGACTCAACCTCGGATATGAAAACTTCCCAGCTCTGATGGATTCCATGTGACAGACTCCAAACACAAAAAAGGTTCATGGACATGTCTTGAAGCTTCCATCCAGCCCTTCAAAACACACTCCCTGGGCTGGACAGATGGCTTAGTGGTTAAGGCACTTGCCTGTGAAGCCTAAGGACTCAAACGGTTTGACTCTCCAGATCCCACGTAAGCCAGATGCACAAGGTGACACATGCATCTGGAGTTCCTCTGCAGTGGCTAGAGGCCCAGGCGCGCCCATTCTCGCTGAGTGTGTTTCAAATTAAAATAATTTAAAAAAACCGAAAAAACCCACCCCCCTCGTCTAGAAGCCACTCGCCAAGAAACTCTGCCTGTGGAAACCTCAACCCTGGCCACATTCACCATAAAACAACGGCCCCTATCAGGACCCGTCAGGGGAAACCTGAGCTGCTGGGGTAACTGGAGACTCGGGCAGCTGACCTGCTTAAGAACTGAAGAACCTACAGGCTAGCTGTGCATGTACACTGACTCTAAGTGGAAATCCCCGACAACCCAGTCCCCTTCATGGTGAGCAACTCTAGTATCCCTTAAGTTGGGATCTGGGGGGGAAGGTGGCCTGAGTCTTCCAAGTCAGAGGGGTCAAGGTATCCCCCAACTACCCTTTCAGGTACCCTTACAAATGTGAGCTCACCACCCCTCCCCCCCCCAAGGGCCCCAGGCTCTTCCAGGAGGTTCTCAAGGATACCTAGCCTTGTCCCAATAAATATTTGTTTTAAACACTTTTAACAGGAACAGCACTAGGGAGGTAGGGGCAAGAGGATCAGGACTTACTTAAAAGCAAGTTCAAGGGCAGCCGGGGCTACAACATGAAACCCTGTCTAAAATACTCCCCCGCTCCCTCCCCCAACACACAAGCACATACAAGAAAAAAAGATGATAGCCAGGTGTAACGGCGCATGCCTTTAATCCCAGCACTCAGGAGGCAGGAGGATCACTGTGAGTTCGAGGCCACCCTGAGAATACATAGTGAATTCCAGGTCAGCCTGGGCTAGAGCGAGACCCTACCACAAAAAAACAAGCAAGCAAACAAACAAAAAAGCCCTATATATTGTAATGAACAGCCCAGACAGCAACCAGTGACTCGCAATGCTGTCCTTACCGGGTATGTGGCTGTGCACCTGGAGGAGAGCAGAGGCTAAACTGACATGTTGGTCAAGGACAAGCAAGGGTAGGACAAAGGACTAGAAGGGGATGGATGGACACAATCTGCTTGATGTGTACGGATACAGTCTTCATGTAATAAACATCCATCACACTCCAGCGGCATACCTGGTGCCCACTGCGGACAATCCTCACAGAACTCACACTTCCAAAGGTCACGCGTCGGGACAACATATAGATCATCTTTCTATTTAGGCTTTTATTGATTTTGTTAATGATGTTATTTATCAATGGCAAGACAGAAAGGAAAGCAGAAAGGGCTAAAAAAAAAAGAGAGAGAAGGTAGGAAGGAGGAGAGAAGGTTGATGACTCCTGTCAAGTACTTAGCATCAGGTACATATATATGCTCAACAATATTAGCCTTATGGGCTGAAGAGATAGATGGCTTAGCGGTTAAGGTGCTTGGCTGCAAAGCCAAAGGACCCAGGCTCGATTCCCCAGGACCCACATAAAGCCAGATGCACAAGGTGGCACATGCACCTGGAGTTCGTTTGCAGTGGCTAGAGCCCCTGGCATACCCATTCTCTCTCTCTCTCTCTCTCTCTCTCTCTCTCTCTCTCTCTCTCTCTCTCTCTCTCAAATAAATAAATAAATAAAAGTTTTGTAAGATTAGCATTATATTCACTGTTACAAGTAAATAGTAACAGGGTTGGGCCTGTCTACACTGAGCAGCTGGCAACACCTGAAGGGTCATCATGTATGAATTCATGTAATACAATCTTATGAGATATTCCCAATCCATTTTATAAATGAAGAAGCTGAGACCAACAGATGATATTAACTGCAAACAACCCCGTCATGGAGCCATCAAGCGTCAGCTCTAGGACTCAAATCAAGGCAGTCTGATTATACAGCTCACCTTCGCACCTACTATACCTATGATGCTCAAAATGTGCTCCCTGGGACCTAGGAACTCCTCAGATTCCCACCCCATGTGTCCTAAACCAGAAACAGGACATGAGGGCTCAACATGTGTCTTTTAAACATTTCTGAGGCGCTTTGGATAAACACCAGAATTTGGCCGCACAGGATGAATTACATTTCAGTGTCATAAGAGTGGTTTAGGGCTGGACAGATGGCTTAGCGGTTAAGCGCTTGCCTGCGAAGCCTAAGGACCCCGGTTTGAGGCTCGATTCCCCAGGACCCACGTTAGCCAGATGCACAAGGGGGCGCACACATCTGGAGTTCGTTTGCGGTGGCTGGAGGCCCTGGCGTGCCCATTCTCTCTCTCTCTGTCTCTTTCTCTCTCTGTCTGCTGCTCTCAAATAAATAAAAAATAAATAAGTAAATAAAAAAATATGTTTAAAAAAAAAGTGGCTAAGTTAAGGCAGAGAATCAAACACTACTCCCTCACTGGAACTGGCCTCACCTAGCAATGGGCGAAGGTCAGACTACCAGGATCATCTGCTTCTCTAAATTTAGGGAGTGGCTTGGAACTAGGGCCCTGGAGAACAGTGTCAACCGTCTTTATTTGCAAAGAAATCAGCCGGGCTTCTGTGACGTTACACGTGGACTCAGAGGGGCCGGGTGGGGGTGGAGAATGGGTAAAGGCCATGGGTATGCCTAGGATGGTTTCACTCCTTCACAGCATGCAAACATCAATAGGCAGATGCCACGGGCTGCCGCTGTGTCCCAAAAGACCTACCACGAGATGACAGAGCGAAATCCATGATAAAAAGCTTTGCTCCCAAAGTGCTCGCTCTGACAACACCTGGCGGGCGAATATATCTGTTGGTTCGCTAGAGATAATTCGATGATTCAGACCGATCACCCAGTGTGTGGGAGAGCTGGCTTTCACTGCTCCTCCCCGGGGCTGCTAACCTGGTCCATGTCACTGTCCAGCGGCACCTTTCTGGAGGTCATGCAGGGAAAAAGAAAAGGTGAGACAGTTTGAACCTGCCCATGTCTTTCCCTGTTGGCGGCCGTGTCAAGACCTGGAAAAGGAATGATCCTTGGGCTGGAGAGATGGCTTAGCGGTGAAGGCATTTGCCTACAAAGCCAAAGGAGCCAGGTTCGATTTCCCCAGGACCCACGTTAGCCAGATGTACAAGGGGGCGCACACGTCTGGAGTTCGTTTGCAGTGACTGGAGGCCCTGGTGTGCCCATTCTCTCACTCTCCCCCCCCCCCTTCTCTTACTCTCTCAAATAAATAAAAATAAAATATTTTTTTTTTAAAAAAGAGAATAATCCTTGCATAAAACGAAGCACTAGGTCCGTGTGCTGGTTTCCATTTTTGCATGCTTCCCAGGACCTCTGATGATCACATGCAGGTAAGGTGGTCTGGCCCAAGCTGCAAACAGAGCACACTGTCCAAACCTGGGATTTCTAGAAACAACCTATGATACCTTCTCCCTGCAACTACAGCTCACAGAAATGCCAAGGTCACAGACAACGCTGAGGATCCATGAAATGGCTCAGAACGGACCCCATCTTAACAGTGACTCTTCTCACCACCCCACCTTGCTATGCCCCACGTGAGTCCCCAATCCCCTCTCAAAAGGAAAACGAGCAGGTGTGTTCATTGGGCGCCTGCCCTGTGCTGGGAGGCAGCAGGTGGCAGACCCTCCACTGGGGTGTCTTTAAAACCGTGGCCTTGGGCTGGAGAGATGGGTTAGCGGTTAAGCGCTTGCCTGTGAAGTCTAAGGACCCCGGTTCGAGGCTCAATTCCCCAGGACCCACGTTAGCCAGATGCATAAGGGGGCGCACACATCTGGAGTTCGTTTGCAGTGGTTGGAAGCCCTGGTGCTCTCTCTCTCTCTCTCTCTCTATCTCTCTATCTATCTATCTATCTCTCCCCCTCTCTCTGTCACTCTCAAATAAATAAAAATAAATAAATAAATAAAAACCTGTGGCCTTGCTTAATTCTACCACGATTCAGGCAAGACATTTTTTTTTATTTTATTTATTTGCAAGCAGAGAGAAGGGAGAGACAGAGAAGAGAGACAGAGAGAGAATGGGCAGGCCAAGGCCTGTAGCTACTGCAAATGAACTCCAGCCACATGTCGGGCAAGACATTTTTATCTTAGTTTTATAGACAGGGAAACGGAGACCTGGAGACTTTAAGTCCCAGATCTCATAAGTGTCAAATACAGGATTTGAACACACAGCTGCCTTGTGATCCCTGTGAGCCAAAGTCCCAGAGCATTATACACACCGCTTCATCGACAGGGGTTCTTACCTCCACCCAGGAGTGTGAGTGCGTCAGACACTGTTCTCGAAGGTGATTTGGGGAAGACAGCTTTTCTGAGGGCTCTTCGGGACTTTTAAGGTTATACCTGACTGCACATGTTAATAATATCGTCAGCTACCACCTCTTCCCCCTTTGGTAATCACTAATACAAATAACCGCCGGTTTCTGCTCCGCAGCCAAATCTGTACACAGTGGCACCGCTGGCTAGTGGCAGAGCAGCATTTCCTGCGCGGCTTGGGAAGCCGAGGCCTCGGGGGGGAGAGGGAGGTCGTGAGAGACACCCTCACTTGCCGGGTGGCTCAGAGCCAGCGTGTGTGCTGGTGCCCATGTGGCAGGGAGTAGCCAATAGGCTGGCATGAAGGAAAGAAGGCCAGTGGGCGAGACCGAAGAGTGCATCTCTCCTGTTACCGCTCTTCCGGGCCTTCTCCCCAGCCTCCCCCCCACCCCTGCTGCATTTAGCCCCTGACTTTGCCCTTCTCCCAGCCTAGGTGCTCCCTGAAACTCTGTCCCAGCACCCTTCGACCCTAAAGAGCCCAACAACAGCCGGGTGTGGTGGCGCACGCCTTTAATCCCAGCACTCTGGAGGTAGAGGTAGGAGGATCGCCCATGAGTTCGAGGCCACCCTGAGACTCCATAGTGAATTCCAGGTCAGCCTGGGCTAGAGTGAAACTCTACCTCGGGGGGGCGGGGGGGAGAGGCCAACAATATGTGGGCTTGTCACTGTCAGAAACAGACCAACGCTTCTGGATGTGGTCCAGAAATAACACGTCTTTTGTCTTAGAGCTCGGTCACATTACAGATGGGCTCCCTTCCTTGGCTGATTGCAGGGGACGAAAGCCACAACAGTGTGACTTTGTTTCCACGTGAGAAACCAGCTAAAGAGATGTCCTTTCAGGAAAGAAGGTCTCACCATAATCTCCCCCTAGAGCATTTCTTGTCTCTACCGCATTCCAGGCTTAAAAGATCACCACCTTTCAGGCTGGAGAGATGACTTAGTGGTTAAGGTATTTGCCTGTGAAAGCCTAAGGACCTAGGTTCGATTCCCCAGGAGCCACATAAGCCAGATGCACAAGGTGGTGCACACATCTGGAGTTCATTTACAGTAGCTAAAAGCCCTGGCGCGCCCATTCTATCTGCCTCTTTCTCTTTTCTCCCCAAGAAACAAATAATAAAATATGCTTTTAAAAAATTACCATCTTGCCAGGCATGACAGCACACGCCTTTGATCTCAGCATTCAGGAGGCAGAGGTAGGAGGATCACTGTGAGTTCGAGGCCACCCTGAGACTACATAGGGAATTCCAGGTCAGCCTGGGCTAGAGTGAGAGCCTACCTCAAAAAAAAAAAAAAAATCACCATCTTTCATAGGCCTAAAGTTCGCTACATGTTAATATGTACTACATTGTCCTGTGAAATTGTAAACTGAGGCAAGGAGCATCTTTCTTTTCTTCAACAAAAAACAACTATTATGCCAGATGCCTGCTGGTCTCCTACCTACAGCAAATGGATTCCAAACTCGCTCCAACAGCTGCTGGCCTCGGCTCACACACAGGTGGCAGTGTCACCAGCCCTTGGGACAAATCAGCATCTTTGGTTTAATCTGGTCTGCCTATCGTTGCATTCCAGGGAAAGCAGACTGATGGTCCTCGCAGACTCCTCTGAGCAGTACAAACCGACTTTCTCTCAGCCTCGACCGTTTCCGAACCCTAGGTACTGTCTGTCGGCATGACTCCTCTGGAGTGACAGGTCAAGGGCGTGGCAGAGGCCCTCACAGTGCCTGGACGCACACATCCCTGAAACTGCCTCTCACTTTCTCCAGCACCGAGCACCGAGCACCAGGGCAGCCTCGCAAGCAAGCGTGACCAGTGCAGTCACCCAGCCCTGGGCTCACTTACCTGTGCTGATCTTCACACTCGCTGTGGCCGTCCTGAAATTCTTCATAATATTTAAATACAGAGCCCTGCATTTCAATTTTTTATTGTATTTGCAAGCAGAGAGAGAGAGCGACAGGGAGGAAACAGAGAGAGAGAGAGAGAGAGAGGAGGGGAGCTCATCGGGGCCTCTCTAGCCGCTGCAAACGAACTCCAGACACATGCACCACTTTGTGCGGCTGGCTTTACGTGGGTGCTGGGGAAATCGAACCCAGGCAGTTAGGCCTTGCAGGCAAGAGCCTTAACCATCCCTCCAGCCCCTGCATGTGAATTTTGCACTCCTACCAGGTTACGTATCTGGCCAGTCACTTCAAAACATTTAGCAAGGTGCTGGGGAGACGGCTCTGCTGGGAAAGTGCTGGCCACGCAAGCATGAGGTGAATTTGAGTCCCTAGCATCCAGGTAAGCCAGATGGGAGAGACTCTACTTCCAGGCTGTTCCTTCTCTGAGGAGAGGCCACACTCGGCTGGAGAACTGGCTCATGGTCTCAAGGGACACAAGGTTATTTATCACCCCAGGATGATCATGACCAGAGGTGGGGATACCTGGGGCCACTCACTCTGGAGTGTGCGTACAAATTCCTAGATGACGAGCTGGAGAGATGGCTTAGCGGTTAAGCGCTTGCCTGTGAAGCCTCAGGACCGCAGTTCGAGGCTTGATTCCCCAGGACCCACGTTAGCCAGATGCACAAGGGGGCGCATGTGTCTGGAGTTCATTTGCAGTGGCTGGAGGCCCTGGTGCGCCCATTCTCTCTCTCTCTCTCTCTGCCTCTTTCTCTGTCTGTCTGTCACTCTCAAATAAATAAATAAAAATAAACCAAAAAAAGGTTGCTCATTTATTTAGTTTCTGTGCGTGTGTGTGTGTGTGTGTGTGTGTGTGTGTGTGTGTGTGGAGAGAGCACACACATGCATGCTACCGCACATGGTGCAGAGGTCAGAGGACAACTGGAGTCCATCCTCATCATTCCAACTCCTCTGAGGCGGAGTTTCTCTGGATCTCATCCCACTGTCCTTTTTTGCTGATCTTGTGCAGAGCTTCCAGGAAATTATCCTGTCTCCGCCTCCTGTCTCCCTGGGCCAGGATTACAGAAGCCTGCCACACCACCTGGCTTTTTCCGTGGGGTCTGAGGACACAACTTGGGTACTTAAGGACTTGAGCGGTAAGCTCTTGGACAACGGAGCCACCTCCCTAGCCCAGGACTTTTATTAATGTTCTCAGACATGACAGGCCACCACGGGTGGATGTTCCTTGCCGGCACGCACAGGTACGTGCACAGATAGGCACACGCATACGTGTGCATGCTCACACACTCCACATTCCACTGCTACCCCATGGGGTGAAGCGGCTATGAGAAAGGTAATCGTGGATGTATTTAGCAGAAATAAATAGTCCACAGTATTCCTGCCTCCTGCTTGTTACCCCAGTCCCTCTGAACTCCGCTCATGGCCTCTCCTCCAGAACCCCCCCCCAAATCAGCAGGAAGCCGATAGGTGTTATGGGCTACGTGTCACTTACTGCCTCCTGCGCATCCTAATCGGTGATGAGCTAAGAGAGCGTAAGTCATCTCCGTCAAAGGGAGAAAGGTGGCCTCCTTGGCTCCGGGTCTGGCCTCTCTGGGGACAGCAGAGCTGGTACTGACTGCTTTAAAGGAAGAAAATGCAGCTCAGCACACACTGCTGAATTTGCAGGGTGAGAGCAGTGTCCACGCGTGGGACAGGAAGGGCAGTGACACAGAAACGAAGGCTTCCCCGAGGCTCAGGGGAAGCCACTTGTGTCATGGAAGGCCCCAAACACCCCCATACTGTCTTGTGAAACACCCACTCGGATGAGAGTTGCTGCTTTTCATACTAGCCCTTGGGATCAAAATCACCAATTAGCCAGGTGTGGTGGCACACACCTTTAGTCCCAGCATGGGAGAGGCAGAGGTAGGAGGATCGCTGTGAGTTCGAGGCCACCCTAAAACTACATAGTGAATTCCAGGTCAGCCTGAACTAGAGTGAAACCCTACCTTGAAAAACAAAACAAAAAAAACAAAAACTCACTAATTATTTGAGGTCTTAGGAAACACGTCACCTCTACCTGTCTATTCAGAAGACCGGCATAAGGCAATACGTGGACTGAACCACTTTTTCAGGCCACTGAAGTGTTCGTGGTACCCAGCAGGCTTGAGTATGACACTGAATCACAGACGTCAGACAAATCAACAGCAGCTCAGTGGCCATTTCACCACAACACTGGAAGAAAAACCACCAAGGGATGGAGGGATGGCTTAGCGGTTAAGGCGTTTGCCTGCAAAGCCAAGGGTCCCAGGTTCGATTCCCCAGGACCCATGTTAGCCAGATGCACAAGGGGGTGCACAAGTCTGGAGTTCATTTGCTGGAGGCCCTGGCAGGCCCATTCTCTGTCTCTGTCTCTCCCTCTTTCTCTGTCAAATAAATGAAAATAAAAAGGCATGAGCCATTAAAAAAAAAAAAATGAGTTTCAGAGCTGGAAGGAACATGAGCCATGCTCTTGTAGGCGGGACTTGTGCATCGCACACAGAGCAGTGGCGATGTCTAAGGTAGTCAGGTTGTGACTCTGAACAGAATCTTCCAGAGCGTTCTCACAACATTCCTGTAACCAAAGAAAAGAAGCCGGTCTCCACAAATTTCCCCCCCAAATAGACCAAATACAAGTGGGAGCAGTCCAAGAGAAAAGACCAACTGACCTGGGTGGATGCGCTTTACGTGGCACCAAAGAGCCAGAAGTGCCTCGCTCAGAAAACACACAGCCACAAAAGGACGCACGGCTGAAGGTGCTGGGTCTAGTTCTAGCTGTGGCCTCAGGCACCCACTGGGGGGGTCTTGGACCCTATTTCCAAAGATAAGGGGAACCCCTATACATATATATATATCTCCAACCATGGGGCTTCACTCGTGATGACCATCATTTCCTACCTTAAACCCCTGTTCATCTTGGAAATAAGAGTCAAATTAAATAGATGGTAAGACCCTATTGCTGAAGACTCCACATACTTGGGTTTCAAGGCTACTGAGAAATCCTACTGGAACTGAGCTGATAACCTCCTCCATATAGACCAGCTGACAGAAAGCTGGAAGAAGCCGTTCTGCATGCAGTTCAATGAGAGAAAGAGAAATCACCAATGAAGATACTCAACAGTCGATACTGCAAGCCTTATAATTGGCCAGCCAGGCCAAATGAGCCAATGGGTGCAATAGTGGCATGTCTGTCATGGTGGAAACCAACTGCCCTCTAAGTGGACTGGAGGCCCGCTCCTTGGGGGGAAATACAACCCTGATACTGAAAACTTACAACAGGGGTAGTCATGAGCCCTAGGGGGGTAACGTCTGCTGATGTCTGGATAAATGTATATACTATGCTTATCAAACTGCCCAGTAAGCACTTCTCTTAATGTGCATACCCTTGTATTAATGCTACTCTCACTTTTGGTAGAGAATCTTCTCTTTTCAGATGGCAGTGACCTTGGGATGACTCAGAAGGCATCATGGTGCTGGGAAGAAGTGACAAGAGTGCTCAGCACTGCAATATCTCTATCACACCTTCCAAGGCTCAGGGTCTATTGCGGAAGACGTGGTGGAAAGAATGCAAGAGCCAAAGGAAGGGTAGGACTCCTTACAACATGCTCCCCCCAAACACAAAATGGCCTGGGTGTCCATGACCTCACAGTGCCTGACACTATCTACACAAGACCATCATAATAGGAGGAAAAGATGATGACATCAAAATATGAGAGAGACTGAGTGAGAGGGGGAGGGGATATGATGGAGAGTAGAGTTTCAAAGGGGAAAGTGGGGGGAGGGAGGAAATTATCATGGGATATTGTCTACAATCATGAAGTTGTTAATAAAAAAATAAAATATGCAAAAAAAAAGAGTCAAATTAACAGTAAGCCTACATTTGGATTTGAAGATCTAAGAAAAGGAGAAAACTCAACTCCAATGATCCAGCCAGGGAAGAGACAACCTACAACCCACAGGGCGACAGCTTGCAGTATCCACACTCACAAAGTTGTGAAACTTTTCAATCAACCTCCCCACCCCCCAAGAATTCCTACTGGCACCGCACAAGGTCATGGCCTTGTCATCTAACTGGGATGTTATATTTGAGTCACATCTCCAAACTGGGTCAGATGGGTCTCCCTTCTCCGATACTGTCAGTCAACTTCTCTGAACACAGAACCGAATGTCCTTCAACATTTGCGCTGCAGTCTAACTCGCTGCCCTTGTGACAGGCAAAATTCCTGGACAGGCCCCCTTTGCCTTGTGTTGCGGCCTCTTACACACACAACTCAAATGGCCCTTGCCCTCTCCACCAGGTCTACTCTGATCCCTCCAACAGAACCGCTCTGATCACTCACTTCCTGTTGCCTCTGCACAGCAATCAACCGAGCTGTCTGCAAGCACGATTCAGCACTGACTCACCCAGGTCTGCCTCTACAGCTGGAATGGGAGTTGTGTCTTCCTCACCTAACTTTATTATTATTATTATTATTATTTATTTATTTATTTATTTATTTATTAGAGAGAGACCGAGAATGGATGCGCCAGAGCCTCTAACCACCGCAAATGAACTCCAGATGCATGCGCCACCTTGCGCATCTGGCTTACATGAGACCTGAAGAATCGAACCTGGGTCCTTAGTCTTCGCAGGCAAGCGCCTTAACCGCTAAGCCATCTCCCCAGCCCCTCACCTCACTCTTTAGCCTGAATTAAGCCACGCATGCAATAGGCTATCCATAAAGTCTTGCTGAATTATTTACTTGATTGGTGAATTGGTTTCAGCAGGCCCTTAATCAAATACATGCTCAGGGAGAAGAAGCTGGGCTGGTTCATTAGACAATTCATTATCACACTTTCTTTGATTAGTCAGCGATGTCTCTGGAAAGCCCAGGAAGGTGGAGGCAAGTATTAAGAGATGCTGGCACCAGGGCAGGCGGGCTTCACACGGGGAGGCAGCCCTGGCACACACAGGCACCTGGGAACATGGCACAGGTGCCTTGTCTTGTCTGCCTTCTCTTCCTCACTACCTCCAACTTCCGCTCGTTTCCAGGTTTCATTCACCCGATAAGTACTTAGCACTTGCTCTATGCCATGTATCTCTCTGCCGCTCAGAAGTCAGCAGCAAGCCAAACGCAGCCCCTGGCTTACATGCTAACGCAGGGCACCTCACACTCTGTGAAATGCATCGCCTGGAGGTCTTGTCAGAGGAAGGTGAGCTCGGGGATGGGGGCTTCAAATACCGCCCCCCACGGATGATGTCGGTGCCGAGACCCAACTGCTCCACGTCCTCTTCATCACAAGGTCCAGGATGAGAGAGCGTTTGCTCTGACCCTGACTGCTCACAGGGGTCAGCCAGGAGTTTTGGAAAATCCTAATGCCTTGGGCTCTTCCCCGGAGTTTCTAGCAGTACAGTGTGGCTCGAGAGTGTTAAAAGCTCCCACGGTCATTCATATGTGTGCCATTTGTCCCACCCTGGGTCCTCAGCCTCATGCGCCGGAGCAGGCAGCAGGCCGTCCCTTGTCTTACTTAAGTGGTTAATCTAAGGTGGACAACCACTGTCTTAGTGGGAGGATACAGTGGGAAAAAAAAAAAAGATCATATATTCCAGGCAAATACTACGAAGAAAACGAGGCAAAATAAAACACAAGAGAAGGAGGACTTTACATACATAAGGAGGTCAAAGAAAGGCCTCGTGAGGAGTAACAGTTGAGCAGATGCCTAGTAGGAATCCAGGAAGAACTCGGAGCTCCGTGCGGTGGAGCTCGACCGCGCCAGACGCCCTGTGCTTGGAGCGCGCGAGCCAGTTCACAACAGACTGCTCACCGGGGCACATCCACCAGGACTGATGGAGGCAGGCTTACAACCAGGAGAAACGCGTCCTCCAACCTTAAAAGAAGAAGTCTAGGCACACACGAAGGCTAAAGGACACCCAAGCCCGAGGCAGAAGGACTACAGCAAGTTCCAGACCTCGTCTCAAAGAAGCAGAAGCAAACTAGCCCACAAGAGGCCTGAAGGAGTTTGATATGAACAGGGGCTTGAGTCGCAAATATGCTCTGAGATGGGTAATGGTGAAACATTTGCAATCAAGGTGAACACCCATGAATATGTCGGGTCACAAGAACTGTATCATGTAAGTATCTTTTTTTTTTTTTTTTTTTTTTTTTCCAGGTAGGATCTCACTCTAGCCTAGGTTGACCTGGAATTCACTATGTAGTCTCAGGGTGGCCTCGAACTCACGGCGATCCTCCTACCTCTGCCTCCTGGGTGCTGGGATTAAAGGCATGCACCACCACGCCCGGCTCAGGTAAACAGCTTTATTCCATTTTCAGGGTAAATGACAGGACGGCGAATGCGGCATGCTTTCTGCCCAGGATCATAGAAGAGCTACATGCTTCTAGTCCGACTGACTTCAAGATCTGCTCTTCCCAACCTGCATTAACCACACACTGAGTCACTCTCCCTTCTTCTCAGGTCACATGTCCTCACATCCAGCAGGGGGAGAGAGGACAGATTTCAGAGACTGGGGGGAAAGAGGTGAATGGCGGGGGCTGGGGAGAAGGAGATCAAGGTAGGCAAAGAGAAAGATTAAAGACAGACATGCTAGACCCCCCCCTCCCCATTCAGCTCCTGATGCTTATACAAGCCACAAGAGATGATGGTGGGATGCTGGGGTAATTAATACAACACAGTTCTTCTCGGCCAAGACACCCGACAGTCAAACACCTAGAGGTTGCTACAAAGGTATTTTCAGATCAGATGACCAGTTAAATCAACAGAAGTTTGTACTGATTTTTGACAATACTAAGAATTGAACCCAGGACTCTGTGCATGCTAAGCAAGTACTTTACCACTGAGCTGTAGCCATAGCCCTAATCAGCAGACTGTGAGTAAAGTGGGTTATTCTCTATAAGAGTGTGCGTGCTTCTGTTAGTAGATGAAGACTTAGGTCCCCTGGAGAAAGCAGAGTCCAGCTCCTGACTTGGGGTTCCCATGTGCATGTACCCTTGCTTTGTGACATGCCAGCCTCACCGCGGGAAGAGCCAACCCTTCCAATGACTCAACCTCTGTCAGTCTGTCTTTCTTACTCCTTCTCTTCATATGCACATTCATACACACCTACCGTCCTATCAGTATCAATTTCTACTATACCGATCGCCTGTGGGTTTTGCTTCTCTGGAGAAGCCCGACTTATCCAGGACACACCCAGGAGCGTCACCCCCAGCTAGGACTCAATGACGCATCTGCGAGAAGTTTCCCAAGGTCACCTTGGTAGGACGGGATGACCCAAGGCTTGCACTCGAGTTTTTCTTTTTTTTTTTCTTTTCTTTTGGTTTTTCAAGGTAGGGTCTCACTCTAGCCCAGGCTGACCTGGAATTCACTATGGAGTCTCAGGGTGGCCTCGAACTCACGGCGATCCTCCTACCTCTGCCTCCCGAGTGCTGGGATTAAAGGCGTGTGCCACCACGCCCAGCTGCACTCAAGTTTTTAACTCCCTCTGGGACCTCCATTAGAGCGAGAGCTGCCATTGCCATCTCCTGTCTCAGACCAGGTTTAAATGCTAACACGCAGCGTATCTGTGATTGCACTTGTTTGGGCTCCTTGGAACAGAGAGGGCGAATCTAATAGGAAACGAGACAAAGCTGTCACAGGAACGCTCTTCATCTGCTTATGCTACGAGGCCAGTGTCTTTCTACCCTGTGAAACTACCCAAAAGGGAGATGGGAAGGACTTTGTACACCAGGCCTCAAATCTCCACCTGAGGCCCAAACAAAACCTTTTGTCCCTAGGAGGTGCCCTGGTTCATCTGGCAAATAATGATGGGAAATGAGCACAATTACAGAGGCCAGGCTAAAACTTCTGGACTGGTTCGATCCTTGACGGAATGAGAGGCAGAATATTGGGGGGGGGGGGATAGCAAAAAGTGATTCAGCAATGCAATTTAACCAACAAGGAGCAGGGTGGGGGCACGGTTGGGAAATACCACACAACTCTTCCTCAAAACTGGCAATCTAAATATTTCTGGTTCAAAAATAATGATGCCAAAGAAAGCAAGGAAATGACGTATGCATCACGACTTTGGTCGGTCAAGTGATACATTATTCATTTTTGAGTCACAGGACCACTGGCTCCCTTGTTTAACATCTGAAATACTTGAATAAGAAATGTTTGGAAAAGAGAAGGATCAGTGTGTGTATCATCAGCCTTGGGGAAAATGGGGGCACCCAAAAACGTGCTCACTTTCCCAAAAACGAGTTCAACATTATGTTAAGTGAGGTAGCCCAGCTTCAGAAAGACAAACACAATATGTTCTTCATACACGGGTCCTGGCTTCTAACTACTAAGCAATATGAATCTGCATGGGAATAAATGTGGGTAAAGGCCAGATAACCAGACAGGGCCAGTGACATTTGGGGGGGGGGGTGGAGAAGCTTTAAGGGAAAGAGGGAAGATAACAGAACCCATGAGATAGCAAAGTAGAAGCAGGAATACTACAGGCACAAGGGCACAGGGGGGAAAGTGGGGGGGAACGGGAGGGAGTGGGGAGAGGAAAGAACCAATGACAAGTAAATATAGAAATACCATGAGGGAAGCCAGTGCCTCTAACCTCTTTCCTCAGCATGCTTTTGGTTTTACTTTTTTAAAAAGTATTTTTACTTATATATTTGCAAGCAGCAGAGTGAAAAAGTATATGAGTGTTCCAGGGCCTCTCACTGCTGGAAGTGAATTCCATACGTGTGCACAATTTTGTGCATCTGACTTTACACGGGTATCAGGGAATCAAACTTGGGCTGGCGGCGGTTGCAAGCAAGCATCTGAACTATTTCCCCAGCCCTGGGAAATCTGTCGATTTGTAATCTAATTAAATAACAATGATTGAGGGCTGGAGAGATGGCTTGGACTGAACAGATGGCTTAGCAGTTAAGGTGCCTGCCTGCAAAGGCAAAGGACCCAGGTTCGATTCCCCAGGACCCATGTAAGCCAGATGCACAAGGTGGCACATGCGACTGGGGTTCATTTGTAGCAGCTGTATGCCCAGGCACAACCATTCTCTCTGTCTCTCTCTCTCTCTCAAATAAATAAAATATTTAAAATAATGATGACGATGACTGAGAAGTAAAAAAGTTTGGAATTAGAAAAGTATACAGTATCTATGTGAGGGTTCAAGAGAGAAGGAGAAAGGATCTATGAAGAACAACTTTCTCCATCCAAAGCTGGGATAGAGAAAACTAACCCTGTAGGCAGAGAAACTCCTAGAATCTTTTCAATGTGTGTAGTTCCTTCGCTAAAACGCTGGATTAGGCTCCATGAAGAGGAGCCCCGCACCCTGAGGAGCACTTCTGGAAGCCAGGTGCGTGGCACCATGCCACTTCTAACCAAGGAGAGAGTTAAAGTAGTTCATTTCAGGAACAAGAATCACAGGCTGAGTCCATGTGGAAACCCAAGAGAGAGAGAGAGAGAGAGAGAGAGAGAGAGAGGGAGGGAGGGAGAGAGGGAGAGAGGGAGGGAGGGAGGGAGGGAAGGAGCTGGGAAAGAAAAAGGAGAAAACACGGGTGAATGCCCACACTAGGCTAGGTTCTCTGGGGTCACCCAGATCTCCTGAAGAATGGGCACAGAAAGACCTTTTCATGCCATTTGCCCAGCCGATCGATTGGTATTGGCTATACCGAAGAGTGCTATAACCATTTAACATTTGCCGTGGTCCTGGGCCCAACAGGATGTGCCAAGTATTTACAAGGTCTGGCTGAGGCCTCCCCACCTCCTAGCTCACACATCTTTCATGGGAGTCAAATGTGGAATGGCTCGGTGTCCGTGGGCTACACAACAGCCTGTAGGACCTGCTTAAACACAAAATAAGAATTGTTGGGCTTGAGAGATGGCTTAGCAGTTAAGGTGCTTGCCTGCAAAGCCTAAAGACCCAGGTTCGATTCTTCAGGTCCCACATAAGCCAGATGTACATGGTAGCACATGTATCTGGAGTTCGTTTGCAGTGGCTGGAGGCCTTGGTGTGTCCATTCTCACTCTCTCTTTTTCCCTCGCTCTGTCTCTAATAAATGGATAAAACAAAATCTTAAAAAAAAAAAAAAAAAAAAAGATTAAGCCAGGGCATGGTGGCGCACGCCTTTAATCCCAGCACTTGGGAGGCAGAGGTAGGAGGATTGCTGTGAGTCGAGGCCAGCCTAAGACTACAGTGTGAGATCTGGGTCAGCCTGGGCTAAAGTGAGACCCTACCTCAAAAAAAAAAAAAAGAATTCTTTCTAAAGGCCACTCTATTTGTGGTGCAGGAACTGCGGCCACCAACGACAGAAAATATCTGCCAAAAGACCAAGGGTTTCTCAGAGTGACCCATCCATACCAACAACGCTCATCAGCTCGCGTCAGCTTGGGAGACTCCCGGGTTATCACAGCACAGGGCCCCAAGGCGACCGGCACATGTTAATAATAGCAGCCGGTGGTATCTGCAGAGCCCCCTTTCCAGTTTATAACATGCTTTGAAGCCTCGGGAGCAAGGACTCCGAATTCAAAGCCAGTTTCCAGATTCTCTTGCCCTTTGCTCACTGAAGGTGAGAAGAATGATCACGGGGGTGGTGTGACACAGGCAGGGGACGAGCAGGTCTAGCCCTTGGATCAGTACCCGGCACATGTTGACACATTAGATACAGACTGACGACTGCCTCCAGGCCTGGGGCACATAAGGGGGCAGGAGCTCCGAATACGCCAGCGTCTTTCTGAGTGACAAGCAGAACCAGGGTTCTCCACAGAAGGTGCGGGACAGCTGGCATATGAGCACGCATGTGTGTTAGTTGAGTGTATGTTGGGCGTACGGGACATCTGAGTGACCAGACAGAACCACAGAGCTTCCGGAAGGGATGGAATAATGGCAAGGAGAAAAGAGTATTCAAAAAGAGAGCTGACTCTGCTCTTATGGAAACCAAAGTCTCTTCCATGGCTCGGCCAAAATCATCCCAATGCCTTCCTGATAGGTAAAAAATATAGTTTGCTGGGCGTGGTGGTGCACGCCTTTAATCTCAGCACTCAGAAGGCAGAGGTAGGAGGATCACAGTGAGTTCAAGGCCACCCTGAGACTACATAGTGAATTCCAGGTCAGCCTGGGCTAGAGTGAGACCCTGCCTCGAAAAAAAAAAAAAAAAAAAAAAAACTAACAAAAAAAGGGGGGGCTGGAGAGATGGTTTAGCAGTTAAGGCATCTGCCTGCAAAACCAAAGGATCCTGGTTCAATTCCCCAGGACCCACATAAGCCAGATGCACAAGGGGGTGCATGCATCTGGAGTTCGTTTGCAGTGGATGGAGGCCCTGGAGCACCTATTTTTTTTTCTCTCTCTCTCAAATAAATAAATAAAAATAAAGTAAAACATAAAAAAAAAGCCAGGCATGGTGGCACACACCTTTAATCCTAGCACTGGAAGGCAGAGGTAGGAGGATCGCCGTGAGTTCAAGGCCACCCTGAGACTACAGAGTGAATTCCAGGATAGCCTGGGTGAGAGTGAGACCCTACCTCAATACAACAGCAACAACAACAACAAAATAATATTATATATATTACATATATACATACATACATACATACATACTGTTGGTCTGACATAAGAACACTGGAAATCCACTGTGTGATGCATGCAGACAAGGGACATACTATGACAGTACCAGGTTCTTCAGAGAAATCAGACCAGCAGAATGTATGTATGAAAAGGAAGAGAGGGAGGTTGTCAGCGAGGGACTGACAGCGAGCTGGGAAGGAACTGGCTCGTGTGCTTATGGAGGCTGGCAGGTCCAAAACCTGCAGGAAGGGTCGGCGGGCTGGAGACCCAGGCAAGAGCCAACACTGCCGTTCAAGTCTCAAGGCGGCCGCCTAGGGGAGGCCCGGCTTTTGTCCTGCTCAGCCCTTCAGCAGATGGATAAAGCCCGTCCACAGCACTTGACTCAAAGTCCACTGATGTAAACGTTAATCTCATCAAAAACACCTTCACAGAAATATCCACAGTAACACTTCACCACACGGCTTGCACCATGCCCCAGTCAAGCAGACGCAAAAATCAACCATTGCGTATGGTTGAGAATCTTGCCTTCAGAGATCCCATATCACAGAAAAGCATGTGAGTTTTCCATATGACTTTCAAAAAGAAAAAAAAAAGCAAGGGAGGGCTAGAGAGATGGCTTAGCGGTTAAGGCATTTGCCTGTGAAACCAAAGGACCCAGGTTCGATTCCCCAGGATTCATGTTAGCCAGATGCACAAAGTGGCACATGCATCTGGAGTCGGTTTGCAGTGGCTGGAGGCACTGACGTGCCCATTTTCTCTCTCTCTCTCCCTCCTTCTGTATCTCTCTCAAATAAAATAAAATACCAAGGGAATAAGAACCCACAAATTCAAAATGTGGCGACACGGGCTGGGCTGAGATAAAAACTAGAAACATACTGTGGAGGAGTTTACATTCTAGTCCTTAAGTTGAATGTGACGTCCATAAGCATTCATTTTATCTTTAGGCTTTGTAACTCACATAGCTTTTTGGTTTGTTTGTTTTTTAAATATATTTTAAAATATATTTTTTAATATATTTTACTTATTTATTTGAGAGAGAATGGGCATGCCAGGGCCTCCAGCCACTGCAGATAAACTCCAGATGTGTGCACCCCCTTGTGCATCTGGCTTATGTGGGTCCTAGAGAGTCAAACTGGGATCCTTTGGCTTTGCAGGCAAACGCCTTAACTGCTAAGCCATCTCTCCAGCCCTCACACACAGCTTTCTGTGTACATATCATACATATCAAGTATTACGTGCAGAAGACAGTAAAGGGAGGGTCAAGTTTTCAGGCCATGTAAAAGAGTTTGCCAACCTCAAGATAGCATCCAGAACCACTTCTGAACAGGAATCTCATTTTATTTGTTTATTTTTTATTTGAGACAAACAAGGAGAGGGTATGGAGGCGCCAGGGCCTCCAGCCACTGCAAACGAACTCCAGATGCATGAGCCACCTTGTGCATCTGACTTACGTGGGACCTGGGGAATCGAACCTGGGTCCTTAGGCTTCACAGGCACACGCCTTAAGCGCTAAGCCACCTCTCCAGCCCAGGAATCTCCTTTGGTCATTGGGTCCTCTCTATCACATGGGCTGCCAGTGCTGAGTGACTTTTCCTGTGCTTATCCCCGTGTTCCCAAATGGACTTTAAGGCCGTGACAATCCCTGACTCATCATTTTATTCTCTCACAGTGTATGACTAGGCATGAGTAACTTAACAACTACTCACTCACTGGTGGCTAAAAAAACAAGGTGGGTGCAGGCACGGATAGCGAGAAAAAAAAAAAAAAAAGCTCAAGTGGCGCTGGGTTTCAGCTTTATCAAAGATGCGAACAGCTCCAGAATTTGACTTGCACGCTTAGAGGCCAGGAAGGATCGCAGGCGAGACGCGTAAGTGTGCCCGGAATGGAGCAGCGCCCGTCTGCGTCCATGGTGTATGGCAGAGAGTTCACACAGCGAGGCTTGTGGAAGGGAGACAGACACCGCACCAGGGCAAAGGCAGGGTCATCTGTAACTTCAGACTGCCTGGCATCCAGGGGCAATCATCCCCCCCCCCCCCCAGTGATGGGGCACCTCGACTCCAGTCGCCTCAGGAAAGCAGCTATGTAGCACGTCTCCATCTTTCAGCAGGTTTCCCATGCAGTCTGGTCGCTAGTTTGAAAAACAATAGGATTCTCCAAAAGAACAAGGTAAGGAAGGATTGCTTCTTGGGGGCCCCACATCTTAAGTCTTACTAAGTTTCCTCATCTGGACTTCCCCAGCTCTGAACCCGAGGTGTTCACACCTGTCCCATACTCGCCAGCGCTGACTTATTCCAACTCCGGTTAAATGCCATCAAGCTGTCTTCATAATACCTACTGGAAACCCAGGTCACTCTGGGAAGATTTTGACTTCTGGTGTCTGCTTTCCACAGAGCAGAGGACAGAACGCTGGAGTGAGAATAATTCCCCTACTCACTGAACCTGGAATTGAACTGAGATTAACAAAAATACCACTGGCCTAGGAAGAATGGATAGACTTCCAATGGCTTGTGGACTCAACTTACCATAGGTCACTGTGCAATACTGTGGGTGAAAAGGCTGAGATTACAATGATCACACTGGGGAGGTGATTGAGAACAAAATGAAATTATCTATTTCCAGCCGGGCGTGGTGGCGCACACCTTTAATCCCAGCACTTGGGAGGCAGAGGTAGGAGGAATCACTGTGAGTTGGAGGCCACCCTTGAAACTAGAGTTCCCAGTCAGCCTGGGCTAGAGCGAAACCCTACCTCGAAAAACAAAACAAAAACAAAGATCACAGCGATGTTCTTGTCCAAATAGGCGCATGCAGTCCTGTGAGGGAAGCAAGTGGTCACTGGAAGGATGGCTACAGCCAGATATGTCCACTCCCGTGAGCGCCTGGACATCATGTTCTCTAGGACACATCATCTGGCGACTTGCCATATACATGGCTTGGCACCTGGGCAGCTGGCGCTGAATCAAGAGAAATGCCCACATTAGCCGTGGCGAATCTATGTGAAGGAGGGTGGAGCACGGCAACAGAACAGAATACTCCTTCTACCACTAGAAGGAAACTCACTAGAGGCTAAGGCAGCCTGACAGTATCCTATGGTCCCACCAGGAGGGCCTGAAGCATTGGTTCCTGTAGTTCCACAACTCACATTTCAAAGAAAACAGCCCCTCGGGCTGGAGAGATGGCTTAGCGGTTAAGCACTAGCCTATGAAGCCTAAGTGCCCCGGTTCGAGGGTCGATTCCCCAGTACCCACGTAAGCCACATGCACAAAGGGGCGTATGCATCTGGAGTTCGTTTGCAGTGGCTGGAGGCCCTGATGCGCCATTCTCTCTTTCTCTCTCTCTCTGTCTATTGCTCTCAAATAAATACAAAAATAAATAAAAATAAACAACAAAAAAAAAGCCCTCATGTTCCTCTGGTGAGACAGGGCAGCCTTTCTTCCATGCAAGTCAGGATCCCCACCCTTTTTTGAGGTAGGGTCTTGCTCTAACACAAGCTGACCTGGATTTCACTATGTAGTCTCAGGGTGGCCTTGAACTCACGGCAATCCTCCTACCTCTGCCTCCCAAGTGCTGGGATTAAAGGCATGCGTCACCACGCCCAACTAGCTTTTAGCTTCTTAATGATAAAGATGTTCATGACAAAACTCTCAATGCCAGCCTGGCATATGGAACTAGAGGAGACAAGTGGGATCATGAGATGGATTGGCAAAAATATAGTAGAGAGTAAGAATTAAGCAATAATAAAAATCTAGGTCCAGCCAGGCATGGTGGCACACGCCTTTTAATTCCAGCACTTGGGAGGCAGACGTAGGATCTCTGGGAGTTCGAGACCACCCTGAGACTACATAGTAGTGAGTTCCAGGTCAGCTTGGGCTAGAGTGAGACCCCGCCTTGAAGTGGGAGAGCAAGTCTGTTTGCTATACCAGCTTTGCTAATGGAAAACGTGCTCACAGCGTGAGTGTGCACACAACTCCTCCACTCATGGTTGAACTGAGGGCCTCATACATGCTAAGCAAATAAATGTTCCCCAACTGAGCTATGCCCCCACCCCTCTTTTTTCCCTAACCTCTTTAGACAGAAGGTCTCACACCAAGTTGCTCAGACTGGCCCTGAACTCACTCTGTAGCCCAGGCAGACCTTGAACTTGTGATCCTCCTGCCATAGCGTCCTGAGGGGTGATAGTGCAGGCCTCCACAACCAGGCTTTCTCCATTTTTCTTTCCCCTTGTGTTTTACTGCAGTACTGAGGGTCGAACCTAGGGCCTCATGCATGCTAGGCAAGAGCTCTACCACTCAGCTATATCCCCCTTGCTTTTGGAGATAAGGTCTTCCTAAGTGGCCAAGGCTGGTCTTGAACTCACTCTGTAGCCCTGGCTGGTCTCAGACTTTCAGTCCTCCCACCCGCCTCCTAAAAAGAAAGTGTTATTAGTCATGCCTGTCCCCTCCCAATACCCTCCTTCACACTCCAGATGCTCAGAACGAAACTCAAGGACTTAGAAAGGCTAGCCAAGCACTCTACCACTGAGCCACAGCCCTGCCCTTGAAGTTGTGTTTTTTTTTTTTTCTTTTACTTTGAGACAAGGTCTTGACAAGTTTGCACAGGCTGGCCTCGAACTTGTAAGCCTCTGTCCTCAGCCTCCCCAGTCGCTGGGATCACAGGCATATACATACCACATATGCCCTGACACTCAGCTCAGTATATTTTTCATGGCTGCCTTAATTTGGAAGAAGAGAATTCTCTCCCTCCACACACTGCTTTCGTCTTCTAGCCTCATTTCCACGGCTGTTCTTCAAGAATCTGAGATTGAGCCCTTCTGTTTACTTTCTTACGAGCTCCCTGAGGTCAGACTGTTGATGTCTGTGCGAGTCAGTGATTCGCATTCTGACTTCAATTCCTCCTTCAGAGTCAGCCAAAGGAATCCAAGAAGTTGGCCACAGGGAACAATAGGCCTTTTTTTTTTTTTTTTTTATACAAAATACAGGCTTGTCTTCCTTTTCAAACACACAGGACTTAGTCCTCTGGCAGAGAGGGATGGCCACCTGAGGGTACAAACTGTTCACTGGGAAGCAGAGCGCTCTCTGAACAGGAGGAAGAAAAAGGAAAAAACGGACAGCAGTTCATGCGGCCAACATAGTCAAGACCTGAGCCCTGATTCCATTTATAGAATGTGGACGGGTAACTCAGATGCCCCATCGCAAAGTACAGACAGAGCCATGAAAGCCGTTGTCCTAGAAACCCCAGGCACCGGCCTAGAAGGGTGATGAAGCGAGCCGCGGCGCCCCTCCCGCCCGCCGCCCCACCTGACGGTCTTCAGCCGCGCGGAGCGCTCGGGTCACGGAAGTCTCCCTTGCTTATCTGTCCTCACTGACACCCACCACGTGACATGAAACCTAGAGACAGCCTAGAAGAGGCCTGGGTGAGCTGGGAGGCTCAGGATGCCTGCTCACCTCAGGACACTTACAGCTCACTAATTAACTCATTTAGTTAAAAAAAAAAAATTATGGGCTGGAGGAATGGCTTAGTGGTTAAGGCACTTGCCTGCAAAGCCAAAGGACCCAGGTTCTGTTCCCCAGGACCCACATAAGCCAGATGCACAAGGGGGCGCACGCATCTGGAGTTCGTTTGCGGTGGCTGGAGGCCCTGGCATGCCCATTCTCTCCCTCCCTCTCTCTCTCTCAAATAAATAATATTGTTTAATTATATATATAATATATGTATGTATATATATATTGGGCCAGGCGTGGTGGTGCATGCCTTTAATCCAGCACTCGGGAAGGCAGAGGTAGGAGGATCGCCATGAATTCAAGGCCACCCTGAGACTACAGAGTGAATTCTAGGTCAGCCTGGGCTAGAGCAAGACCGTACCTCAAAAAAACCAAAAGAAACAAAATTATTTATTGGTAAGCAGAGAGAGGTAGAGAGAAGAGAGACAGATTGAGAGAATGGGTGTACCAGAGCCTACAGCTGCTGCAAATGAACTCCAGGCACATGCGCCACTCTCTGCATCTGGCATTACGTGGGTACTGGGGAGTCGAACCTGGGTCGTGAGGCTTTGCAGACAAGCGCCTTAACCACTGAGCCATATTTCCAGGCCAAGTTCACTTATTTTCTGTTGTTTGTTTGAGGCATGCTTTCACTGTAGTTCATGGGGACCTGGAACTCTCTCTGTAGCCCAGGCTGGCCTTGGACTCCCGGCGATCCTCCTCCCCAGAGCTGGGATTGAAGGAATGAGCTACCAAGCCTGACTCAAGAGCCAGCTCGTAATGCTGGGCAGACAACCATGACGGCTCTTGTTCAGCGCCGTCCCATGAAAGATAGCCTAGAGGATCTGGTCCAGTCTGTCCTTCAACAGTTGGGCAACGTTAACCTGCCTGTATAGTCAGTCTCTCCCACGCGACCCAGGACAGTCAGAATGGGCCCCTGCTTTCTCCCACGGTTATCATCAAGATGGAATGAGACGACCAGAGCCAACACCTGACATACTTTAAAAGTGGCTTCACAGCCGGGCGTGGCGGCGCACGCCTTTAATCCCAGCACTCGGGAGGCAGAGGTAGGAGGATCGCCGTGAGTTCGAGGCCACCCTGAGACTCCATAGTGAATTCCAGGTCAGCCTGGGCTAGAGTGAGACCCTACCTCGAAAAACCAAAAACAGAAAAGTGGGTTCATAATGAAAGGCGGTGTTATTTTCATTGTGTGGTGGAAGCTGGGCCCGAGGACATCAGGAGCCCAGGACAGAAGGCTCCACAGCAGTGGGAGGAGCTCTTGACAGGGGACTTGCAGGGGACTTGCGAGCCTTTTAAGTCTAAGGCTCTGTGAAGATTCCGGAACCACCGGAGTATAGGTGGTGGCTCCAAAGACGACTCCAGCTGCTACAGCGAGTCTTTCACAAGTGCCCTGGATAAGCCTGAAGTTCAAGGCCCCTGCCTTCATGTGTCTCCGCCTCCACGGGTATTAAAAGCACTTAAACCCTGACAGCTTTACCCCTCCCCCCCAGCCTGGGTGCCCGTGGGTGTGAGGAGAGCAGACAGGTGGGGCAAGGGGGGGGTGCAGACAGCAGCCTGGGCTGTCTTGTCCTCTAATCTTCCCATGAAGCAGTCGTATCGTCAAGACAAGCCCTGTAAGGGTGCAGGCAAAATAGGTCCCTGTCCTTCACACAGGACAGGGACAGTTTGGAAAGGAAAATAAACGACTTAGGGTTTGAGGAAGACTACGCTTGTTTGGGGAGAAATGCATTTTTGTCGTTTCCCTCTATTTTGCTTTGCCCTTTTTACTAATGTTAGTATTTTAAGATGAGTGTCTTAAAGCTCTGGAACTTCACGTCTGTAAGTCAGACGACAGCAGGTCAGACTGGACTAAATTAATTGAGATATGTTTTTGGTTTCCCAGGCAGAGAAGAAACAAGCATTGGAAAGCATAGAAGACAGTTGGCTACAGAATTGCTCCACTATCCCAATGTCGATAATCTAATCTAAAGCTGCTCAAAAAAAAAAAAAAAAAAAACCACATCTGAAGGCCAGGGTGAAGAATATAGTCAGCTGCTTTAAACACACGCACATGCGCACACAGACACAACACGAGATAGAACCTAGATGGACAAACCAGGAAACCTTGGTTTTTAGAGGGTCTGGGGCCATTTAACAGAAAGTTAACAAACTTGACTCAGACACAAATTATCACGAGTTCATTTCCCAGGGGTAGTGTGTCTGGGCACCAGCCCATGTCTCTTGTTCTTACATGACATCATACAACTGTGTTAAACATATTCTTAATATGACGGTAATGACAGAGGGAGAGAAAAGGGGAGACCTTATCTACTCCCCATCTTCTTCCTTCTGCAGCCTCCAGACTGTCATTGCCCAGGGCTCGTGGGTCACTCACTGGTCACAGTGGCCCTCTTACACATCAGCAGTCCCCCCCACCTTCATCTAGTACTTCTGAAATGCTGCTGTCTGTCTGTCTGTCTGTCTGTGCGTGATGAGAGAAGCACAAGGACTGTTTCCATAGTGCTTGCTTTGCAAGGGTGGTACAGACAAAACAATGAGGAAATGGGTAAAATGTGTAAAGTTGTGATAACCTCTAAGAAAGCGAGAGTCAAAAAAGACAAAGACTTTAGAGAGTTAGCCTAGATTTTCTTCCTTCCTCCCTTCCTTACCTCCTTCCTTCCTCCCTCTCTCTCTCCCTTCCTTCCTTTCCCTCCCTATCTTTTCCTCTTTCCTCAAATTTTTAGAAAAATACGGTTTTTTGTTTGTTCGTTTGTTTTTGTTTTTTGTTGTAGGGTCTCACTCTAGCCCAGGCTGACCTGGAGTTCATTATGTAGTCTCAGGCTGGCTTTGAACTCACAACAATTCTCCTACCTCTGCCTCCCAAGTGCTAAGATTAAAGTTGTGCGCCACTACACCTGGTAAAACACACATTTTTTTTAATATTGATTTTCATTTATCTATTACAGAGAGGGGGGAGGAAGGGAGGGAGAGAATGGGTGCGCCAGGGCCTCCAGCCACTGTAAACAAACTCCAGACACATGCACCACCTTGTGCACCTGGCTTACATGGGACCTGGAGAATCGAACCTGGATCCTTAGGTTTTGCAGGCAAGCGCCATAACTGCTAAGCCATCTCTCCAGCCCCATTTTTTTTAAGCTGACTCTTACATGTATAAAGCAGTCAGTTACCTATCCCTTCTAAAGTTTACCTCAAGGATTGGAGAGATTGCTCAATGGTTAAAGGCGCTTGTTTGCAAAGTCTGATGGCCTGGGTTTGATTTCCCCAGTAGCCATGTAAAAGTCAGATGCACAAAGTGGTACGTGTGCCTGGAGTTCATGTACAGTGGCAAGATGTCCTGGTGTGCCCATACTCTCTCTTTCTTTCTGTCTCCCTCTCCCTCTATATATATATATATATATATATATATATATATATATATATATATATATATGAAATCTTAAACTGAAAGGAACTTGATAACCCAAACGTCCATCCAGAAAGCTCTTCAACTCAGTCATATCCATCTGAGATGGAGCCTCACCTCCCAGTAGGTTGCTGTAAGACTCTCCTGTCATTCAGGACATCTGCCTCAGCTTATCAAGCATTTCCTTCCACTCAATGGTCCTGGGAAACGAGAGCCAACAGCACAACAGAAGACCTGGCGGCCAGATGAGAGCCTCACAGGACAAGTATCCTTTTGACTTCTCTATATATCAAAAACCATTCTAATCTCCAAATTCCTCTAAACTTTTCTTTTCAAAATCCACATTTCAAATCTTGAATTGCTTCTCCACACCCCCCCCCCCTTTTAGATTTTCCGAGGTAGGGTCTCACTCTAGCTCAGGCTGACCTGGAATTCACTATGTAACCTCAGGGTGGCCTCGAACTCATGGCGATCCTTCTACCTCTGCCTCCGGGGGGCTGGGATTAAAGGCGTGCACCACCATGCTGGCTGCTTTTATCTCTTGAACTTGTGTTTATAAGTCTTTGAAAAGAGTGAAAAGCAGGAAAGAAGCATTCTAAGGAGGAACTGACTAATGCAAAGGTTAGGGAAGGGTTGTTTTCTTGGAAACTCGTTATTTTTAGTGTTTCAGCACTGTTTCCTCACTCAACTTTTAGTCGAATGATCACTTCTAGGTATTTTCTTTGAATATGTGTGCCAGGTAGGATTTTCTCTTTCTCGGTTTGTACTATAAGCCCTTCGGTATCAGCTTTTAAAGATACTGACTGAAGGCTGGAGAGATGGCTAAGTGGTTAAGGTGCTTGCCTGCAAAGCTTAAGGACCCAGGTTCTATTCGCCAGCACCCACATAAGCCAGATGCACAAGGTGGTACATGGGTCTGGAGTTCATTCGCAGTGGCTAGAGGTCCTGATGTGCCCATTTTTTTTCCCCTCTGTCTCAAATAAATAATGTATTGGGGGGGGGGAGATACTGACTGAATTCATTGTTTTCTAATGTTGCAGGGTGATTTCTGACATTTTACAGTTGGAAGTAAAAAGTACACATGGGGTAATCTCTATATATTTTCTGATAAGCTTATTATCAAAGCACTTTGTTTACAGTCAAGTAAATGCTTTTTTGAACCATTAGAGAAACCCTTGGGCTTGTGTCCTTGATCTCTGAGGCCAACTCACCTTTGCTCTTCAAAGCATAAGGATTTTATTTGATTTGATTTTTTGGTCTGGTTGGATAGTTTTTTGTTTTGTTTTGTTTTTTTGAGACAGGGCCTCATATAGCCCACACTGGTCTAGAACTCCTAATCCTCCCATTTCCCAACTGCTAAGATTGCAGGCACGCACCACCATGGCCAGCTTCCGAGCACAGGCACTTATTTTTCATTTTATTTTTTATTTTTTTATTTTGTTTATTTTTATTTATTTATTTGAGAGCGGCAGACAGAGAGGAGGGAGGGAGGGAGGGAGGGAGAAAGAGAGAGAGAATGGGCACGCCAGGACTTCCAGCCACTGCAAACGAACTCCAGACGTGTGCACCCCCTTGTGTATCTGGCTAACGTGGGTTCTGGGGAATCAAGCCTCGAACCGGGGTCCTTAGGCTTCACAGGCAAGCACTGAACCACTAAGCCATCTCTCCAGCCCCAAGCACAGGCACTTGTTATACACTTTAGGAAAGTTTGATTTGAGTTCTGTGATTACCAAGAAGGCACAGGGACGGCAGCTCTAACACAGCTTAACTGATCTAACCCTATTCTATCTCCCAGTCTTTTTTCAGCTGCCTCCTTCTACCCATTAGACACCGAGACACGAGACACGCAGTACATAGAGGAATGTTACAACTACCCTGAGAACAAGCCTGAGGGGTAGGAACCTATCCAGCTTGTTTATTTATTTATTTGAGAGAGGGAGGCACATAGAAAGAAAAAAAAATGGACGTACCAGGGCCTCCAGCCATTGCAAACTAATTCCAAACACATGTGTCCCCTTTGTATATCTGGCTTACGTGGGTACTGGGGAATTGAACCTGGGGTCTTGGGCTTCATAGGCAAGTGCCTTAACCACTGAACCATCACTGAACCATCCCTCCAGCCCCCAGCTTGTCTTTTATTAATCAATTACTTCTTACCACTAAGAACGCCAGAAGAAAGGATCATATGGAGACACTCCAAAAACAGAACTCCACACTCGCATTGAAATGGTAAGAATTTCAGAGCATTGCCTGGCAGGATGGGTGGGAGAGGTCCAGCGAACTCTGCTAACAACAAACCCTATGCTATGGCCCAGGCTCGGGCCTTCAGCATCCCTTTCTTAAAAATTAGCGACACTGAAGCCGGACGTGGTGGCGCACGCCTTTAATCCCAGCACTCGGGAGGCAGAGGTAGGAGGATCACCATGAGTTCGAGGCCACCCTGAGACTCCATAGTGAATTCCTGGGCTAGAGTGAGTGAGACCCTACCTCGAAAAACCAAAAAGAAACCCCCCCCCAAAAAAAAATTAGCGACGCTGCTCCTTCCTCCAACCCCACACGCTGGCTTCTGGGCCCCTTTCCTCCCCTTCCAGGTCACTGACAGACCGCAGATCCAATGCAGTCAGGTCAATCTAGCAGCACGGGGCCTCCAACCTGCCCGCCCTCAACTCCTCAGAACGGCCTTCAAGCATCCCGCAGCCTCCCATCACCCCCCTTTTTCTTTGTGCTCTCTGCTCATACTGCGCGGCTATTCCAACAAACCATGTGTTTTCCCTTGTCTGAGCTCAAGCCGTTCCTGGAGTGCCGACTCCATCTTCCTCCACCTTGAGCATCTTGCCTCCTTTCAGACTCGCTTGAAATACGACCTTTCCTGTGAAGATTCCTCAATGCCCCACCCCACCCCGATCCTCGGCACATAACGTAAACCAGTTCTACTCCTTTCAACACTTAGTACCTGGTACCAGTTTCTGCCACAAGACTGTGTACTCTCAAGCTGTGCACGGAGCCCCCTGACACACAGTAGGTGCTCAGATTTCCTAATAAGCTCCACAAAAGATGCTACTCAGGAAGACAGAACACCCCTGTGGAAGAGGGGTTCAAGAAAAAGGTCACAGCCAGGTCTGGAAGACAGATCTACCTCTGGCTACGGAAAATAAAAATTCTTGAATCTTAACAGACAACGACACACTTAAAAAAAAAAAGGGGAATGGACCATGGTGCTGGGAAGAAGTGACAGAGGAGTGTTCAGCACTGCAATATCTCTATCACACCTTCCAAGGCTCAGGCTGTATTGCGGAAGAGGCAGCGGAAAGAATGTAAGAGCCAAAGGAAGGGTAGGACTCCTTACAATGCAACTGTCCAGACAGAAACTGGCCTGGATATCTACGACCTCACAGTGCCTGACACTACCTACACAAGACCATCATAATAGGAGGAAAGGATCGTGACATCAAAATAAAAGAGAGACTGATTGAGAGGGGGAGGGAGTATGATGGAGAATGCAGTTTCAAAGGGGAAAGTGGGGTGAGGGAGGGAATTACCATGGAGTATTGTTTACAATCATGGAAGTTGTCAATTAAAAATAAGAAGGAATGGAAGCTGGGCATGGGGCCTTTCATCCCAGCACTGGGGAGGCAGAGGTAGGAGGATCGCCATGGGTTCAAGGCCACCCTGAGATTACATAATGAATTCCAGGTCAGCCTAGACTAGAGTGAAATCCTACCTCAAATAAATAAATAAATAAATAAATAAATAAATAAATAAATAAATAACAAAGGGCTAGGGAGATGGCTCAGAGGTTAAAGTGCTTGCCTTAAAAAACTAACAACTGAGCTGGGCGTGGTGGCGCATGCCTTTAATCCCAGCACTCGGGAGGCAGAGGTAGGAGGATCGCTGTGAGTTCGAGGCCACCCTGAGACTACATAGTGAATTCCAGGTCAGCCTGGGCTAGAGTGAGACCCTACCTCGAAAAAACCAAAAAAAAAAAAAAAAAACTAACAACTGGGTTCAATTCCCCAGTATCCACATAAAGCCAGATTATAAAATGGCGCATGCATCTGGAGTTCGTTTGCAGGGGCTAGAGGTCCTGGCACACCCACTTTCTCTCTCTCTCTGCAAAGCTGAGAGTAATTGGTTCATGCTTATAATTCCAGCAGCACTCAGGAGGCTAAAGTTTTATAGGCTACAAAAGCAAAATAAATAAAAATGCTGTCTTTTTCAAATTAGTCATGCTTTATTGAATAATAATAAAATAGATATTGCCTAATTAAAAGAAATCTTCTAGAGCTAGAGAGGTGGCTTAGTGGTTAAGGCGTTTGCCTGTGAGGCCTAAGGACCCACGTTCTACTTTCCAGGTCCCACACAAGCCAGACACACAAGGTGATGCAAGAGCACACGGTCACACATGCACACGAGGTGGCGCATCTGCAGTTTCATTACAGTAGCTGCAGGTCCTAGCTCTTCTCTCTCTCTCTTGCTCTCGCATAAAACCAACATACAAAAAAAGAAAGAAATCTCCTATATGAGTTAAAAGTTGCAAAGCCAGACATGGTGGTGCACACCTTTAATCCCAGTACTTGAGAGACAGTACGAAGATCACTATGAGTCACAAGGCCAGCCTGGAACAGACTGAGCTCCATCCAGGTCAGCCTGGGCTACAGTGAGACTCTACATCAAAAAACAACAACAACAAAAAAGTTGCATTCTAGCCAGGCATGGTAGGGCACACCTTTAATCCCAGCACTCGGGAGGCAGAGGTAGGAGGATCGCCGTGAGTTCAAGGCCACCCTGAGACTACATAGTGAATTCCAGGTCAGCCTGAGTACAGTGAAACCCTACCTTGAAAATCAAACAAACAAACAAAAAAAAAGTTGTATTCTAATTTACAGGAACTGTAAGATATATATGCAGTAAGTAAGCTATCAATACATGCAGATCCTGCCTGGTTTTCTGTGTTTCTGTGTTTTGGTTTGTTTTGTTTTGAGACAGGGTCTGACTTTGTAGCCCATGCAGACCTAACCTTGAACTCCTCCTGCCTCAGCCTCCTTGGTGCTGAGATTACAAGCATGAACTATTACTCCCAGTTTCTTCTAGTTTTCCCATTTGTTCTGGAGGTGTTCAGAAAGACTGACTCCAATAAAAAAAAAAAAAAAGAATACTCTCCCTTCATTTTATTAATACACTTTTATTATTTATTTATTCATTTTTGAGGTAGGGTCTCACTCTAGCCCAGACTGACCTGGAACTCATTCTATAGTCCTGGGCTGGCCTCAAACTCAAAGTGATCCTCCTACATCTGCCTCCCAAATGCTGGGATTACTGGGATTAAAGGCATGAGCCACCATGCCCAGCTTAATAATCAACTTTAAAAGAAACAGACTGTTGAATTAGCCTGTAATAATACTGCAGTAACTCAAGTATCTGATAAAAGGAAGAATCCAGAAGCTGGCCGGTCCTAGGCCCTCACAAAAAGATCTTGAAATGTCCCCCTACCTGTTTAGTAACGTCTAACTTGGGGAAACAGAAATGTACTGATTTGTCTGACAAGTAGTGAATCTTTGGCAAATACTTGTTTTGTTATAAAGCCTGTGTTATTTGTTTGTTTGTTTGTTTGTGTGTCTTGAGACAGTCTTACTAGCCAGGATGGCCTCAAACTTATGACCCTCTTCCTCTGCCCTCCAAGCACTGGGATTACAGATCCCAACTTGTTTGCTTGCTCTGATGCAACGTCTAAGTGCTGCGCAATCCCAGACGTTTCCTTTAGTAGCTTCGAATCTTAGTTCTCTCAACTAGGGTAACGGGGAAGAGCTGAGGTCACATCTATAAGGAAGTCTGAGCTACAGGAAGACACAAACCCCTCTGCTCGTATTAAAGGAATGAGCTACTTAGGTTAAGGAATCGAGGGATTTGCAGCTAGCAGCAAGCAAAAATGAAACTCTCTGTCCTAAAGCCTCCGGATCCTAAGTCCCTCCCACGAGAGCAGGTTGTACACCGGCCAAGTCTCACCTGAGACCACCCGTGGCCCCGGCTGACAGGCCACTCATGGCCGTGTGAGACCCTATGCAGACGACCCAAATGAGCTGACCACAGAAACCAAAGCAAATACATGTTGTTTTAAACCATTACATCCGTGGTAACTTGTTATGCAGCAATAGAAAATTAATACTAGTACAGATGTTGGGAAGGCAGGCAAATGCACTGGTCATAAACACATGTGTTTGTGTGTGTGTGTGCACATATGTTTTACACACACACACACACAAGATTTCTATAATGGAATACCATTCTTGTAGGGATTTAGCCTTATTGTAACACTAAAAAAGACAAGAAAAAAAAACAAGGACAGTTACTTAGGGCTCAATTATGAAAGACCCTCAACATATCCCCGCAGCAAAAGAAGGAGAAATGACCATGTCAGTGGCTCATCAAACAAGTGCTAGCCAAACATTTTGTTTTTATTGTCTTGTTTTCAAATTAGGTTAAGTTGGTCTTTCTGGCTGCCAAATAGGGCAAGAGATTTTTGTCAAGATCCAAGTTCTCTTGCCAAACTACATTACCTTGTGGACAGTATTGGAACTCTCTTGGGGCTTACTTATGGGAAAAGTTCACAAATCACACACCTACCTTGGCTAGCCAGCAAGAAACTCCATGTTAAACACACGCACCCAAAGCAGGATACCAGAAAACCTTTTGCTAAGACATGGGTTCCAGGGCTGGAGAGATGGCTCAGCGGTTAAGGAGCTTGTCTGCAAAGCCTAACGAACTGAGTTCGACTCCCCAGTGCCCACATAAAGCCAGATGCACAAAGTGGGGCATGTATTTGGAGTCTGTTTGCAGCAGCTGGAGGCCCTGATGCACCCATTCTGTCTGTCTGTATCTCTTCTATTTTTCTCTGCTTGCAAATAAATAAAAATATTTTAACAAAAGATGTGGGTCTGAGGCTGGAGAGGTGCAGTTTATTGAGGTGCCTGCTTGCAAAGCCTAACAGCTTGGGTTTCATTCCCCAGTACCCATGTAAAGCCAGATGCACAAAGTGGTGCATGTGTCTAGAATTCATTTGCAGAGGCTAGAGGCCCTGGCACACCCAATCTATCTCTTTCTACTTGCAAATGAATAAATAAATACATTAATTTTTTTCAAAAAGAGTTTTCTAGTTGGTGGCTGTCACTCTCCGGCTCCTGTCACAGACGGCTTCTATATGACATTTAGCCACTTGCCTAAAGCTTTGGCAATAACATCCTGTTACCCAAGACTCCACTGAAACCCACACCCAGAGACATTGATCAGCCTAGGGCCCCCTTACACATTTCCTACAGAATCAGGGAACTTGACGAGTAAGGCACGTTAAGTTTAGTCTTACTCTAATTTTATCAAAGAACTTGAGACCTGTGGAAGTCAAATGACAGGCTAAATTTTGGAAGCGTCCCTCGGCTTCCCGACAATGGGGACAAAGTATGTTTCTCAGGCTGGAGAGATGGCTCAGTGGTTAAAGGCACTTACTTGCAAAGCCGGACAGCCTAGCTTCTATTCCCCAGCACCCACATAAAGCCAGACGCACAAAGTAGCACGTGCACCTGGAATTCATCTGCAGTGGCAAGAGGACATGGCGTACCTATTCTCCCCATTTACAAATGAATGAACAAAATATTTTAAAATATTTTTACTGATTTGCAAGTAGAGTGGGCAAACACGGACAGAGAGAATGGGTACAGCAGGGCTTCCAACCCCAGCAAAGAAATCCAGTGTATGCACCACTTCGTGCAGCTGGCTTTACATGGGGACTGGGGAATCAAACCCGGGTTGTTGGGCTTTGCAGGCAAGCACCTTAACCACTGAGCCATCTCTCCAGCGCAGTAACAGGTCTTTTTCTTTTTAATTATGTTTCTCTCTTGACCTCCTCTTTCACCTTGTCCTGCAACTGCCCGGTCAGCTGCTAACAGCACTGCTAAGGACGCTCTTAGCCAGAAGTGTTTCTCAGAAGTAGCTGAGAAGGAGCTCCTGCCTGTCTCACTCGTTGCTTATGACACTCAGATCTCTGCTGTTCGTGTCCATGGCATTAAAAATAACTTATGGACTGACGCTACATAGTGAATTCCAGGTCAGCCTGAGCTAGAGTGAGACCCTACATCGAAAAACCAAAAATAAATAAATAAATAACTTATGGAGCCAGGCGTGGTGGCGCACGCCTTTAATCCCAGCACTCAGGAGGCAGAGGTAGGAGGATCGCCATGAGTTCGAGACCACCCTGAGACTACATAGTTAATTCCAGGTCAGCCTAGACCAGAGTGAGACCCTACCTCGAAAAAAACAAAACAAAACAAAAAAGTTATGGGCTGGAGGGATGGCTTAACGGTTAAGGCATTTGCCTGCAAAGCCAAAGAACCCAGGTTCAATTCCCCAGGACCCACGTTAGCCAGACGCACAAGGGGGCGCATGCGTCTAGAATTCGTTTGCAGTGGCTGGAGGCCCTAGTGCGCCCATTCTCTCTCCCTCTCAGTCTTTCTCTGTCAAATAAATAAATAAATAAAATAAAATATTTTTAGAAAAATAAGTTATGGCTGGGTGTAGTAACGCAGTCCTTTAATCCCAGGGCTCGGGAGACAGAGGTAGGAGGATCGCCATGAGTTTGAGGCCACCCTGAGACTATATAGTGAATTCCATGTCAGCCTCGGCTAGTGTGAGACCCTACCTTGGAAAAGAAAAAGAAAAAAAATAATAAGTTATGGGGGTTGGAGAGATGGCTTATAGTGGTTAAGGCGCTTGCCTGTGAGGCCTAAGGTCCTACCTTTGACTCTCCAGATCCCACATAAACCAGATGCACAAAGGGACGTCACACATGTGCACAAGGTGGCACACGCATATGGAGTTTGATTACAGTGGCTGAAGATCCTGGCGCACCAATTTTCTCCCTGGCCCTCCCATGAAAGAAAAAGGCCAGTCTGTTGAGCTTGCCTCAGAAAAAAAGATATATAATAAACAAATAAGTTACGGCCTTACAGCCTTGGTGGTGAGCCCCCAACGTTACTTAATGCAGATTCGCCAGTTACAGCTTGGGAGGAGAAGGGAGGAAGGAGACCTAGACACTTAAATTGGACATGTATTTGCAGAGGTGTTGTCCACACTTTCTCTAGCGTTCATTTATGGACCTATTCGCCAGACACTGGGTATCAATCATGCGTCAGCCAAGCTGCTGCTAGAAGTAAGACTATGATGGGAAATAATAGTTTCGGGCTGGAGACATGGCTCAGCGGGTAAGCGCTTGCCTGTGAAGCCTAAGGACCCCCGTTCGAGGCTCTACTAAAGACATTTGCAGTTGAGTAGAGAAGCCAAATATTTAATCGTTATAATAACGGGGAACCTTTGCTGAGCATCTCCTACATGCCAGGCTGACTACGTAAGCATAAAAAGTACTTTTGATGGATTAAGTCCTTCGCTGCAAGGTGGTTAATACAAGCACTGTGTGCA